>VWZL01002067.1:172902-277301 GCA_013396915.1 Stercorarius parasiticus
GTACGCGTTTGAAAGAGACCCTGTGCATTATTGTCTTGAGGGACATAAACCTTTGACTGGATTGGTTAAGCTGCAGAGAACTGAGACACTTTCTATCCCCTACTGTTTAATAAAAAAAGGCCAGAAAACATGTTTGTTCTTTATGCCTAACAATCTAAAATGAAAGAAGAAGCATGCAGAAGCATAAGGCAGTCCTTTATGGTCAAAAAGCTACATATTTTCAAGTCTGTGGGGCTACCACTTCTGCTAGGGTAGCACCAGAGTCATTCTGGGTAAGGAAAGAAGAGAGTCGGCTTTCTCCAGTACCTGATGGCACAGAAAGGTGGAACAGAGAGAAAAGCAAGGAGAAACTTTCCAGTATTTGAGCCCTTGTCAAATGCAACACAGGTAGATTCCATCTTCCATTCTAAATACGCGTTCATGTCAAAATCCAGCTCCCACTACTATACGCTATCTGCACATGAGGATCACAGCTAAGCATCTCTTTTTTTTTTAAATCACTTGGGTGGCCAAAATCTCTTGGATGGTTAGATAAAACATAGGGAAATCACTTTTCTGCTATATTTAAAATAAATAATAAAATTTTCTTTCCTTCTCTTTAAATGTCAAACTAGAGCAGTCTAGCCTTGCAAAACAAATTGATATAATTATTTTAGAGCTAAAGCATTCATGCAATCTAACTAATTTATAAGTGATACAGCATAAGTGGAAACACGTTTGTTCTGATTCTCTCAAATGCAGAGAACCTTCCTTGGAGTCAGCCAAGTAGAAGGCACTCACAGGTATGAAGGTCCCTTAAAATTATCCCGATAACGTATTACACACAGCAAGATAAGTACCATCAAAAAAAGAAACACTCACACCCAAAAAAAAAAAAGACCCCACAACCATGTAGTTAACACAAATGCACTTTATTTCATTTTCATCACAGACAAAAAAATCCCCAGGTCAGGATCAACTGCAAGGTTCACAGAAAGTAACATATAGCCGGACAACAACGAACAGAAATAAAATGGTTACTCTTACAGCACTGAACTCTATTAAAGAAACATAAAAGGTAACAAAAATATATGTTACTATAGCTACCTATGAAACACAGCCTGGAATCTTAATACATTGTGATTCAGGATAGGAAATTGAAAATGTACTGAAAAGCCCTTTTGTTCTTTTACATATTTTGCATTCTGTATTTTAATTAGCAGGCACTTAACCTCTTAAAAGATGGAATAATGATGAAAAGAGAGTATATTCATTATACCTGCTAGTAACTATTGTCTCAACATGAAGCTCTGAAACCTGTGACGCACACCAACTCCATCAGAGAGGATGATCTTTTGAAATGTAAATAATTCTCTCCTCAAAAATACATTTAATTTGTTATAATCAGAATACTAAGATCCACAATTGTAAACAACTGGATTGATAATAAGCGTATGGCACTCACTTGTTCTCTTCAAGTCTATAAACAGTTTTTTACTACTGAAAAATAGGAATCTAAAGTCCAGTATGAGATACCTGTTTTCAATTTTTAAAAAAATGAAACTGCCTTGATGGCATAAATAATTATATGCAAACAATTCTTCTAGACTTTCTACATCAGAATACAGTTGCAAGAAATTTAATCCAAAGTCATGTAGGGAAAGACATTTGCCTTATAAGGAATGAGGGAACTAGCTGTGGACCAGCCTGTGATGAAATAATAGATAACATGAAATTATTGTTTTGTAGGTGAAAAAATCCTTTGAAAAGCCATACCTGAAAAGAATTTTCCTAGGGTTCAAAGTCAAGCTCATGATCTGTCATAGGCACATAACTATTCAGATTTTCATTGATAACTCTGCTGGAGTTGGGAATATTCTTATTAAACTTGTTGCTGAAACCTGGCTGAAAAGAGATCACACGGAATCACAGAATGGTTTAGGTTGGAAGGGACCTTAAAGACCATCTAGTTCCAACCCCCCTGCCATGGCCAGGGACATCATGTCCCACTAGACCAGGCTGCTCAAAGCCCCATCCAACCTGGCCTTGAACACTTCCAGGGTTGGGGTATCCACAACTTCCCTGGGCAACCTATTCCAGTGCCTCACCACCCTCACAGTAAAGAATTCCTTCCTGATATCCAATCTAAATCTACCCTCTTTCAGTTTCAGGCCATTACCCCGTGTCCTATCATTACACTCCCTGATAAAGAGTCCCTCCCCATCCTTCCTGCAGGCCCCCTTTAGACACTGGAAGGCCGCTATAAGGTCTCCCCAGAGCCTTCTCTTCTGCAGGCTGAACAACCCCAATTATCTCAGCCTGTCCTCATAGGAGAGGTGCTCCAGCCCTTTGATCATCTTCGTGGCCCTCCACTGGATCCATTCCAACAGACTTTTCTGCCGAGGACTCCAGAGATGGACACAATACTTCAGGTGGGGTCTCACGAGAGCAGAGTAGAGGGGCAGAAACACCTCTCTTGACCTGCTGGCCATGCTTCTTTTGATGCAGCCCGGGATGTGGTTGGCTTTCTGGGCTGCAAGCATGCATTGCCTGCTCATGTTGAGATTCTCATCCACCAGCACCCCCAAGTCCTTCTCCTCAGGGCTGCTCTCAATCCATTCTCTGCCCAACCTGTATTTGTGCCTGGGATTGCCATGACCCAGGTGCAGGACCTTGCAGTTGGCCTGGTTGAACTTCATGATGTTCGCACAGGCCCAACTCTCAAACCTGTCAAGATCCTTCTGGATGGCACCCCTTCCCTTCAGCGTGTTGATCGTGCCACACAGCTTGGTGTCATCGGCAAACTTGGTGAGGGTGCACTCAGTCCTGCTGTCCATGTCACTGACAGAGATGTTGAACAGGACTGGTCCCAGTACTGACCCCTGAGGAATGTCACTCATCACTGGTTTCCATGTGGACATTGAGCCATTGACTGCAACCCTTTGAGTGTGGCCATCTAGCCAGTTCCTTATCCACCAAGTGGTCCATCCATCAAATCCATGCTTTTCCAATTTAGAGACCAGGATGTCATGCAGGACAGTGTCAAACGCTTTGCATAAGTCCAGGTAGATGAGGTTGGTTGCTCTCCCCTTATCTACCAATGCTGTGGCAACATCATAGAAGGACACCAAATTTGTCAGGCACCATTTGCCTCTGGTGAAGCCATGTTGGCTGTCATCAGTCACCTCCTTATTTTCCATGTGCCTTAGCAGAGTTTCCAGGAGGATCTGCTCCATGACCTTGCCAGACATAGAGGTGAGACTGACCAGTCTGTAGTTCCCTGGGTCATCCTTTTTTCCCTTTTTGAAAAAGGGGGTTATGTTTCCCCTTTTCCAATCAGCGGGAACTTCACCGAACTGCCATGACTTTTCAAATATGGTCCCGAACCTGATCTTCTCCTATTGTTTCACACACTAGCGAAACAGCAGGCTTAGAGTTAAAAAATGCTTGGGCAAATAGCAGAAAAAAAACAGCATACAAATTAGCCGGGACAAACTCTTCATTAATTAGATACCATATTTAGGCAGATATGATTAACTGCACCAACTCACCGAGAAATAACCGGCTAGATAGTAATTTTTCAGGAAAGAATCTGGAGGTGTGTGAATTATCATTTGGACATCAATTGGCAAAAAAACAGACATAATACTGGTATCTATACAGAGAGCACAGCCTCAGAGACACCTGACATAAACTTCCACTGTGTTCATCACTAAGGTCTCAATGGAAGAATGATGCCCAGTTTTTGCTACATGGGTTAGTTTGAGAAATTCTAAGGAGAATAACAAGGATCATAGCCTAGGAAACATGACCCTGTTCCAAAGGTCTGAAAAAACTAAGGTTATTGAGGACAATGAACACTAAGCAAAGGTATAACAATATTCGGTATAAGAGGCTATCGTAAAGAAGTAGGGAATAACACGTTGATCACAAGAAAAATCTTTCTAGCAGTAAGGAATAAATTGCCACTCAACATTAGAACCTAACACAAGTAAGTTAGGAGGGCTACATCAGAACCGTCTACCCCAGTACTCTACTTCTGACTGGCCAAGAGTGGATGAGCAGGAAAGATACAGAGCAGGTCATATACAGATGATGTTTCCCCCTTAATACTCTCCCAAGTCTTCAAGCATTTCAAGACCTAAGCATGCTTAGACTCCACCACTGAAGAGTTTTAAGAAGGGATTAAAAGACTCATCTCTAAGGAATACTCTAGGTATGATATTCTGTCTGGGGCAGAGGCCCCTTCAATACCTATTTTCTGTGATTCTACAAAAGGGAAAAAGAAAAGCACCAGCAACATGACAGGGAAATCATAGAGAGTGGGGAATAAGTGGAATAAGAATAGCTGAAGTGGAAGAACATTGAACTCAGCGTTTCAGGATAGAGCCCTCTCTCTTAGTGCCTCAGGAAAAAATGAAGGAAATAGCTGTCACGCCTACAGGTTCCTCCATCATTGTGAGACCAAACCAAAGCAAGCCCATCAGACTCCAGGCTCAAAAGTGGCAATTATAATCAGGCTTTAAATTATGCTTAAACAGAGCTGTGCTGCAACTCCAGTATCTGTTCTGGAGCATGTCACAGAATTTTGCTTGCGTGCCTTATCAGCACAGGCTGAGCTAAAAATTAAACAGTGCTGTTAATCTGAAGGGATTCCCTAAACTCATCTATATTGGAACCACTTATTTTCATCCATTTTTATGGCAAACTTTGTGTGTATGTGGCATCCATGTACACATACATACCCACATACATGCACATGCATATACACAAACATAAACATACAGATTGGGCTCAGATGAGATCAGAATGAGAAAACACATGCCTGTATGCTTTCCATACAACACTACCTTAATATTCATTGAAATTTGAACTAATGCTGCTCCAGTCATCACAAATACATGTAGATAATAAATTCTGAATGAAATCTGTGAATGTTAGACCTGAATGAGAATGTAGATTATGCTCACATATCTGATTATTTGAAATGTCACCTACATTTAGGTAACACAACCAACATGTGCATAGACCATTGCTCTGGAAGACAATTTTTAAAGGAAAATATCATATGTGTAATGTGGATCATACGCTGGCTACTGTCTTCAGTTCCATGTTCACTAGATAATTTAGATTTGTCATTTTGTTCAAGAAGGAAATTATGTGAGGTTTGCTTTTTCAGCATGTTTGAATATTTCTCTGAAATGAAAATTTGGTTTAGAATGTCACTGTTAAAAAGAAAAAAAAAACACCCACAGTTAAATTATTCATAGTTTTAATGTGAAAACAAAAAAAGGACAAAATACTTTTAAGATTTCCAGGAAGAAAATACTTCAGATAGACAAAACATCTAGTTTTCTGTTAGTATACGTATAGATCAGAGCATTAAGAATATTGGAATCACTGCCCATAACCACTGGAAAAAGAATGAGACGGTCAATGCATGTGTAAAAAGTTTGTTACTCGTTCATACTTAGAGAAGTAAGTCTACTGAATCAATGACTAGAGACTGCTGTGTGCTCTGCCTGAGTCCTCCAGGGAATCCAGTCACCAGCCAGGGTTCATCCTTTCCTGTGAGCAAATGATTGGCAAGGACAAAACCTTTCCTCTGTAATCCTCTATATTCTTCATAAGAAATTACTATCAGTCATTTTAGCCAAGAGTAACTGTTTGTTTAAACTGTGAGAACTATTTCTCTCCCTTTTAAGAAGAGTTTATTAGCCTCTGCTTTCATTTCTGGGATGAGGTATTTGCACTTTATCACAGGCTATCAAAAACAAAAGTCACAGACATTTGCTAACAATCTTTACAAATATAGAAAACTTTTATAGAGAGAGATATATATGTATAAATATGTAACTAGAAATTATTATTGACATTTTTCCTATTCTCTATTCTTTAACACACATACATCAATATTGAATCATTTTTTCTAAGAGGGATTGCATATCTAGAGAAATGTTCCAAAATTACATTTGTGTTAAATTTCTACATAAAATAGTTCATCTGTCTTATGAAAAAGCATAAAACATACTGATGAATAATGATGTATTTTGATTCAACTCCATAAATTACAAACTAAGACGTATTTCATATATATGAAGATTTTACCAAGACAATATATGGTAGGTGGAGCTTTAATTTTGATTTTTATATAGGAAACAAATTAATGCAGTAATAACTGTAAGGATAGCAATTGCAATAAACTTCAATCCAGAAAACACTTTAAATGTTTCTTCTTCAGCTGTAAAGCTTTACTAGAAGTGAGAAGATTTTTATCAGGGGTGTGCATGCAGGACTTTCAAATTGAGACGAATCTATGTCATGTTTAGGGAAGAAGTTAATGGTTACCCCTAGGATAGGACAATGCGGACCCCTACATTATGTCCAAGGATGGTGCGAGGATATGCCAGCTGGGGACTGCATAGGCAGGGGAAGATAGGAGGAAGACCACAGAGAAAATCTGACTCACTGACAATTTTTCACTCAAAGAATGATTCTTTTCATTCATTTGCATTTCAGTGCATTTGAGGAGCAAGAAGTCTAATTTCTAAGCCAGCACTCCATGCATGTGCAGAGTTTTGCTATGCCAATTGCTTGTTCAAAAGAAATGTAATAAGGAGAATGAACCATTCAAATATCTGCAGATCTCTGCACAGCAAGCGCCGTTTCAACCATCATATTTCCTCCACTGTGATATAATATTTGTCTTAACCAAGCATTTCTGGTATAATTCTTACTTGGAAAACGGTGCCAGTCACAGTGTGTGATTAGTATATTTATATTCTTCAGTGAAGTCCACTGTGTATTCTTTACACCAAAGGTTTTGCCACATAGGCCATGTTTGAATGCCCATTTTTAGCAAGGAAAATTCTCCAAAAGAAACAAAATTGTAGAATATTTCTTATAGCAAAAAAGATAGAAAGTGAAAAAGAATACTAGCTACTTTCAGCATATTAAATCTCATACAAGTGCCTTACCCTCTTTACTTGTTGCTGTAGAGCTCGGAGCAAGGTAATGAAGCTGGCAACAGCTGCCCGAATTCCTGTATCAGTCACCTTTTACCGCCACAAATATCAAGATACCCGTAGATATCAAAACAACTCATTACTTCCAAAGTATGCCTGTTATGTGCACAATATCATAAAATTGAGTCATGTTTTGAGGGTGATCTACATTGATTTACTGTATGTTTTAAATAAGTATATTAGTAAGACCATGACAGAAGTAGTTTATTACTCCAAAATGTGTACATTCTATACTAATATATATTAATTCTCACTTTTTCTGCTTATATTATGGCTTCAGTTGAAAAGAAATTTGTACAAAAACTGTTAATGAGAAGTATTTTCACTAGATCAAAAGATAATGTCTGTAGAAAAGAAAGTTTATCATACTAAGATGCCTCCTCCACCTTGTCCTCAGGCTTGTATATATACACGCTTGTTCTTGACAAGGAAAATGTAATGATTCCCAGAATATAAATGAATTATATGCAACCAAGAGTTACAGTTAATGTTCTATAAACCAGTTGCTTCATTTGAATTCTAACTGTGAGATTGAGTAGCTTTGGTTGCAATTCTCATGCCTAAACATCTCATGAATGTCAATCTTATGTCACAAGGCAAAAACCCAGTGGTCCGTGTTCATTCATGAATTATCTCACCAAAGATGGGTAAGAAACTTGGGAAGCTTACAACTGTGTCATAACAGTATGGGATTTTAGAGTGCTAATTGACCAATTAAGAGCTAAAATGGCAGAAAAGTTACTAAGGCATGTCTTGCATCAGAATATATATAACATATGCTAGAATAAAAATTATGCCAAATCATCATATCAAATAACACCACGAAATCCTATTATGCTAAAGAGACTGCAAGAACATTTTCTTTCTGCTGGAACCTACCATCATGTTCCCATTTGGAGACTATAAACCTGAGCAGCATTTGTTTACCCAAGAACTTCATGAGCATAAGCATGCTAGGGCTGTTAGGAAAGTAATCCTGTGTTCTCTTTTGATACCAATTTTGAAGAGTAACTAGCAGGCTCAGCTAAAACATTCAGTGATGTGGTTAATGAGCATGAGGAAGGAGCACTTCAATTATTATCATCAGGCACCATCAAAATACCCAAGACAGATGGACAGAAGCAGTCTCTGCTATCTCATCATTTTCTGTAGTTCCAATTACGTAGAACCACAAAGAAGGTTAGAAGGAATTATGAGAAGTTCACCGCTTCAGTGAACTCAGGATTTTGTAGCAGAAAAGGAAAGAAGGCTTAACTTAAGTAGATGCTATCATAGTATCTCACTCTTAAATAAATACTGGAACTGGTTTTTCATTGACGTATGTTTAAAAGGTGAGAAAAAATAATATTTTGTTATAAACAGTGAACTGCTTGTCAGTATCTGTATTGAAAATAATTATTTCTCCAGAGATCTAGTAATTCAAAATGTTGCAGTCTTACATGAAGCATCATGATTTCACAACGGAAATATCTTTACAGAGTAATAACATAACATTTTGATTTTTTATAGCAAGATAAATATTTCTACAGAGGATCACTATCTTAGCCTACTGAGATACACTCTGAAGGAAAATTGGTGTCTCTATCTTTCTCTAAATCAAAATTGCTTAAAAAATTGGACATTTATGGAGATGCAACTGGCTTCTGACAAATAGGACATAATTCAAAAGATCCCTGCTTTCAGTCACTAGAAACAGGAAGACAAACTATTGATTGAGGACTTGCATGCCACTACAGTGACATCTCCAGTAAAAAAACCACAGTCTCTGCTTTTGCAATACCATCAAGACCCGCATGATTTTTTGAATTGCTGAAATATTCAAATTTCCAAGAGTCGCATATGGACAAACTTTTTCCTTTCAGCACTCAAATTCGTACCTGAACATTCATGAATAGGTGCTGAAGTCCAATAGGTCTTTATCTGTCACTTGTGAAGAGGAGCTGAAAACTAAATACCCCAGTTTAAAACACTGAGTCACAATAAAGTCGACAACATCTCTCGCCTAAAATGCAGCACATAAGGGCGAAAGGAAATGCAAACATATTCTTTAAGTATGTGCCCTAACATACCTGTTTAAAAGGTCCCTGACAGAACATTGAATGAAAACAATAAAACCCAATGTCCATTCATGCTTGCGCAACTTGTCTGTAGATAAACAGTAGGCAGTTATCATTATACCCAACTTTAGCTTCAAAACATGCTTGGCGCAGCAGCCCCTTAGGGTTACATGGTCCTTGCTCCTTGAAAAATCTGCATTTTTTCAAAAAACAAATGCTATGATAACAAAGTAAAATACTTAGTAGTAACAGTTAAGATTGAAGTTTACAACACGTATTGATTTCATTAACACACGTATAATGTGGCTGAATTCTCCCCTCACAAGCTTTGCCTGCTACAGCACGGTAACTATCCTGACACAGGGGGCAGATCTTCCCAAACCATGACATCCTCACTGACCAAAGACCCCCTAACAACACATTCACTGTTGCTAAACCCACTGTTGCTAAGCCCACTGTGTGGGCTTTTTAAAGCTGTATGTAATGACTCCACTGATATTCAGTGAGACCTGGCAACTTACTGTCTTTTCTATATATGAAATTCACTGTGCAGAAAACACCCTGCAAAAACATGTAGTTTTTAGCACACGAATGGGGGACACCATCACAGTACTTTTAGGGTTCTCTGTGCTGCAAAATATGTGGGGGATGTTCTCATGTCCTATATTATGTCATTTATATAATACCGTGCCCACAGGCCTATACAGAAACAAGAAGTCCGGGCACTACTATGAATCTTACACATTACACAGAATGCTGCAAGTGCATAGCAAATACCAACACATAACATCACAAATATCAGCATGTGCATATAATGCAAATAATGTAGATATAAATCAGACTGCACCTAGTTGTTATAAAACTAATAGAGACAAGAGCAAGAAATCAAAACTTCCTTACCACATTGAGCCCAGTTAAATTGAGTGCAGTTAGTTTTCTCAGATATTTCAAAATATGTGATGAACATGCATGGATAATGCTCAGGACTCTGCCATTGTTCAGTATCTGCAGATCTGGACAACCACTAGCCATGGAGCTTATGCACTTGGCAGTTAGAGAATGACAGCCAAATGCTTCTAGTTTACCGAGTCTGAGGAGAAAAGGATGAAATTACGGAAACATCAAATTCAAGATCTTTAATGCAAAAAGCAAAAAAAAATCCAAAACTTATTTTAAATTGTTTTCAATTTTCTAAATAGACAGGACTTGACACATTCAAAAGGTTGCAGACACTGATAGAGAAGAAATGATGACTTCTTATCATCCAGTTCTGGTGTAATGTGGGAAGAAACAAGCAAAATAGAAACTTCTAAAACAACCCCAGGGACAGAAGCAGGCAGTCAAATATTAGCCCCTGTATCTGAATCTCCTTCCCTGGCGATCAGAGTGATGGAAACCTTTTCAGGATATCGACTTGTATAAAATTTTCATCCTGGTAAACCATAATCATGGACATTTAAACTGAAGATTTTGGTGGATGAAAATGTGCATGTAAATCTCTCAGGGTGGCACCTAATTTCTTACATATCAGCACTCCCCCTCTCTCTCCTGAACAGGCTCGTTAGCCACAGTGTCCCATACAGCAAAACTCAGAACATGGAAGGACTCGGCCCCTCTCCCAGGACTTACATTACAGCAACACGCAAACCATTACGAAAGATGAATGAAGCAGGAGAAATGAAAAAGATATTAAACAAGGAAGTTAACAAGGTTAGCCTTGAAAGCAGTAACAGATGTTGACATATACGGTCATTTAAGGACTTCCTCTTAGTCCATTAGGATGCTAATAACATGTAAACATAAATCTGTTTAATAAAATCTATTCTGTTTCCAAAATTAAACTTACAGAAGTTTTTAAATTTTAGACTTGAGCAGATATGTAATTTTAGTTCACCATCTTTCGTCAATGCCTTATAAGGTGCCTTTAGTAGTATAACACAGACATTAATCAGGGTCCAACACAGCTCAGAGTCAGAGAATGAAGACAACTTCCTCCTCTGTTTCTGCTGTTCTCTATACTGTTATAAAACAGCATTGAACTGGGCACCCTTTTTTCCCCCCCAGACACTTTGAAGGATCACATATATGAATCCTTTGAAATGCAACTTAAACCCTTTTTATAATTCCTCTGAGACATAAGTAAATAATGACATCTTATATGAGTTTACTTTTACTTAAGAAAAGGTGACTTGCCAAAAGGCAAAGTATCTATAACAAAACAGATGACAAAACACATTGCTTCAGTCTCCTCTTTTCTTGCTTCCCCAGTGTTTTACTATTAAAGCTATTGCTGAGCAACAATAGCCACCAAAGACCTCACCTGCAGCTGAACTTGCAACTCAAGCCTCTTAGGGATCTAACTGCCTTGGAAATACGGAGTATAGTTAGTGACTAACTAGACACCTTCTTTATTCTGCAACAAACCAGACTGCTCCTTAAAACTGTTTTTCATTCATCCCAAAGGAGCCCCGCAGGACAAGGCGGTAGGTTTTATGGCTGCTTTCACATGGCAAATATACAGTCACATAAGAAAGTCCCTGTTTAAATTTCTCATCATACGTTTGAGTCTACAGTGTGCTAGAAACTCTACAATGCTCTCATTTCCTGAATCTAGTAGGATACAAAAGAGAAGAACATTCCTCCTGAGCAGAACTATATCTTACTTATTCATCTTGTAGTATTTTAGATTTTATTCTTTGTTCTCACTTTTTCCTTGGACATCTATCCTTCTCTCTGATACTTTAAAATGTATTTTTAGAAAATCATTTGTGCCATATGATCATGATTATTCTTTTTTGCCTCTTCCAAATCTTTTCATTCCATCTTAGGAAGAAAAGAGACAAAATCACTTCCTTTGTATTCTCTGCCTCTGATGCCATTTCTACTATTCGCAAGCATGAGAGGAATTCCCCTCGCTGTGTCCTGCATAACCTGTTCCATCTGTTTTCCCATTTTGCAGATCATTATGGTCACTCCTATCTTACAAAATGTGAGGACCAGAGGTAAGAGGGGATTAATATTAAATACAAGATGTACATGTAAGCAGAGGAACAGGTGTTCTTTCAAAAATGGTAAAAAAGAAGCCAGAGAAGAACTGTCAGGAACGGCAGTGAAACTTTAATTACAGGATATGGATCCTGGCTGGCTTGTTTGTAACGACATGTTTTGTTGCACTTGGCAACCACCTGCTCTCACTTTGTCTTGCAGCCATACGTAGGCATATAGGAAATGGAAGCGGAATTCGACAGTCAAGTACTCGGCATATGTCTGTGATCGCAGTTTGCACGCCATGAATGAACCTCAGTGCATCGATGCAGCAGCATGGAGCGTAACTGCGGCCACCACAAGCACCCAAAGCAGCTCAATATATATTTGTGCAGTTAACCAAGCTACTTTAAAGCCAGTACAGATACACATAAAGGACATACCTCCAATCGTGGCGAAGAGGTTCCTGGGATAATCGTGACTGAATTATCCAGACCAGGAGACGCACAAGAGCTTCCCCTGCACTGAGCTGCCACCAGGCAGGCAGAGCTGTGCTCTGCAGGGCAGCCCGAGGGGCCCTGCTCTCACACTTGGAGCTACCTGTAGGGCTTCTACATGCACCTGCCAACGTCAGTGCAGACGTCTCCCACATCATTTAAGTGCTTTTCCTTTTTTTAAAACCGTGAAATCCAGTTTCCCCTGTGAGATGTATGGCAGCTACACAGATTGTGTTCACCAGCTGTGAAAATCAGGCCAATCTTAAAGTGGTTCTGTAAATACCAAATTTTAGACGTCTAACCTTGAAAGTGGAAACACAGGCTAAAGATAAAGATTGTGCCAAGATTATTAAAGAAGATATTGCTGCCATTTTGTTGCCACTGAGTTAAAAAGGTCTTATCAAAACAATATTATTTCACCAATAACTGTGTTTCCTAGTTTTGCAGCTATACTGAAGAGTTTGCTTTTGCTCCTGGATTGCATTTCTCTCTGACTTTTATAACAAATAGGAACATCCTTCCTCCCCACCTGCCACAGAAGAAATGTAAAACCATGCACATGAACAAACCAGATCAGCTCCTGAGAGGTGGTTTGGAGAGTTAGATGCTCCTGTAACATCAGTTAGTATCCTATTGAGTTCCCTTTACACTATCCAGGGATCTAGCCCATCATATACAATTCCATTTCACTGTGAGGAGCTGCAAGTCCTGCCCTGAGATTTGATATACATTAATTTATGATAGCACGTGGTATTACATGATATGAAATAGGAAGACCAGATGAAGGGTCAGCAGTTCATCACATAAAGACATTTTTATGTATTCTAAATAAAAAAATTCAGACATGCTAAACTAACAGAAAACATTTAAGCATCCTCAAAGCTTTGAAACATACATGATTTGTTTGCTGAAGAAAATCAGATAGATGGGCAAGGTTTTGTTTCCATCATCCTAATTCATAACACACATTCTTTGCACAGAATGTTAAACTGCTTTGAAGACAGTGCAGCTGACTACTATTACTTTCCTTTCTTCTTACTAGTGTAATTTATTTGAATGAATGCAGCATACAACAAAATTCTTGAATTCTGTAAAAAAAAAATCATTCTCTGGAAAAAGCAGGACAAGTACTAATAGTTTTCGTTGAATGATATTACTACAATATCTGAAGTATGTCATCCTTACCAATAAATGATACATAAGATGATGAATTCTTAAGTATTAACAATTAAAAATGTTCTTCAAACAGATGAAAACTGATTCAGAGTGCTAAACTTTTGGCAATTTGTTTAACTGAAGACAACTGACGTTATCATGAAAATTTCCATAAATTTTTGCAAAAGGCAACCTTCAGGAACTATGAATTTGTCGCAGGGAACATCAGATATTTGCCCCTTTTTACATAGATAACTGCTTTTCAAATTTATAAGACATATAAGACACCATCAAACTGTGTGTTTCAAAGCATCAGGTCTTAAAATGAAGAAGGACATGATGTCCTGCATAGTAGGGGACTACCACACGCAATCCACATGTACCATCTTCCCTCAACAGGTCTTTTCTTCTCAGAAACTTTGCACAAATTGAAAAAAAAAATTTGGCCATTTGTACAGGATGGCCACATTCCTGACAGCCTGATCAAAACTAGTGCTCTGTATGGCTACCAAACATCTGGACATCTCTCATGCATATGTCGTACTTGAGCCTTTGCACATGTCGTACTTGGTCGGTACAGCAAACACAGTAGATCCAAGCCATTTTGCACTTACTACATATGTGGTGACCACTATGGAGTGTCTATGCACACATATACACTGAGGACCTTCTGAGGTAGTTGAACAAACTCTGTATTAGGAAGAAGGTCAGAGAGCAGCATTTTGGTATCCTCCTAACAAGTCACAGTAAGAAATTTGCTGCTGGACAAAAATGATTAAGTGACTACCTGATTGTCTGCCTCCTTTCCAGTCAAAAAAGTTTTCTGCCTAAAACTCAGTTACACTGCTTTTCAGAAGAAACCTACATCAACATCTACATAACCCTTAACTTCATTTACAACTATTTTTTTTTCCCGTACCCAACCCCAAGCAAACATCTGAGCAAAAGAACTGGACATTGACTATAAACAACAGAAAAATAGGTCTTGTCTGGCTGAGCTTCTCCATGCTCATCATCACACCTGTTAGCAATAACAAATGGAATGTCAGAAACACATACACAAAAAAAAACTCCAGCAGATTTACAAGTTTTCTGATTCCATGTGTTAGAAGGAAGTTAATGACATGCCACCAAGACCTCTTCAGAGTAGTCCTTTGTCTGGGTGGTTAAAAAAATGTATCAATTCATGCCCTTGATTTTTCTGTCTATTGTTACCACACAGCCAAGATTTCCTTTTATCACAGGGTGACACATGCATTCTTATAGCTTAGTGCCAAAATACCTTATGTAAAAAATTTATTTTGTTTTTTAATTAGCAATAGATACATAACACACAGATTCACAGTATACTCCTTCCACTTCCTAGACTTGTGTATTATAAAAAATAAGCATCATGCTAACATAGCTCTTACTGTTAGCAAACTCTTTATGCTCCACAGGGTTTGACTTTTTTTCTAGCTAATCACTTGAATCTAATGCCTGTTAGGTACTCCCAAATACAAAATTCAGTTAGGTTGATACTGAGGTTGTTACACAGCATATCAACCAATTGAAACTGTATAAAGCCAGGAAATAAGCTATTCATACATTCAGTTCTACTCTTCCAGTTTTTATTAGCTCTGTTACAGCACATCCTTTACATCCTCTTAGAGAAAAATGTGTGCAGTCTTAAATCTGTACAGCTTGGTGGTGACATACCCAAGCAGAACTGACTCACGTTATGACTATGTCTGTGTAGTTTGAACATATAACTCACAAACAGGGCTGAAATGAAACCTGGTCTCTCAAAAGTGGATGTAAGGACAGTGCAAGGGAGGTAAATGGGCTACCAGAGAAACCAGAGAGTAGGAGAATTAATGTTTTTTTGCCTTATCTCTTGACTTAGCTCAAACCCTAGGCCAAGTCACTTACTTGTAATCTCAAAGCTTGATATACGCTTAAAAGTTCTGGCATAGCTGTGTGTCTCTGGCGTGTGAAAAACACACCTCCAGCCAGCTGCAATGATTAATGCCTTCAGGTAGACACAACCCTGCTGTCAAAACCACTAGGTTATCACCAGGTGTTATTCTGCGTAGGATACTGCTTTATTGTTCTCCTAAGCAAGCACAGCGTTGCAGAAGCTACATTCCCATTCGGGGAAGAGTTATGAAAACTTTTCCTTATAAGTTATATTAATACCCGCCTTCCAATGTAAACACAGTCTACGTGCACACCTTTATTGAGATAGTCAACACAGATGATAAAACTTAGATGCCATTATGCCAAAAGAATTGCATTGTCACAATAAACTGATAATATCACTGCACAAGGTCATTTGAATGGCAGTTACATATTACCATGTTTTTCAACCAGGATATTTAAAGCACTATCAGTAATGTGGCATCCATCAGCAGAAATGCCTCGCAAACTGAAATGCAAGAAGAAATGGCTATGTCTCCAGTCTTGGAAGGAAAAAATGAAAAATAAAAAAAGACCACAAAACCCAAACCGGACAATTTCACTGGCTTCAGAGGACAAAATTACTTTACTCTAATGCCTTCCCACTACATAGGAGGCATATGGGGCATGGGAACCAGACACAATGAACCAGAAAAGGCATTGAAAACTTTTGACTGGAGTAAACATTTGTGCCTCTTGCTTCCAGTCCTCTAAGCAGGAAGCCTGCAGAGGCACTATGCAAAGAGGATGTACAGAAGGGAGCTGCATGCCTGAAGTGAGAGCTACTCACAGAAAGCTCCTGTTCCCAAGGGTATTCATGGATTTTAGAGCTAGAAAATTAAGAGTGATTACTTGTTCTTTGCCACCAAACTCTCCTTCTGTGCACAATGAGCAGAGCTCTGGTACATCGGAGGACCAGGAACTAAATGAATATAGCAAACTTTTGAAAACTTATGTCAGTGAACAAAACAACTAAGATGTATGAGCGGACTGCAATAGTGCATGATGGTGTGACTAGATTTTCACTTTTTCGTAAAACATTTGACCTTAAAGAAGCTTCTGCTAAAGAAATGATTGCTAAATCATACCCAGCTACTTGTCCACAGAGGTAAGTCGTTTACAAAAGATGCTTGCATGTGGGAGGACTGCGTCACTTCTCAGCACAGGACCCTGCAGTTTGTTACAGCCAATATCCAGATATAAAAAGAACAAGAAGTCTTGTTGCTGAACAGTGCTGAATGATTCTAGAGGAAGGCGCTGGCAAAGTTTACTTCACTAAACATGAACTTGGAAGAATTCTCAAAGTGCAATTTTTATCCTGCTGCTGTTCTCTAAGTACAGATCTTCATCCTCATTTTTATATCCACACAATTAAAAAATGATTTTATGACACACAAGATTGTTCTTTTTAATGGGATATGGGCAGCATATTTACAAAATATATTGGTATATATAGATAAGCCAATGTACTTAGTGCACTATGTATTTTCCGTATATAAAGCATACACTTAGATGTGAAAAAATATCTGTGTTTGCACTACTTCATGTGTGTTTAGGTATTTGGTTTTATATGGTGCAAAACTAAGTAAGTTATTTTGCGGTGTGAATAGGGTGCGCCTTAGCAAAACTTTAGCTGCTTGGTGATGTACTTAACTGCAGTGGAGTTTCACTTCAGTATAAGTCAAAGTTGTTGTACCTCAGTGTAATATTATAGCAATGCCCTTCTTCTCTACATTCAAGGACAGAATAGCTTGTTCATTAATTAAAGTCACTGTTGTTGGTAAGAAAATAACAGACAGTAAAGTTCATATTTGTGAAGCTTGTGGCTTCATGTTTGGTTCTATCGACTTCAAGAGTTCAAAAATCTGGAGATAAGTTTTATTTAAACTTAAAATCAATTAATTGTAATTAACTATATATTCCTTTTATTTGACTCTCCTGAGCCTGCAGAATTGCTGTTCTAAGGGGTGAAGGGTAGGTATTACGGTAGCTACAGATGTCAGTTTACAGACCGTAAATTAAATTGTGCAGCTTCCACACAGCTATCTCCTGACACCCAGGAGTTATCAGGCATGAGCAGTGGGCTAACAGCAGTGGCCAATTACTCTCTCAGTCCACTGGCAGTTTATCTTCAGTTAGTTCTCACTGTGACAGCCTTCGCCACACTCACTCCTATGGACAGCCAGCATGCATTCACAGCGCATGTGAAGATAGCCAATGCCTGGGTTTGCATCCTCGTTTGCCTCCAGTTCAGCCAATTAAACCCCCTATCCCAACTGCCTTTGGTACAGTGAAGCCTTTGGGACCTGAGCTCTGCTTTGTGCTCTGAACAGAAGGCAGGTTTGTAGCTGATAATCGTCTTTTGAGGCTGCCCCTAATCGCTCCTCACAAAGCAATCTGAAGTCCTTTTTAAGTCCTTTTTTTTTTTTTTTTGCCTGGTTACAGCCCGCTGAATGCCAGCGTCTGAGAACTGCAGCCAGGTATTATGTGGCTGCTCCATTCAGATATCCCCTGTGGTTTTTCTCTACTTGACATTCTGTCCCCTTGGCAACTGATTTATCTCTACCCCCACTCTGGAACCTATTCACTCTCGTAGCATGAAAGCAGTTGTAAATGCCAAGAATTTTACCATGGTGCCATAAATCATTTCTCTATAAGACAGGATACGAACATGAATTTCCAAAGAGAAGAAAATTTTATTTTGGCAGGAAATTCCCATTGTGCTAATCAGTAAAAGATTTATTGTTATTCTCCTATGGAAGAAAGCACTGAAACAGATTTCTATTGCATTTTGTATAATTTTAAAATCAATCACCAATTAATGGTTCACGTATGCAATCTTAAAATCACTAGGTACTACAGTTGAAATGTTTCTATTGAATTGGCTCCTTGGACCCCAGGAAGATATTTTAGGCACCTTTCTTTCTCTTGCTTTCACATTTCACATGATAGATATATCAACAAGATCTAAAATTATATATAATTTTTAACTAACATTCTTCCTCTACCCATGTACCAAGACCATTTGTATTTTCTATGACCCTGTTATCATAACACTTGACAGGTAAGTCAAATGACCTTTGAGGGCAAAAGTGTCATTATCAGCCCCATTACCAGCTAATAAATAAAATCAGAACCAAAGAGATGATTATGGGAATTCCTGAGTCTTCACTTCTCATTGGGAAGTTTCATGAAGATAACACAAAAGGGTCTGTGACAGACACAGGAGTTCTCCTATCACAGTTGCAGTGCCTTTAATGAAATTTCCTGCCTTTCAGGATTTCCTGTAATCTCCTGGCTAGTTTTAGCTGCAGGTTCTCTCCTCCCTTGGTAGCTTTTGCCACTGAAAATAAATTGAAGACATGCAGAATGAATCGAGTGCTGCTGATCAATACTTTCCTTATTCTTCCACATATATTCTTGTTCTCCCTTCTTATTACTGCCCTCTAAGAAAATTAGAAGCCATTGAACATATAAAGTTGAAAGAGCAATGTTGAAAGAAAGACATCCAAATAGCTCGGGCCTGGAGTCAATTCTAAATAAGCCTTACAGCCAGGATTCCGTTTCTGCTGCACATGCAGGAAAAAGTCACTACACAGATGTGCAACCAGTCAGATTTTTTTAGGTTTGCTGTAAAACACTGGGAAGAAGACCACATATAAACTTAAGATGAACCTCAAAGTCTATAAATGAAGAGGAAAGGAAAAGCGTGCCTTCCATAGAAGCCACTAGGATCCTTCCTAATGCCAGTAATGGAAGCTGTGTTTGGTCTGAATAGCAAATGAGCAATGAGTAGAAAAACCCTAAAGAGTATGTAGTCCAAATTTCATAAAACATCAATTTTTCAGCACCAGAGTTAAGAATTAATATTGCTATTAAGTAAAAACCTACTAAATACTAGTAAATATATCCCATAACTGCTGTAGCAGAGCACATTTTTTTTCAATTCACTGATCTGAAACTTACAGAAAAGGGCATATAATGAAACGGTTATTGCACAAAAGATGAACTGCTGCAGAAATTAATTGAATTATTTCTAGTAGTCCTCTATGTCTTAAAACATTTTTACTGTTCAATCCAATGCTCTCATTAGGGAGTATTCAGCTACAGCTAATGTTCTGAAGAAAAGTAGTTAATTTATATAACTGACAATCTATTTGCAAGGTACTTGCTTTTATCAGACACCGTGTTTGCTGCTAAAGGATTTGTTCACTTTACTTGGCTAGTACATAGAACAGACTACCTATGTTGGGTATAATACATACATGAAGCATGTTAAATCATTTATCTATACCAGTATGTGTGCAACTGTGTATTTACATATTTGCATATGAAGTATCAGTCTATAACTCTACTTTTTGTCCTGGTTTTTGGTACATCTTCCACCACACCGATAAGCAGTAGCAGCTCTGAGATTTCAACAGTCAAGGCGTCAGAAGCTACCTGGTGTCTTCGCTCTTCACCTTTTGTGCAGCAGCATGTCACTGCTGATACATGCTCAAATTTGTTGTCTAATCCTGATGGGCAAAGGCCTGGCACAGCCCCTCAGTTTGGTGCCAACTGCAAATGTAAGGAGCGAACTGCCTACAGCAGCATAAGGATCATCGCTGAACACTCTCAGCAGCAGAGGACCAAAACCAAAGACTGTAAGAAGCTCAAAACATTCTCGCTGTACTAAAAACAAATCACTTCTATCTACTCCTGAAACAGATTCCAAACATTTTTTCATTCACTTGCAGATACATACATCTGGCATATTTCCTTTGATTGGTTGTGAGAACAACCCTGAGAACAGTGCCAAAAGCCTGTTTGGTATCTACTGTTCTCTCTCTCTCTGTAGGGCCTGTTAGCATGTTGCAGAAAGGGGTTCTATTGATTGGAAAAGGGTAGCTATTACTTTTTACTTTTTATTCTTCACCGTTATAGTGAAATTTGATTATTTATCTGAAAATTTCTCCAGGAATGGAAGTTATTCTTAGTACACTATGATTCCTGACTTCCTTCTTTTTCCTTCTTTCAAAGATAAGCACTACTTAAGGGCTTTTAGAGTCTTCCAGTACCTCTTCCACCACAATAACAAATGCTTAAGCTTACGTCTGAGGTTTCATCTGACGGCTCTTTAAAAGCAGTAGCCCAGGAGGAAGCACAAAAAGTTGATCAATTGCAAATACCTAAGTTATCCAAGTATAGTCTAACCTGTTTCTTCCCTACAAGATGCTAACCACTTACCCATTTATCTCTGGTATCAGTTATTTTATCCAATTGACTGTAGTTACTTTATGCAAAAATTGATGCAAATATTGCTCCCACATTGTTTGTCAATCATTCCTGGTCTGCCTAATACAACATAATTTTTCCTTAATCTTCCTTTTATTACTGCTTATGTGGAATGACTTCTTGTAACTATTGATAAAACTCTCTAGCTACTTCTCCTCTGGAAATATGTGGCTATCTTGTTAATAAATATACTCAAATTGCACAAAATAGCTCCTAATAATATAAGTTTCAAAACACCAAATTCTCTATATCAACTTCTAGTTCTGAGACAGTTCTCTGGGAAGCCACTATAGACCTAAGCCCCCCACTTTTACATTATGCTCTTGTTTAATTAATTTATTTCAATAAAGCAGACACTGAACTGTATTTTCTTAGTAATATGAAACCCTGGCAATGGTTTTCTTTTACTTTTTTTATATTTTTCTGTTGAAAAATCTTGACATACTCATAAGCACTGTATCTATTTCTTCACTGTACAATGGGCTTCAAGGAGTTTTTGTAATCGATGGTTGAAGAAAGCTATATAGTAGCTATGACCACCATGTTAATCTATGTTAATCCTCGAAAATTCTTGAACAAATAAAAAACAATTAACAGAAACTAAGGATTGTGTAGGTTTGTGTGTATTCTCCTTAAGAGGGTGAGGATGAAACTCTGATCTCATTAAAGTTGATAGGAAAATTTCTGAATTCAGTAGAGACTGAGTCAAATGAGTTTCAGTACTTTCTTTGGTCCTGTTTTTATTCAAAGTAAGAATCTTACCTATTTAATCTGTCCCCAATATCGAAGTAACATTCAGAAATATACTGCATCAGATAGCTTTTCATTACGTCCTGTTGAAGTCCGAACACTTTTAACTACTAAAGAAAAATGTTCATGTTTAACTCTTTAAGCAACAGGATCACCCGCTGAGTATAATAAAAAAAAAAAAAAAAAAAAAACAAAAAAACCCACCGTGGGGACATGGGCTCCCCCTCGTGGTTATTTGTAATGAAGTATTTTGATTTTTACACAGAACCCTTAAATTTTCTAGGACTAAGAGCAGACAGAAATCCAAGCAAGGGAATGGTTTGAAATGAAATGTTTTCTTTGTAAAAACATTTTTCCTCAGTCATTTATAAAAGATCAAAATCAAAGAGTTCTTAAAACATCATTTAATGCTGATCAAAAGCAACCCAGAATCAAGTGATTCCATGTATAAATTTTATACTAATATAATTTGTGGGTGCTAAATAAAAGGTGAAGACTGCTTTGGAAAGGAATGGGTATAGTTTTAACTGCTGTTATGGCAAGAGATTTTCTGATAAGATGTCAGAAATGTGTGTTTGTGGAAATCTCATTCAAGTGCTTTAACTTACATCATCACATGCTATCTTTTTCAATAGGAATTGCTTTGCCTGACAAGGCAGTGTTTACCTCATGGGCAGCTGCAGAACAGTTTGTTTTATCTTAACTGTTTAGCGCCTAGTTTCACATAACACGTACTGCCCACTATTCAAAGACAGGTCTAACATCAGACCTTCACTACAGCAACAGAATATCTCAAAGAGAAATTGTCCTCAACATACAGGACAGGTAACAGTTGATATTATTCCCATTTTATATATGAGAAATGGAGGTACAGAGAGGGTAAGAATTTACGGTCTGCAATTACAGTGTCACAGTACTGAGTGACTCACTGAATGAACATACTTTAGCAATCTAGTGCACTGCAAAGGTTCCTTGTAGGTGCAAATTTTCCTTGTCTCTATATTATAGCTCCGCAGTATACATTCAAGCACACTACAGCTACGTTCAAGGTAGTGCAAGCAAGGCTGAAATCATGTGCAAGGGCACCAGTTGAGGCACCTAACTCACAATGCAGGTGCAAGGTCTCCTGCAGTTCACTCTTCATGTCCAGTATTCTGTTAATAACAGCAACATCCTCTGCACAGTAATTTGTACTGCATCATCTGTACAGACGTACAGCGCTTGCCTAGGACTGACAAATAATATGAGCTTTATTGCTGGTAAATGTGTCATATAGACATTCAATCCTAGAGGCATAACAGCTCATGTCAAATCAATGCCCAGCCCTTCCCTTGTTGCACTGCGCAGGTTGGTAATTTAGATGCACCCACATACCACACAGTTTGAACCTTCCCTGGGAACAATCTGGGCTGTTGTCTGCATCTTCCTGCCTGTAACAGCATGCATTAGTCATTCCAGAGACCACTACCTAGTTCAAACTTAAGGATTTCTTCCATACTTCAATGTCATATATAGATAGACATGCTTTTGCACAGCCTAGATTTTTAATCCTGTTTGTCTGTAAAAGAAAAGCACAGAGAAAACTGTCAGAATTGTCCAAATCTATTTAGTAAGTGAACGGGAATGAAATATAAATCAGTAAATTTAATTTTACAGAAAAAAAAGAAAAGGAAGTTCTAATATAAATAACCGGTGACCAACAAAAGCAAACAGAAACTCTGTAAGCTCTATCTCACTGTGAAATGCAATCATTCTAGTAAAACACAGAATAAAATACGACTTTGCTTACTGTTTATCTTACCAACCTTAGCTCCAGGATGTGGGGATTTTTATTTTTTCAATTGTACTGCAAATTTTTCATAGTGGAACTTCAGTAGAGATGTGTCTTTTCAACATATGGCCAAGCAGACAGTTGGAAAGCAATGTAGGCAATATTTCTTAACCAAACCTATAAAACCAAATTTACAAATTTGAAAGAAACATTAATACCGTCTCTCACTTTGTGAGCATAATCAATCACAAATACATGCAAATACATGTTGCACGCTGAAACCACAGCATTATAATATGCAAATAACTCTGACATTTAAAAGAGCTCACGGACGTACGCATACAGAGCTGTGGTAAAATGGAGTTTAGAGGAGTGCATCTTACTGCACTGACAGAGTCTTACGCAGACTTATTTTTAGGATATATAGTTAGTTGAGCAAACTGACAGATCATGTAGCTACACATTTGCATCCTGTTAAAGGCACCCAAAGTTAATTGTACTTACACTGGTTACATTTGCTGGAGGGATAATGGGTTTTTAAAACCACACCTCAAAGATTTATTACAGGTACTTCAGCTCACTTTCCCTTCCATTAGCGAGAAAGATTTATCAGTCCCACTCCCTGACTCTGGCCTTTTTGAATGTTCATCAAATGAGAAGATAGGTTTTACTAGCATTAAAGTTGCTGTGTTATCATTAATTATTTGGAACTGAGTTTCCTCATATTTATAATGGTACGGACCAGGAACTCTTTCATTTACTTTGCTGTATAAAAGGTGCGAGGAAGAGAAAGAGCTGTCCCAGTGGTTAGTCTCATTGCATCCAAGTTAATTGTTCTTTCTCTCATCTGTAAAACTGAGATAAGAGTTATGTACCTTAACAGGGTGCTGCAAAGTTAGTTAATCAATGTCTACATTTTTCTCTGAAAGCCTAATTTATGATATAAACACAAGGAAATGTCACTATTTCAGTTCAGTAAACCAGACCTTTAATAAACCAACAGTTCCTTTCTGCCATTTTTTTATCACTAAGAAAGGCTGGTTTGAGAAACTTGTCTAATAAAAACTCTTTTTGCCATAGATGTTCGATGTTTTAAAAACATTATTTCTTTTAAAACGTATGTGGATGTTCATATGTTTATATGAAGGACTATAGTAAATTCACTCCTTAGATATCCATAAATTCAGAAGCATAGTTACTGACAGAACCAAAATGCAATTAGAAAGTGTGTATATTTTAATATGCCATTTTTGATAATGTAAGTTAAAATGCATCATATATCAGCAAAATAATGAGATGTGAAGTACACGAAATTAATAGAACAAATGTGTAATATAAGTCCTTACTTTTACTCACATATGCCTGACAAACTTAGAGCTTCTTTACTTCAGTTTTCTCATTTTCTGTAAAACAGGGGTATCGGTTGCCATTAGGACACTACTTCGAAAAGGTAAACCTCTATACAGTTGTTCATTATCACTATGTAACATACTTTAAATAAAATACATCCCTTTTGTATCCCAGTAGTATTTGGACCTATCATCAAGCATTTTACTGCACTGCAAAGTCTATCACTAATTACCAGGATTTAATCACCAGTTTTTCAGATAATGTACAAAATACAAAAGAACATGCCTGCCACAAACAGCACAAATTTAAATACTGAGATGTGAGGCAACAAGTAAATGCAACAAATGGGGTGGCAAAAGAAAAAAAGAGACAACTCACATCACGTGCTATACATGTATTTTTTAAACATATTAAAATTTTGAATGAAATAAAGAAGCAGACCTTTATGTGGAATAAATCTTTCCTGGAATATAGCTGTAGTAGAAACATGGCACATTTTTAAAAATCCAAAATACGTCACCATATACACCAAACTACATTTCTGAAAAAGAATACTTGCCTCACAAAACCTTGCATTACCTTAAGAGACTCTGCAATGACGAAAGAACTAACCCCTTATCAGTAAGCTGCTGCTTTCATCAAGACAAAGGTAAAGAGTGTAACACTGAGGATGACAGAGCCCTAAGCTGATTGGCCACTCATCATTCATGTAATGGTAATCTGCAATCTGAGTCTGCCTTTCTGCTAAAAGAAACTCATGTTACCATGATACACAACGAAGTACAAACACATATTTCTACTCCATTTTTTAGATGACATAATTGGTTGAAAATAATTTACTTAAAGACTTCATTTAAAGAATTAGATCCAGAATATACGTGCACAGTGTGTTTTTCTCTTAACAAATCCATCAATAGAATACAGTAAGAACTAAAGATGAACTTTGATTACTTCATAAGCAAAGGCCAGTGCTCCCAAACAAACAAGAAAATTCAATCACATACATTTTCTGTGTGTCTTCTACTAGCAAAAAATCCTTTAAAAGTTTTATTGCGATTTGGTATGGTATTATCACTTGACAAAAAGCATTACTCCGTAGTTACACAGTGACATTTGGAAATAACTGTGTTATTTCCAAATGGAAATGAAAGGAATTTTTTTATTCCATTCTGATGTTCGCTTTTTCCTATGAAAACTTGAATAATTTATTTAGTCCACACATAATACTGCTGTTGTGATACCCAAGAGTTTCAGACACTCATTCAAGCCGAAGTAGACATATTGCTTTATCTTAAAAGTGTCATAACCCATTTACTGTGAATAGAAAAATAAGAGGAATTTCTGACAACACCAATAGGTTTTGTCTGCTGTTGAAAATGAAAATCAGAAAATGAAAGTCAAAACAGAATCCCAGTTTCAGGTCATCTGTTTTTGGCATTCAGGAGTTCATCTTGCAAGGTATAGGAACTGTGGTGACTTAGGTCAAGAAATACCCAATAATTAGCAAAGATCAATAGTTCTGATCTAACTGTTGGCCGACAATTTCAAGATCTATGCCAGATGATTCTTGACGAATCAGGACTCCTCGTTTTCTTGTCTGACTGTGTATGTAAATTGGTTTAATTTAGTGTAGGTTCTCAATCTTTATTACACTCCACTTAGAATTGAAGAATTTCTGATATCCCAAAACTAACAACACAGGATATTAATACCAGCAAGCAATGCCATTCCTATTCAAATTCAGTATTAAATGTGCAGAATTCTCCACATTCTCCTTTATAGAACGCAACAATAGGCATTATGTGGGGAAAAAAAACAAAGCCACATGTTAGCTCCAGATCAAACTGGACAACAAAATAATTCGTTCTTCAAAAACTTTGTAATGGGCAAAAATTAAAATTGAGGACTTTGAGTAGACTCTTAATTAGGTGACATACAGGACCTTTCATGCAATGAGCACCAAATCATCACATTTGTTAATATTATAGAAGCTAATTGACTAAGCCAAAGGTTTTGCACAAGACAGTAAATACCTCTACTTTTTATCTCACTATAGTGAATAAAAATTAATGTTACTAGACTGGAAACTAGTAGTTGCTTGAAGACCAGTTATTTTGGATAGGAATACAGAACACAGTCCCAACAAGTAATTATACATAATTTTTTATTCAAAACGGTTAAATTTGCCATTGCAAAATGTCATAAGAAAAATTACTGGGAAGAAAAATATTCACAGAAAACTGTATCACTAAAATCAGAAGTTATAACAAGTGTCACATTTGGCAGAACTCCTTAATTCTGGTCATCTTTCTCGAAAAAATGGAGAACTGCATTTAGAAGAAATAATTAGAAATAACAAAAGGATTTAATTAATGTTAAAAGGAGGAAATAGTAATAAAACTGAAACTATAAAGTGCAGGAAAAGGGTAAGGGAAGCTAAAGGCTGCTGGAATAAATTTGTATTGTCAGGTGTAAGGTCAGCAAGACAAACATATATGACACGATAAACTAGCAATAAAAGAAATAATGCCAATTGTATAATCCCAATTCCAGGCAGAGATGGCAAATTATTAATACTGCATGAAAAGCAAAATTTTTCAACACGTATTTCTGTTCTGTATTTGAAAAGAATCCAGATGGTTTACTTGTACAGAAGATTTCCGGGTCATTAAGAATTGAGGATTATATTTGAAAACATTCACTAGATACAATCCTTTTAAAGTCATCGGACCTGAGACTTCCATCCTAAAAGAGTCGGCTACATAAATCATATGGCAGAAGACAACCAATTTTTAAAAACCTTGAATTGTTTAGAAAATGTTGTAAGAAAGGGCATACGGGTAGACCGGGTAATGGTACCACAGGTAGCCAGATACAAGTTCTAGTCAAAATAAAGGCAAAAGTACTGTGTTATTAAGTTAATAAAAGATACAAAACTTGAAACCAAATCAATATACTTTTGTAGGAAGTACTCTGGATTCCATCTTGGGTTTTGCCACATAATTCCTTATTTACAAACACAAAACTGGGAAACAGCATGCTCTGATTGATCTGTACAAGAGAGACGGCAAGGGAAGGTGAGGCTAAGATATACATGGAAATGAAGGGCACTTGTTCCACCTGACAGAAAATGGCTGAAAACAAGGCCAGCTGTCACTGGCCTGCCAGGACAGCAAACAAATGAGAGGAAATAATGAAATAATCTACAATCATCAAGGGAAAACTAGCAAACTATTGAATCACTGCCCTTTGCTGCATCTTCTATAGACCTCTATCAAGAAAAAATCTGTTTCTCCATTTCCATTTACTCCTCTTCCCCCTGTTTTAGCTTGAGCTGAAAATTCTCTGTCATAAAGGAGAAATTGCAGGGAAAAATCCCTTCAGGTCTCCTTTTATTATAGAGTGTAAAAATCCTGAAACACTAGCACTAGGATTTCAAGGCAAACATTCTGCTATTTCTGCCGCCTGCAGAACAATATACAGAAGACAGTTAACAACAGCAGAATCTGCAACCGACACTGAGACTTCAGGGGGACTCCAGGAAGTGCAGCATAAATTTACAGTTAATGTGCCATAATTATGTTAATTTTTTTCCATTAGAAGTTAAGGTAAATTAGCTATGTAAATGCCAGAATTAATAGAGCTACAACCAAATCACAGGGAAAATATCATCACAGTTAATGAATCATAACAAAGTCTTGAGAGGGAAAGTGGGAGAAAAATATTCATTAACACAAAAAAAAACAAAACAAAAAAAAGTCAACTAGCATTGTATTAGCATCTACAACTATTTTTAGCACCCGTAACTCAAATAAGCTTAAAACTTAAACAATGGAACAAGTTACATCAAACAGTTGTCTGTTCTTCATACAACCTTCTGGCAGCCAATTGAGGAACTGACAAGAGGTGATGCTCTGCTGGGTTTAACAGTTACAAACAAGGAAGGACTTACCAGGGATGTACAGGTCAGGGCCAGCCTTGGCTGCAATGACCATGAGATGGAGGCATTCAGGATCACAAGAGGGAGAAACATGGCAAAAAGCAGGATCACAATGTTGGACTTCAGGAAAGCAGACTGGCCTCCTCAGGGACCAGCTTAGAAGAATCCTATGGGATACAGCCCTGGAGAGAGCAGAGTCAAAAAAGGCTGGTTGACTTTCAAGGCTCACATCCTCAAAACTCAAGAATGGTCCATCCCAACAAGCAGGAAATCAAGTAAAGGCCACAGGAGGCCTGCATGGATGAACAAAACACTCATGACCAAATTCAGGCATAAAAAGCAAGCATTCAAGAGCTGAAGGGTCCGCAGGAATAGAGAGACACTGTCCAAGCAAACAGGGATGGGGTTAGTAATGCCAAAGCCCATGTGGAGTTGAATGTGCTGAGGGATATGAAGGGCAAGAAGAATTTCCACATGTGCATCAGCAGAAAAATATAGGCAGGCTGACGAATGGGGCAGGGGACCTAGTGGCAACAGATATGGCGAAGGCTGAGGTGCTCAATGCCTTCTTCACCTAAGTCTTTACTGATATGATCTGCCTCCATGAATCTCAGTCCCCTGAGACCTGGGGGAAAGTCTGGAGCATGAAAGGCTTATCGTTGGTGGAAGAGGATCAGGCCAAAATGCCGGTCTGAGAGGGTTATGGATCAGCAGCATGAAGTTCAGCTGGACATTAGTCAGTGATGGAGTAAAGTATGAGGGACCAATCCAGGGACAAATATAGTTTAACATCTTCATTAACGATATAGATGATGAGACAGAGTGAATCCTTAGCAAGTTTGCAGGTGATACAAAACTAGGAGGTGTGGCTCATACACCAGATGGTTGTGCTGTCATCAAGAGGAACCTCAGCAGGATGGAGAAATGAGCAAACAGGAATCTCATGGAGTTCAACAAAGGGAAAGGCAAAGTCCTGCACCTGGTGAGGGATAACCAGATAACCATAAGAGGCTGAGGGCCAATCAGCTTGGCATAAAAAGACCTGGGAGTCTGTCCTGTGGACAAGGGGAACATGAGCCAGCAGCTCACCAACAGAAGGCGGCCAACAGCTGCCTAGGCTGCATTAGGAAAAGCATCAGCAGCAAGTCGAGGGACGTGATCCTTCCTCTCTATTCAGCACTGGTGACACACACCTGGAGAGCAGAGTCCAGCTCTGGGCTCCCCAGTACAAGAGAGACATGGTCATACTGGACCAACTCTAGCCATGAAGGAGATCCATGTCTATGATTAAGGGACTTGAGCATCTGTCACTGAAGGAAAGGCTGAGAGAGCTGGGAGAAGAGAAGGTTCAGGGGGATCTTATATGTGTATAATTACCTGATGGGAGGGTGTAAAGAAGGCAGAGCCAGACTTCTCTCAGTGGTATCCAGTGACAGGACAAGAGGCAATGGGCACAAATTGAGATGCAATAAGTTATGTTTAAACATCAGAAAAACTTCTTGACTCTAAGGATTATTGAACATTGGAACATGTTGCCCACATAGGCTGTGGAGTCTCCATCCTTGGAGATACTCAACACCCGTCTGGCGATGGCCCTAAGCAACCTGCTCTAGCTGACCCACTTTAAGAGAGGGCATTGGACTAGCTGATTTCCAGAGGTCCCTCCTACCTCAGCCATTCTGTGACTCTGAATCAAAGAAACCCAAAGCTGTTGATAGGCTATGTCTGTAATGGCATCACTTTCTAAAAACTCTCTCCTCACTTCCTTTGAAGTTTAATCTCAATGAATATGACTAAAGTGTTTTACAAATCTACCGGCTTAGTGCAAATCTTACTAATGTAGGATTGAAGAACAGCTGCAGCAAAGGCAACCTGTTTTACTTTAAGTCTCCAAGTGTTTCCAGCTTCATGTTAAAGTTACGTTAATGGTTCTGGAAATTTTTCAGAAATGGTTCCTTGTGCAAAGTCCTTGTGAGCACATCTGCACCAGGGAATGCAATCCCATGCTAGGGAAACAGCTGATCTAACTATTAATGAACTGGAACGCCACATTACCATGCAACAATATTAGCTTAGGTTCCAAAAAGCTGTATAATTGCATAAGCACAATGCTGCATCCAGGTTAATTAACTCTACCAATCAGCCAAATTAGCACAGGGCAGAGCCATGCTGATGTGGATATACTGATTCTAGCTCCTGAACTACTGATCACAGCACTACACTACACAGCGTACACCAAACAAGAGGTGTGATTTGAGTATGGTGAAAACTCCTGTAATTGTGTCCATTCCTCAAGTATGTATAATATTTCTAGAAAAACATATTTTCCTGCTTTCCTGCTTTTCAAAACAGACATTTTTAGTATGAGGCACATCTGAGGCTATTACAAAAAATATTTAAAGGATTTAAAAAACATTCGTCTGCTGAATACTGGTTATTCTTCAAGATGATTAGCTGCTACATCAGATTTTATCATCTCTTGGACTCTTGTCGAGTTTTTTCTCTTAGAAGGAGAATCTATGAAAAGGCAGTAATTTCACTGATGCAATTTTGTTTCTTCACATAGGGTGTTCACAAAGCTCTGTTTCCTTTAACACTATTGGAATAAAACTACCAGACACTTTTCTTCCTCATCTGGTTTTGTACTATCACTCTCTTAATAGTGGTACTCCTAATTTTTAGCTGCATGTGAAAAAGAAAGTTACTTTCTGGTGTTTGGTAAACTTCTTTATTTGTTTTAAAATGTTATGATAAAGTTTGGACTACCTTGTGCTTGCTAAAACCTGAAGGTACATTAGCAATTTCCCCTAGGATATATGTCAGGCTTTGCATAAAGAACAGCTCAACCTCAGTCATGCTCTGCTTACTTCCCAGAAAACAGTAATGCTGTTCAGGTAGTTCATGTCGACTTCATCCACTTCCAAATAAGTAATGTCTTTGATGTCAGCTAATTAGTTCTGCACTGCTTGAGCCTGTTCAACAAGGCTCTGACTATCCGGGCTAACGCAAGAAGCATAATAAAACCTTTCAAGTAAACTCATGATCTAAAGCACATTTCTCAGGTCATACTTGAAAATGGATACCAGATTCCAAATCTATATTCTGAATTAACCCCTCAACATGGTCTTGATCTGCCAAAGGTTTTCATCTAGGCAGGGCCATTCTTAGCCTGAAAAATCTTTTTTTAATCTTCGTCTTGAAAGGATCTTAACTCCCGGGGTCTTACTTTATTTCTTTCCAGCTATGACTCTTTACTTCGAGCTGCTCGCTGTGTGAAAGTGCACTACCCCAGCCAACTCTGCAGGTAACTGGCTTACTGACAAACACATGGGACATCACCAGGGCAAAATCTGAGCAGAAAGGAACCTGAGTTACTTCTAGCATATATCTAAATAAAGTAACCGGAAGACTTGTAATAAATGCTCAAACGATTTGTTACAGCAAAGGTTAGTTTGACTGTTACCACTGAAAAAATTAACCTTAAAGGTTCAACATTTCTCAAGTAACTGAAACTTATCTCTATAAAAGTCCCCCCTGGAAAGTTCAGTCCTCTTCTGTGTTTGCAACGCAGTGTGTACCAGTGCCCATAGCAACCTTGTAATGAAACACTGCTCCAGGGCAAACTTTTAACACAGCCCTCCCCAAAGCAGTGCATGTGGCACAACACTAATAAAGGTCACCCCAATTACCTCCTCTTCTCTGTTTTAAATGTTTGACTGATGATCCAACTGCAGGAAGTCCTCTATTTAAATACCTGAAACAGCTTTTGGATTAGCTGCTTGGTATCATGAGATATATACAATGCATAGCAAGAAAGAAAAGAACCCCAAATCTCCCGGACAGATAAATGAAGGATTAAAGGATCGCACTTTGCTAGACTCAGTGCACAAACGGATGCAGAAGAAAACACATCTAGGATGCCAAGAAATCATCATATTTTAGTTGTGAAAAGGAAATTCTAATTGTAACTCCTCAGCAGTGGTAATTTGTGACCAAGGAATTGACATGGAGGGCAAGGAGGCTCAACTGCAAGAAGGGGTTAAACTGACTGGAAGCAGGAATGCCAGAGACAGAAATACTCCTTGCAAGGGAGAGACATTTCCCTTGGTGATGTGATAAGAAATAGCCTCAGCATTGTCTTGTAGACCATCCTGGAACCTGGAACAGGAGCGCTCAGGGGCCCAAGCTCAGGTGACACCTTTGGGCAGCAGAGCTGGGCTGGGGGATGGACCCATGGCCAGGCTGAGGTGCCCCATGCAACCGCTCGAGGGACTGGTGCTGGTGGAAGTGTATATAGGGAACCTGCTTGTGAAGCATCTTTGCAGACTCCATATAGAACCATGTCTTGCAGTGGGACTCTGCCCAATGCATTGTTCATTGACTTTTTCCTTTATATTTTAGGCACAAACATGTTTTTTGATTCACCTCAAGGGGTACTATAAAAATTCCCTAACAGTTGTCAAAACTATTTTAAAGAGGTTACTTAAATCTTCAACATAAAATGGCTTAAGCTGGAAGGACTACTCTGCTAATGTACACCAACCTATATTCTGCATCCAAACTGAAGCTAAGGATAACAGCTTGTTACAGTATTACATAGGGCTTTTCATATCCTCATTATTGCATAGATCTTCAATGTACAGCAGCCTGAGTTTATACTCGTATTCAAAAGTGTTCTACAATCTGTTCTACTAATCAGAAATGTTTGAGGGCACTATTCAAACAGCTGGTTGAAGCCATTTATGAGTCCTCTGTTTTCCCTTTTTTACGAACTTACAGCTCAGGTTTTCATGATGTCACAAAACTATATTAAGATCCTATTATCAGTTATTCCCATTTATTCACTGTCTTTGCTTCTTTTACCATTAAGTTTAATATAAAGCAAAGCTAAAACACTTTGCTTACTTGTCCAAAGGGTACCATGCACACATCAGGTGCTGTATAAATAGCTATGATCACAACAGCAATAACAAATTTAATTCACAAAAGATCTACAATCTGCTATTTCTCACCACATGTGCTATCTTACTTTAAGTTAATCACCTTAGTGTCTTTTTCCGTGTGCCGAAAGTCACTGTGGGATTTGACAATAAAACTTAAAGCAATCACAGTACTTACCTCCAATAACTTATATTGCAGTTCCAAAAAGATTAAAGTACAAAACAGAGTCGATGTTAAGTGACTTGGTTTCAATACACTGATTTAATCTCTTTTTTCTCTTTTATGCACAATGTACAAACTGTACATATACATGACCTAGTCATATGTAGTATACTGTCAAGCTAGGGCTGTGTTTGGAGATGATGGTAAACTCTCACAAGATGCATTCATGCTTACGGAAACTGTTCGTGTTCCACGACTAGGCCCAGAGCACCTCAAAATGAAAGACGCAAGTCAAATAATAATTAAATATTTTACAAATGTGATATTAATGATAAAAGATAGCTTTATAGACAGAAAAATAAGGATTGCTCTTTCTAAGGTTGTGGTGTGTATAATTTGCTGTGGTAGACATGCTAACATCTACTGAAAGACTTAATTAACTACAATTTAAGAAGCTTAGGAAACACACAGCCCCTTTTATGTAAATAGTGTATATATTAAAAAGCACTTTGTTTTCCAGAGCATGGAACTCAGATTTGTTTCTTTTAAAATCACTGCTTCTATGGCAGTAATATATATTTATATGTATACATGTAATATCCCTCTATGGTTTTTTTTTAGGAGAGCTTTACATACAACTTAAGAAAATATCCATAACTTTGGTTAAGAACCACTTTCAGCTGTTTCCTCAAAGATGACACAGGGAACAATATAGATGAGCTAAACAAGTCTGATGTTTTAAACAGGCAAAAATAATTTAATTGCTCAGAGTAACATCATTTCCCAAAGAGAACTGCCTGATTATACAAGATTGCCCCATGCGCAGTCCCCAGTCCTTCCCTGACAAGCACTCTGGAAAATGACATTCACCATTACTAGAGACTAATAAAAAAATAAATCTAAGTAGCTGGTTGAAACAGAAATTAAGACTATGAACTAAACACTAAGAGCAGAAAAAGACATGAACTCTATACACCAAAGAGCAGAAATTATCGAGAGTGATGCCTCCCAGTGTGACAATCAGCTGAGAGACTGTCGATGAATCCAAAGCAGCTATCTGCACATACAACTACAGTGGAGCTAAATGATTTAATTATTTATAATTGAGCCTGGTGAGAAAGTATGTTTGTCTGCTTATAGAATACATATGATAAGCTAATACAGATAAGTATTTTTTTCTTTAAAATAAGATATTCTTAAATATAAAATACATGCTAGTAACCCTAATGCCTGGAATAACCTACAGCAGCTGATTACAGGAGAAGCCCAGGATCTTCATACCTTAGTGTATTTAGAATACTAGCTCTCCCATCCTGCTGTACTTTCTGTTCCACCAGCTGGAGGGGAGTTTTGTTAAGATAACTATTTATACTACTATGAATCTTTCTGCCAATACCAGCTGGGCACTAGCAGGCAGATTTTTAAAAAGCTGCCTTTAGATTGTCTTCACCACTTCATTTTCTTACTCTTAATTATACCAGTTAAGAAACTGGAACCATTAAAGTATTAGAACATATGAATACAGGTATTTATGAAAACTCTAAAAATACACATATGAAGTACATAATTTTACCAGCGTCATGGGCTGAACATGATATTATGTTAGTCTGAGATGTTAAGGCAAACTTTGTCTATTACTAGTAGCAGAATACTGGTAGCATAGAATATACGTACAGAAGTATCTACTGTCAATTATAATAGTATGCCTTAATCTACCTTGGAAAATGAATACATATGCTGCCTTTGGAAGTACCTGTCCTCACTATGCAGAAGTTGACAGCCTTTTTCTTATTTAACTGACCATGTACAACTGAAAAAACCTCCCTGAGTTTTGAAGCTTTGGTTCTTCCCAACTTGCGCAACAACCAAAGCAGATTAAAATGAAAGCACCAAAGGAAAAATCCCAGACTCTGACTTGGGTTTTTCCAAGCCTGCCTGATGAGTTTGGTTTATGTCATATATGATAGTCTATGTCACAGTGCAAAGATCCTGCACAGAATCTTTGCTGGCTTCCTCTGTCACAAGCTCCTCACACAATACACCTGGGCTGGGCCATGACTCTCCTGCCTGTCCACAGGGATCCTGCTGCTGCTGCCGCCTCTCCGAAGGAACAGCACGCTTGGTTGCTAGAACATTTGTTCAGCACCACTGAAATGCAACACCTGACGTTTGTTTGGACAAGGTGTAAGTATTTGCTCAGGAATTCACTGTGAGAACGTGACATAAGCCATGACAGAGCTACCCACAGCAGGTGACCTACAGTTTTGTTTGCTTCCTTAGTCACAGCCTTGAGTTTCTTCTTTTTTTAGAAGCCACCTCCCCTATTGACCATTCAGGTCATTCAGTGCATGTTCATTTCCTTTTGCTTTATTTCTGAACTCTTCCTCTTCGGCCTTTGGATAAAAGTTTGATGGTACTTTTATTTGATTATATTTTGACTTAAATTCTTGAGAACAATGAAATGGAGACACTGTTTGGCAATGGAAAATCTTCAATTTTCTTTTTATTTCTCTGCAATAAGTTAAACTTTCCCATGGGTGAAAGATTCTGGAAAACTGTACAAACAAACTAAAGAAATTTGGCTTTGGTGGCTTATCCCAGTCATGGACGAAAATTTATGGCAAAGATCTGAACCAGATGCTCTGATCACAAATCTACAATTTCCCTACATACATATGCATGTGAGCCCAGGTGGTCGAAATCTCTGCTGAAGGTGGAGGGCAGGAAGACATTTTCATGGTAGAAAACTTGTTCAAGTAAAATCTGTCAGATTTAGTCTGTGGCTCACACCAAATGAGATGTGAGACGGCACATATTTATGTGTTCTTTTGTAACAATAAAAGCAATTTTTTTTTCATTCTTGGTTTACACTCATGTATACATTTAGCTGGGTACTGAGTGTAGGAGTACTTAAGAGTACCTGGAGAAAATCCACAGCTACCATGTCAAGGTGAACTTAAAAATGAAAACAAAATTACGATAGGGAGAGGGCACCCTGAGAGGAAATCACAAGAGACAATTATCCGAGAATTTTACTTAATGGAAGCACTTCATTTACTGAAAAAATCCAATTAAAGTAGTTTATAAGTCACATTTTACCAAGGAGTATTAACTAGAATTTGCAATAGTCCCAAATTTATAATGGCTATGATTTTATGTAAGAATATTTAAAGAACTTAAATATAAATATGTTCAGGAGATTTTTCTTTCCTTTTTTTTTTTTTTTAAATACATTGCATGGAACAATACAAGTACAGTATTATCTGTTGCTTTTTCATGTAAGGCAGTTACTTATTCATTAACTGTTATCATTGTCTTGATTTATAGCATATGACAAAAATAAAACACTTTTCAAGGCCCTTTTGTACTGAAAGTGGTTTAGTAAATTAAAACAGTCTTTCTATGTTCCAGGAAAAATGGAACACTCCTTAATGCAGAAGCTGAACACATGGACAAGCCTAGACTGAATCTAATTTCCAATAATATTTAGATTCTCATATAAAGAACACCAGGGCATAACTAAAAGACAGCATATCTAAAAAGACTTAAATAACATACTGAAATAAAGAGGGGTACAATATATATCACAGTGCACATGACAAATTTCTAGTAAGAACATGAAAATTAAGTTCTTTTCCATCTCCCTTCCATACAGACATACATTTCTTCGTCACCATGGTCTGCATAGATTTATCAATACAGATAAATTTATTCCAAACATCATCTTTCCACCACATAATTCATTAGAGACAAAACAAATCTTTACAATTTATGACTTCAGAAATGGGTTTAATATCTTATAAAAGATTACATTTATTTGCTTCAAAACTGATCAGATTCTTCATCTTCAAAAATTTCCTAAAAATGAAAATATTCACAACAGTTCTCAATGGTAACCTGTTATTTACAGCAATGACTGTGTAACATCAACAGGAGTAATTGTTTGAGCAAATAAAATAATCACAGAAGTTTATTCTACAAAAATTTATAACTCATTTAGAATTGGGCCTGTATTGACAAATTAAAATTCAGCTCTGAACAGTTGTGAACACTAAGTTATTTAGATTCTATATAATTACCTGATTGAAACATTAAAATGTTATTAGAAGTTTTTCATAGAATCATAGAATGTGTTGGGTTGGAAGGGACCCTTGAAGGTCATCTAGTCCAACCCCCCTGCAGATGCAGGGACATCTTCAACTAGATCAGGTTGCTCAGAGCCTCATCAAGCCTGGCCTTGAATGTCTCCAGGGATGGGGCCTCCACCACCTCTCTGGGCAACCTCTTCCGGTGTCTCACCACCCTCATTGTAAAGAACTTCTTCCTAATGTCTAATCTAAACCTACCTTGCTCTAGTTTAAAACCATTGCCCTTCGTCCTATCACTACATGCCCTTGCAAACAGCCCCTCCCTGTCCCTCCTGTAGGCCCCCTTCAGGTACTGGAAGGCTGCTATAAGGTCTTCCCGGAGCCTTCTCTTCTCCAGGCTGAACAACACCAACTCTCTCAACGTGTCTTCATAGGAGAGGTGCTCCAGCCCTTTGATCATCTTCATCGCCATTCATGATATTTTTCGTGTCTAAGAGTGGCTACTAGGGTGTTTCTTAGAGTTTTCATTTGTTATTTCCCATCAAAGCTGTCTTCTTTCCCTTCTTCTTACGGATCTTAATCCGGATTTTGTAATGTACTTAAAAAACAATTCACCCCTTGCAAGCCAGTGGAATTGGTGGCAGACTTGAGCAACCTGAGAAAGTTCCTTATGGGACAGCAGTGAGAAGATGCACAGCCACACCTCATCAGGCAGAATAAGACACACTGAGAAGTCACTTTTGCCTTTTTTGTACTTAAAGTAGATTAAAACTACATGTAGTTGCAAGGGATGACAATCACAGTACAGTCTCTGACAGTCAATTCTTGTCCAAGCAAGTAAGTACACAAAGTCCCCACTAAGGAGGGGAACATTTTCTTTTGTTCTTCAGATCTCTTTTAATGCCATCTGAATTTTGTGAATAAGAAACATGGTCTAAAGAGTGAACCAGACACTTTTGGAGGTAAGATCACTAGTCCCTACTTCAAAAACTCATTACCATACCTGGAAGACAACTTTTTTGTAAAAATAAACTAGAGAACAGCTTTGCAAATAAAGACCATGCTGTTTTCATTTTCAAGTCCACTTTGACACTCACATCTCTGTTATCCCAAAGTAATAATTTTTAGGATAGCCATTGCCCACCCCCCCAAAAAAAAAAAAAAATCTAAAGGCTTATTTGTTGCTTTGCTACATTTGTGGTCAAATATAGTATTTTGAACATATGGCTAAGCATAGATGTACATATTTACCCAATACATTGTTCTCTCAATAGTCTTAACCATCTTTTTGGAAGTTGGACTGTATTTGGAGTTGGAACCTAGAAGAAAGAGTCATTAGTTTCAAATCCCAGTCAGGAAAATTTTTTTGTTGATTTTTTAGTAAGGAAAGATACAAGAAAAAGCCAAAGTAATAAATACATAAACAGTGGCCAAGATGCATTGGCATACCCTAACAGAATTTTAAATATGTACATCATCACCACAGGGCAAACAGGATCAATATCGAATTTCTAAATTTTCCATGAGGAATTCAGCATTTCCATTTTAACCACCATACAACTGGCCAGACTGTAATTTCTAAGAACTTCTAATGCAAAAAGTCAAAAAGCCTTAGGATGTTAGAGGATCTATTCTATATTTTAGTTCAGACTTTCAAAGGTCTATTGGGCCTCCAAATTACTTGCAAAGGCAACTGGAGGCAAAATTTTATGCCAGGATCATTTATGTTTGTACTTACTTGGCACAATTGCTGTCTTACAGATGTCTGAGCATGCAGAGGAACATTTTCTACAAAACCAGCTTCAACAACCATTAAGACCCTACGTTGTAGGGTGTCATCCTAGAGGAGGAGGCAGAGAGCTCACACGATTTTAATATGTCTTTCCCATTTCTAAGAAATCAGACCTCACCAAATGAACCACATATTTGCCAGTCTTTCATTCAATTAGTATTTTATCTCAGTCACTAGTATTATGTGATTGCACATTAATTTCTGTCACTGCAATTGCTACATGGTCAACAATTAATAGCTGATTAATTATTCTAGCATGAAGCAAATTAGGCTTTTACACATCATTGTGAAATACTGACACTGCTTTCTAGACTGAATTCAACACTGCTTAAGTTCAGCAGCATGGTGGATTGGAGAAGACTCCTGGCTTAGAATTGGCCTGACAAATTCCACTCCATTGCTCCACTTATACGTGAAGCTAAAGAGCTGACAGGGTAAAGAATTGAGGGTCCAGTAATTTTGGATGTAGTAAACTGGTGCTCAATAGGCTGTGAACACAGCAAGTGAGAACATAAAGTGCCACGCTATCTGCCCTTCGCTTCAACTTCAGTGCTTCTGTTGACAGTTGATGTGCTAAAAAGACTATTATGCATGAAAATCATTCTGCTATTTCTGTTGATGCGATTCTTTGCATAATACCAGAAATGCATTTCCAACAAAAACTGAATGATTTATAAACTTCAAAAAAGAGAAGAAATAATATTCTATTTAACACACTGAGTCTAAAGCACCTATGGTTATAGGGCAAGCATATTTTATCCAGACACCTTTTGCAATGATGCAAAGCCACATGTGACCCCTTGGGCATTCACAAAGTCTTTTGTGGAAAACAAAATAGTTAGTACATTGAGGCACCCATGCTAACGTTATCATGTGACCACTGAAGTACGGTCACTGACTATCTTTGTGGATGGAAGCGAATAGGGTCATAAACTCAGATGGACCATAATGGCTAGTACTCATTGCAAAACAATAGTAAAAATCCAAGTGTCTACACTGTTTCCAATTATAGACACAAGCTGTATAATTATATACAACCAACCAATACAATAACAGTTATATATATATTTATGTCTACACTATATGGATGTATATCATGTTCATGTAATTTACAGATTCTAAAACTTAATGCACTGCTTATTGTCTGCACTATATATAAGATCTTAAAACACAAAAGCTAGAGGGAATCTGATCATCTCTTCAAAGAAGTGGGCATATCAGTAGTATCCCACTCATATCTTACAGTCCTGTTAATATCACTGCAGCCCCTAATCCAAGAATATCTTGAAACCATTTTAAAGAGAGATTATTTGATTATGTTTTTATGCCACCTCCTGTAAGCTTCTTAAACTTGACCATAAGAGACGGAGCAGCTTCAACTGCTCAATGTTCAGCTGCTCAGCAGATCACTGAATGAATTTATGATACCAGATCTAAGCAGAGAAGTTAAAACAAGCAAGGGAACGCCACGGATGTAGCAAGCACAGAAATTAGGTGCTTATATAGAGATTTTTATTTATTTGCATTTACAGTCTTCTGAAGAGCTAGTACTCTGTGCCCAGCAGGCAGTTTCTCTTGTACTTTCTCAGGCATGGTAAATTTCCAGGAAGGAAGTGTCTTCCCTTGTCTGGAATTGACACAACCTAGGGAAAAAAAGTTTTCATTACATAATAAAAGAAGTTAATTACTTAATCAGCAAATGCATGATTGTTTAGTATTCTCAGTTTCTCAGGATGTGATAAGTAATGGAACATTGGAAAGAATCCATGACACAACTCAACTCAGTCTTTATGCATAACCCATCTGTAGTAATCCAGTAGTTCTGTGATCCTGAACCATAACGATTCAGTCTTCACATCAGACCTCTTCACTCAGTCTTGAATTTACCTGGAAGGTATTTTTTCGACCTAGTGGAAAAGAACTACTCAGAAAATTCCTGTGCACTCTGAAAACAGAATCATTCAAAATACAGCAGCCCAGAAGGGCTCAGCCAGCTTCCTGGTGCTGTAAGTGACCTTAGGAGAAGGCGTATCACGAAGGCAGAAATAGAAAAATATGTACTTGTTATGTAAACGATTTTTCAATGCCCTTTTCCTCACCTATTTTCCAAATATTTTTTTTCTCACGCTGTTTTCCTCCAGTGGGCTTAATTTTCATTCATCACTCGGTCAGCTACTTCAATTTTTTTCTCATTTTAAACTCATTTTATATTAGATTTACATCTAGTGTAAATGCTAATCTGATCTATGCTAAACAATCTCTTCTATTTAAGTATACAAGCTTTCTATTTCTAATAGGTGTTTTTTTCTATTCCCTGTCTTAAATATTCATCTGTCTACTAAACAAAAGTAATGATGTTCTGAGGCCTTTGAACAAAAATTTACCACAGACATTATGGAGGCCTTACAGGATATTAACAATACAGGACTTATCTTGTTTCATTTATGGATGTGCTCCAAACAGATAGAAACATTGATTAAAAGAATGTATTCATTATAGTCTACCGCCTCAATGGAAACTGTATTAAAACACAGCTCTGACAACTATAACTTGATTTCTTTGAGTTAAAATAAATCACTCTCAGGAGAATTATAACCTTAAGGCAATACACTAAAAATTAAGAAAAAAAAAAGCTGAAGATAAGGATTAAGGATACTGTACTCTTAAAAATCAGTATTAGAGCCCTCACTGCAATATTCAGTAAAGATAAGAAATATTTTATAAGAAATATAAACTAAAAAAGTAAGCAAACCTTGGTTTCCGCTGCCCAAGTTTGTAAGACGACTATGAAAGGCACCAGTCACTTTTGTCCTAAGGATTTCTGTTCCACAGAGGTTCCATCTAAATTATGTTACAACAGTAAAAATTACCAAACGCATTTATTTAACGCAAAACATGATGGGTGTTCCTTTTAATAAGGAGAGAGCAAAACTTCTCCTCCACTGTAAGACTACTGTGTTGTTTAAGCACAGTTTCATGGTTCTCTATTACACTGTGCTGCATTAAAACCAGCTTCTGGTGTCATCTCTTGTGAACAACACCCAAAAACAGGTTTATTTGTGATGTTTTGTGTAGAATCAAGCTATAGAAAAGCCCTAACATTAGCAATTAGTTATACAAGAAACTTTTATGCTTGTTCTGTTATGAAAAAATGAAAACATTTTTCTAGTGCAGAAATTGACCATGCTGGAATAGATCAACCTATTACGTGTTTCAATGAGTCAGGCTACTGTTTTTCAGGGTAGTGCAATTATTTGTCCTTCCACATTTGTCCTGTTTTGAGGTGAAACAGAACCAATTTTCTGATTTCTAATTTTACTTTTTAGCTGGGCCTCTTCTAACTCACTAAAGTCTGAAATTAACAGCATATTGTTCAGAAACTGTTCGCTCTCAGAGTGATAAGACCTGATTATACCCAGGAATGGAATGCACAGAGGCTCTTGCTTATACTTATTGCTATAACAACCGAGGTCAGCTAACTTCGCTTTTTGCCCGTCAGAGGGTCGGAAGCGGAGAAGTGTAGAGGGGTCCCACCTGCAGGGAGAAGCGGACGGGACAGGTGACCCAAAACTGACCGACAGGGTATTCCATCCCATCTGCATCACACTCAGTATAAAAGCTAAGGGATCAAAGGGGCAGTGCGGCTCTGGCTCGTTTTTTCTTCAATGGCCGACATCTGAGGAGGACCCTGTCTGTTCATCTGCCTTTGATCCCGATCTGAGCATTCCTGACTCTAGTTACGGAATTCAGCTCCTGTCCGTCGCTGACTCCAGTCTGCGACTTTGCCTGTGTCTGCTGGTGACGCGATCGTCATCCTGGATATGGTTTTGTATATATTGTATACCTTGTTAATTTTATTTTATTCTATTATTATTATTTACTATTTTCTTATTTATTATTATTTTCATTAAAGTAGTTTAGTTCATTTTCTAAACTCGTAAATCTCCTTATCTCTTCCTCTCCTCTCTGAGGAAAGAGGCGGGGAGGGCCATCTGTCGTTCTGATTGGCCAATCCGGCCAAAACCACGACAACATTAAAGCCAGTAACAAAGTGTGTTTATAATGAAATTAATCAGTTATATCAAAATGCGTGACTTGTATTTAGCAGAGTCATTAACAATGATTATTTATACAATTAAAATCAATAGCTAAGCTATTGAAAGAAAGCTACAGAAATTCTTTACCTATCTGAACTTGACATTTGTTCTGCTATATTTTACTTGACTCAGAACTATCCAAAGGCTTTGAAAAAAACACATTCTACAGCAGATTCTGCTTATGAACTCTCATCTTCAAGAGGTAAGGTCTTCTGTTCCGCATCACCAATCTTTCAATTACTAAGAAAACTTACTCTGGATAATCTACAATCATTGCCAGTTTCTTCCACCTTACCTTGTTCAACCACTTTATTTTGAAGATGTCTGGCAAATGTATTCTCTTCTGTTTGGAGAAAAGGTGGCTCATTTTCCTTCTTTGGGCTTAAGACTTCTCATCATACTTAGCCTCAAACTTAGCCTCAAACTTCTCATCATCCTCAAACAGAAATAATATTGATGCCAAACACTCATTTAGTAATCTATGCTTAATGGTTCATCCTTCCAACACAAGACTTTTCTTACTTTGGGAGCCTCATCTAAGTTGCTTTTCAAAACTTACATACATGCGCTTATCTGATTTGATGCACTCTCTGTGCAGTGTGCCGTTCCATGTCATATTTCCTAGAGTTTATTGATACACTGAACAGAGTATAGCCACACTCATTGCATGAATTTGTGTTAAGAGAGTTGAGGCTTTTATACTTGTAAAAACCATTAAAGGACAGGCAGATTCCTGAAGGACTGTCTCCTCAGCTCTGCACTGAACTATTTCTTTCCACAGCAGAACCTTCTGCAGGTGACTGTAGCACTATTTTACTACCAAAAATTTTGTCAATACTTGATTCAGTAAGGGCACTAGTCATTTGCTTTGTTTTAATCTGCTTTCTCATTTCTGACATTTTGTCTTCCTCTTATGTAGCTCCAAATCTTTCTCTACTTTTCTGATCTCTCTATACTTTGAAAACTTCAAAATTTAAGATCAGATCCTCCAAATCATACACTTTTTCCTTTGCCTCGGGAGAGAAAGCCTGCCCCTTGATGCTATCTGTAATATTTTTGCAAGCGTGGTAAATGTCAGTCTTTATGGGAAAAGTGGAATTTTTTTCTCTCATCATCTTCATCATCTAGTATATGCTTTTCTCACATGCTGCATGTTCCACTGCTGTTGCTCTTTTTTTTCTGAAGAAAACATTGCCTTCCAACCAAGTAGAACAAAAATGTGGTTGTTTTTTTTTTTTTAATAAAGAGATCTTCTTTGGAGACTTTTTTAGTATGGTCTCTCTATCAGATCTGCTTTTAATCTCCATCAGAGCAATTCTTCCTGCACAGTTCTCATTAGAATTATCTATTAGAGGAGCCTAGAAATAGGTATCAGTATTTCCATGCAGCATCTTTGTAACCATATTTGAATAATCATCCTCACTACACAAAGAAAGATGAGGTTGGGCTTGACATATGTCTGCCCTTGTTTCTCCCTCATACAAGCTTACAAAATATTGTTCCTTGAGGTTTTGTGGTTGGTCAGCAGCTGGAGGTTGGCGCAAAGTAACTTCGAAGATCTCAGGATCCTTTCTTTCCCATTTATGCATAATTACTGCTTTTTGTTGATAAGTATCAGACCGAATCTTACAGAAACACTTGTTTTGACAAGATGATGAATTGTCTCTTAAAAAATTAACAGGAATGGATTTTTTGTGTACTCCATGCTGAGAGATGAAATTGTACAAAATCTAGAGTTCTTGCACATACCAGCATGTAAACTGAGGCTGTCTGCCCACAAAGAGCAAAAGCTGCCTAAACTTTCCATTTTCTCCATCTTGCTAAATGGTGCGTTCTCACTTTCATCATCTTGATAAAAGATACATTCCTGGAACAACTCTGAATTTCTTTATAGATAATTTTCCTGTTTTTACTATGGGTCTGTCCTATACATTTTCCAGGTACTTCTGAACCTAAAATTGTTATCTGATCTTTTCCTGAATGGGATATTCCAGGTCATTTCTCACTGTCTCATGGGATGGCTGAGTGCTGTTTGACACAGAAAATCTATTTCCATCCTCTTCTGCCTTCATTATGGAATGCAAAATTTTTCCCCTTGAAACTGCTAATTCTAGTTTGTTGTCAAAACTCCAGCTTGCTATCAAATCCGTATGTTTTCCACTTGGCAAACAGGATTATATTGGTTGATTTGAAAATCAATCAGAAATTTAAATGGCACAACAGAAGCAAAACTATGAAACCCACTATTTCCAAAATAACATTCTGAAGTAAAAGCATAACTTAAGGTATTAAATTAAACTGATATATAGCCAGCAAAGCAATGGTGAAGCTTAATAAAAAACATTAAAACCTGATTTTAAAATAAAATCCTAAATCACAGCTCACTATTCCAAGGGTAGGACAAATAAAGTTCTCTATCACCAAGAATTATAGTAAGGAAGTGTTTTTATAGTGTCAGAGAGTCAACAAACTCATAGATATATGCATACTTGTCTCTGCAAAAATCTTTTTAATGTGTTATCTGCTAAGCCACATGAAACCCCAACAACCTTGAAGGTGAAATCCTGACATCCTTGAGATCAGTGAAGATATATCCAGTGATACTAATCTGAAGTCCACAGTTTTGTTTGTTTCCAAGGTCTGGCTGAGTCTCGAAGGCTCAGAAAAATTAAAATAGCTTAGATTTGGGGAACACAAGCAAATTCCCCTGAAAGAACACTGCAGTGCTGCGAGATATCCTCAGTTCATATCAAATACACAATTCCATTTAGGATTAAATTTAGCAATCAACATATCAGTCAAAAAGGATGATCATATATTTGAACTTGATTTTTGCTTTTAAACTCAAAAGCCACAATGAGGTTCATATTACTTTTTCTTTCCCCCCCCAGATCTAGTTCTGTATGGATCTTACTGGAGGAAAAGAAGCAGTAATGCAAATAACAGGAAATCTGTTCTATCCATTTTCACTTGTCTACAGATAGAAACCTTAATCTTACAAGAAACCTTTTACATACTTAAATTCAGGCATATAGGTATCCTAGGTTACATAACAAGGTGTCCTCTTCTCTGCCTTACAACTTAACACTAACATTTGTCTTCCAGACTGACCATGCTGTCAAACAAGGGAATGTTGGTAACATGATCCTGCATGTGACTGACTATATTAATAAAGATGTGGGTAAGGCTTATTCTCAACAGCATTTTTCAGGGGTCAACTCTGTAATCATGAATTTCCTTTAATATGAAGGAACTTCAGCAATGTCTCTTTCAGGCTGAAGTACTCATTTGAAAGTAGATGCTGATTATTTTTAAGTATCTTTCTTGAGTATTTTAGCCCTCAGATTCATATAGCTACTTTTTCATTTGAAGAAACAAGGCAACAAATTACATTACAAGGTAATCAATCACAATTTTAGTGATAAGTAAAAAGGGAGCAGTGAAGCAATTGAATTGACAGCACAGCTAAGACTGGCTTTGTGTTTCCAAAGATCAATTCTCCAAGTTAATATAATCAATAAAACAAATTCATTCAGAGTCTGCTCTTAGGACAAATTCTCCCAAGGCAAAACTGACAGCAGATACTGTTAAGGCAAGCCAGGCTCCTTAAAATCTGAAGCTCCCACTGGGCTGAAAGCCACTAAGGTGAACCAATAGAACGTGGGTGAAATACTGCGTATTCTTGGACTTCTGTTCCCACCCTGATCTCCATCCCTTGCCCAAGTAACTCACCTAAGCAGGCTCATATTAAGCACATAACAAATAAGTCAGAACCCACAAGTCATATGATATCATTCCTCAGGTTCAAGATAGGTTAGACGGACCTTACTACTGACACAGATCTTCGTCTTCCCTCCCGCATTGGCTACTCTGCTCATGGTACAGAGGACACACGGGCTCAGGTATCAAAGCAATCAAGAAAAAAGTATTATTCTATCCAGTCTCTGCTCTAACAAAGGGTTCTTGCACACCTGCTGGCCCCAGGAACAATGTCCATATCAGCAAAGCAGCTGGAGTGAATCGAAACAGTCTCCACAGCCCATTCCATTCCAGCAGAGCAGGAAGCGTGAGGCCCTACAAGACTGTCAGAAGGAGAGTCAAATCAAAATGGCACCCATCAGTTAATATGGAAAAAAACCTCTAATATTTATAGGGAGTGAATGACATCTGTAACAGAATAGTCACCAAACGAAATGCTTAATAAATTAAGTTTTATAAAATGATTTTGTAAAATACAGCAGAGATGACGATTGATACCCACAGCCGTTAAGTAAGCTATGTAAGTAAGATACAGCAGGAAATAAGAGATAGAAGACAGGGGAGACAGCACCGAAAAACATGTCTTCTTGTTCAAAAACTTACTTGAAGTTCCTTGCAAGAAAATACCTTTTCATTATTCCACAGCCTAAGTTTCCTTCCCACATAGTTCACATAGTTCTTTTCAGGCCCAAAGACTTGATATTCCCTCTACATATCAAAGGCTTTTTTCTAACTATTTTTATTTCTAAATTCTTCAACTGCTTTCTATTCTCCACTTCTAATTTAGACCACAAGAGTAATAATAACTTTGTGCATTTCTACCTTTTAAACATTGCCTTTGGGGCTGACAAACATTTTCGCAGTTGCCAGATGCAGGAAAAACAACAACTAAGCAAATGATTCAAAATCTTAACTGGCACAGCAAGAAATGTAACGCAGAGTCTTGTATGCTTGAGAAAAAGCTCTATCCATGTGAAGGTCAACAGGGCTGACAGGAACTTTCCATACCAAACTTGTCAATGGAAAACACTGCTCCACCAGAGTACTGCATGACCTTGTTCTTTTTTAAGTAATTGATCAGGAAAATATATATTTCAGCTTGGCATTACAGCCCTCATACAGTACATAACTGTATTGTCTTCATTTCTGTTCCATCTTTTTGCATGTCTAGTCTCTGGCACTATCTTAACCTACAGCCAAATTTTCCAACACAGTATCAAACATGAAGTCTCCCTTCCCACTATGCGCTGCTCAGAAGCCTACTGAAAAGTGCAACACTGTGTGTCATTGGGACCTTTTAGAGCAATCAAGGAGGTGAATGCACAGCAGAGACCGTCGATCTTGGGTGAACACATTTCCCTTCTGTGTTGCTGTACAACATCACCAACATCTCCATTAACTTCTGGGACACCTGTGCTACAGCAGGGCTGCAGTAAATTAAAAATCATCTGGGATTACTTTATGTTTGGCTCAAAGTTCAAAAGCACAGGACAGGCAGGGGAGAAAGTGACTAAAGATCCCCCGTTTAACTAGACTGGAAACATGTAACCTGTGGTTAGCTGCATTTATAGAATGATAGACTGGTTCTGGTTAGAAGGAACCTTAAAGATCATCTAGTTCCAACCCCCCTGACATTTATGGTATCATTTATCCATGATACCATCAGCCACACATGACCGTATAATAAATGCTTGTCATTTCCAAGTGGGATTGAGAGGTATGACCAAAGGTGAGCTTGGCATGCAGGGGGATGCACAGTGCCAGTGAGAGGGTCATTACAACCACGCCAGCACAGCCCAGGACTTAACTGGAGCTTGCTTTCACCACCCCTCACAGACAAAATGCTATATGATACATATATAGGGAGATATATGTGTTTATGTACCTGCAGGGGTACCATGGGCAATGGCAGAGCTCTGAGTGGGACGGCTGCGTGCTCACCACTCCACCAACATGGGGGCCACCCAACCCCGACCCCTCGGGGTAGTGAGAAGTGCCACTGGAGTACTTCTGGCATTGTGTTTTCCTGAACTGGTGTAAAACCTTATTCCCAGATTAACAAAATTTGAAAGAGTTATGCCTAGAACTGCACACTCCTAAATCAAAGCTGTTTGCAAAGATTTCTTTAGTACCATTTAAAAAAACAAATGAACCCCCCCCAAAAAAACAAACCAAAAAACTACCAAAAAAAAAACCCAATCAAAAAAACCAAAACCGTAACCAATACCAGAATCCAATTCTTAAAAAAGCTTTTCTGTGCGTGACAACTTCTGATGGATTATTCTATAGTGCCACAAGAGGACACCCTTGAACCGCTTTTTTTTCAATGAGGACCGGCAATTTACAAGTCATTTTGTATTCAGCAGTAAATACAGATTTCTGCTCCCCAGCAACACAGAAGATAAGTCAGTTATTGATAGTCACCAAATCTTGCTTAAACTCAGAATTCAGGTAGTAAACAATTAATAAAATTTGTTATTATATTCGCTTTAAAAATTTTAGCTCAACTGACAGCTGTGGCCCTTTATACAGTTTGCATAAGCTTTTGTTCTTACAGCTTTTTCTAATACTGTTCTTATACCTTTTCTCTGAAAGCATGTAGTATATTTTACACTTTAGTTACAACATTATTAGAAACTTGCTATTTCCATATCTGCAAAGGTGTGTTACCAGTACTTGTCTTTAATTGCTCAAAGCCACTAGGCATGTATACTTTTTTAAAAAAAATTACTTAAGAATTAAATTTCTAGAAATGTAAAACTAGATTCATAAAATTATCAGTAGTATTAAAAGTATTGAAATAACTACAATGTCACTGCCTTATCATTATTTTAGAGACACCGGGTGCAAGTTTTCTAGATAGAGCCAAGCAAGTAAAATATGTGAATTATACATTAAAAACACCTGACTTGATACAACCCAATCATCAGTTTGCAACAAAAGGCACACAAATACATAAAATATCTTGCTGCTTCATAGTAAACTCGGGTGGAACAAGTGTTTATAAAGAAGAGATGTAGAATCTTCCTCCATTTTGCTTATTACATGACTTGCAGTTAGTTCTGTGGTCTGAATGAGAACCCAAAAAAAAAAATTAAATCATGAATTAGTTTCTTTATATATACAACTTAACTATAAATTGATTAGGAACAATACAGTTTAAGATAGCTAGTGGTGCTGGGATAAACATGTTTCATACATAACTTTGTTTTAAAGTTGAATGCTATGGTTAACCAAGCTGAGTAGGACTTTAGCACCTTTATTATAATGTTTAGTTGTTTTGGGGGTAGGAGAGGAATCTCAAAATGTTATTCAAAGCCTGAAAATCACACTTTTAACTTTGGCTTTCATCATAGCAGCAATTAAGTGGATGCAGGAGACCACGATTACTATTGTCTTGACAATGCGGCCAGCTCTGGGATGTTCTGCTAACTTTTACTTCACATCTGTTTGCCTATTTTTGTTCAGTCTGATGTAGTACTACCAAAACAGCTTTTCCTTAGCTCCTGTCTGATCCACTGCAGCATTTCCAACAGGCTACATCTACCACACTGTCACCATATCCAGGAAGGATTTGAATAAAAAAAACATGAAGAAACTCATAATAAAACAACCAGAGGTGCTTACACTTGTGAAGCGTACCCTGTTTGTAGCTGATAATAATAACAACTGCTGTGGTTTTTCTCTTTTCTTCCTTTTCTCTTATAATCTATATGGAACCTGAACACTTAGATAAATGTAGCTGCAAATAGGATTACACTCCTTGCTTTGTATATCTTTTGAGAGAGTCATAACCCCATAATTAGCAAGGCTTTCTGGTGTACATTCACAGCTGTAAAATGTTTTAGCAAGATGTGAGGTCTGCTTTATTAATGCTCAGTAAAGATTACATAATTTCAAAATTTTTGAATTCCTTTTTCTAAGTTGTTCTTTTGTGACGAATAGCTCCAGCCTTTGAGGATGCATATCTTGTGATTTCAGAGTTCTGCTGATTGCTTTTTGCTAAATGCACTTTTCAGTGCCCCTCCAAGGAAGTCCTGGTAACTCCAGAAGTCAATATGCAAAGTACAGCCATGAATTCAGAGGTGTTTATTCATGGGCAGGAGAGTGGAGACACCCACAGAGCCAAAATCTTTGAAACACATGCTATTGTACTTTAAAAAGGCTCTGAGAGTGCTGGATCATAGTATAATTTGCTATAATTGTAGATTTTTAGCAAATATGTAAGGACACCAAGTGCTGCAATGCAAGATAACTGTTCAGTACACAGGAATCAGTTGTACATGTTTTACAGCTCAGGAGAATTATTAGTCAAAGTAGTACTGAATTAAAAAGGATGAGAGAGAAACTGGGAACTGTCTCTCACTTTAATATTATTAGAATCCTTTCAGAAAGAGCCCTTTCAGTGTAAAAGCTGCACTTTTTGGAAATAATCAGAAGAATGAAGAGGAAATACCCTTTTTAACGCATTGCCAAAGATTTAGCCTGCCCTGTTATTGACCAACACCGCTACAGCTGCACCTTTCCTGTAAGCCAGGATGGCCAAACCACAGTTCACGATCAGCTTAAAGGCAGCTGTTGCAGCCCCTGGTGCCTGCAGCCAATGGACTCATGCTGCGGCCAGGGATTCCACCAGTCTGGCCCAGGCAAAGCTCTGCAGCCTCCCCGGTTCATCAGCGTGAAGGATCTGACGCATGTGCATTTTTGGAAGCGCGGCCAGTGCTGTGGAGACAGATCAGGCTCCACCTGGTCTCAAAACACTTGTGGTGCTGTGTGCTCAGCGGGCTGCACAGGGGTGAGAGAAGCAGCAGGGAGCTGTAGGTGGAGAGCGTGCTGCGGACAGAGACGTGGGATATGCTGGAGTTCAGTGCAATGGTTTGAAGATCCGGGGTTTGTATTGAATTTGCACAGGAGAACTGGAAGACAAGGAGAGATTTAGGAAATTAGGATATTGACAGGAGGAGCTTTGTGCTTTGGGGAGTGTGGCTGCTGAAATCAGAACAGCAAGGGAGGCTTTGATCAGAAGGTCAACGTACATAGAGGAGGAAGTCATGAGTACTTGTTTCCAGCCTCTGAGCTCCCTTCCCACACAAACACGCCAGCTATCCTATTGTAATGACAAAGGCGCTGCTCACGCATTAAAAGAATAGATCAGTCCTTTCCCTGTGTACCCATAACACATGATGTTCCTTAGAGACACCTTTACTCATTTCTGAGGTGCCAAAATGACTTTTGGGCAAAGGAGTGTTGGGACGGGGGGTGAGGAAGTCATGGGGGGAAGGGAAGAGGACTTCCCACTCATCTGACACAGAGAAAATTGTGGGGGTAGAATAATGGTCTCAAAGGTAATGGAGTTAGTAGTATCTTTGGTGGGCTGTCCAAAGAAAATACAACTCAGCTATTCTGGCTTAATACAGTTCCCTGTGGATCTCAGACTGAAATGGCACATGCCATCAGGTAGGCGAAACCAGTAAAGGAACAGCAGTCATCATGAGGAGATCATGAGATGCTGTGCTACTCAGTTTGGCATTCCAGTGGTTATATACCTACTGAGTGAGGATTACAGCTGTTGACTTAGATCCCAAGAACAAGATATAAGCAAACTTTGTGTTCAGATGCTTTTTGGATTTGGCTTTGCAGAAGTTCTTTTTTCCCACACCTAATGTGTATCTCACTATGTCCACCCAGCTCTATCTGTGGGAAGAGAAATCTGAAGATTTGATCTGAGGAAAGTAGTGGGCACATTAGGTGACCTTGTAGTTTTTATTGCCAGGCTCATTGCAATTTCAAAATTGTTAATTTCAAAATACCTGCAGTCCTCTCAAAACTTCTCTTTAGGAAACTATTCCTGTGCATAATACTGAAAATCAGAAAATATTTTAAAGTGGTTTTAAAAACAGACTTTTCATAAGATATTACATTTAGTAGATCCCTCTGTTAGAGATTCTAAATAGGATATATAGGACTGCAATTGAGAGGCTTTCCATGTTCTTCTATCTACAGCTCTTTCCAGTAATATATGCCCTATTCAATCAATGCAGTTAATTATTCTTCAATCAAAGAAATGTAACCTATTTCACCTCAATTTCTAGTCCATTTAAACCAATTATGTTGTCTTAATCTTTTGTGACTAGCAATTAGTAGGCGGTATTTGTTCATCAGGGGCTACCACTTCTCTGAATTATCTGCCATTTTGTGAGCTCAGCAAACATATCTGGATTGAAATTAAGAGCAAGTTAACATAGGAAAACTCAGAATTAAGTAAACAGAGAAGGTAATTTTTCATGCTCATGTTTCATTTTTATTTTTGTAACCATTTTTGCACTCCGCTACATGATTGTGAAGTAGAAATTAATGCCTTATCGTTCTTCGTTGTAATGCAGAAGCACTGAGCCGTGGCTGGTTATACCAGGAAAACTTTCCTGATAAACAGTACGCCACAGGTTTAAATTCCCACTGCATCATTAAGCATCACTTCACAGGGATCAGATAGTGCCCACGTTTTCTAGGAGGGAACTAGGAGAGATGTAGAGGGCAAGCTGTGAATCTTTGTAACAGCCTAAGATGGAATTGCTGCAGGGAGTTCATCTGGCTGAGATGAACAGCAATAACCTGTCTTAAAAGAAAGCAACTGGAAGCCAGACAGCTTCAAAACACTCCTACAAATTTCTGAGGATAAGGCTAAGGAAGGATCGTCTTTGTAGAGGGGCAGAATGAACGATGTAAGACTACGGGATCGAAATGTTGTAGCATGACATTTAACAGCCGCGAAAGATCTTCACAAGGTGTCTCAGAAACCTCTTCCCTCATAAAACACAGCTAGAAGAAAACCTACAGCAAACCCATACAAACAGAAGAGACAATTACTTGTCTGTACTATATCACGTACTGACTAACTCTCAACAGAAACTACTATTTAGGAAACATCTGTCACCACAAGAATGGTCATAATTGCAGAAAGCTTTTCTCTAGTGTATTTTTATTAGGGATTCCTGCCATCATATCAACATACAAAACAATCAGGATGTTGACATATAGAAATGTGAAATTCACTGTACAAAGATAAGGCTCAAGTTACAGGTATATTTTCCCCTTAGTCTCCATGAAATAAAACCATTTTTAATTCTTCCCAGAGTTGTGTTTATAAATGTTAGACAAACCACAAAATAGATTTCAAGTACATAACATATTACAATATAATCCAAGCACAGACAGAAATACACAATACTGTACCTATAGATGCTCCATAATCCAAGTCTGTCACCCTCACACCAGTAAAATACTAGACTGCTACTCTCTCAGAATATCCCCATATACTTCTGTTTGTGTTATGTGGTTATAGGACTCTCATGACTTTCAGTTAAAATTACTTTGATAGACCAGAGCATATCAGGAAGGAAAGGAAAAATTTTAAAAGGCCAGGCCTGAATGTATGCACATGGTTAGTAAAGGCAGTCATGTGTGCACACACACACACTCGCATTTAACCCTACATAAAACCTCACTGCACTGCACATTTTCTGAGATTATGTTCTCATGCAACTCAGCTATTTTCTGACACAGTTAAATCAAGCATAACAATACTCCCACTTCTGGAGTGCTGTAATTTACAGGGACAAGACTATATTTTTGAGCATAGCATCTAACTTTTTTTTTTTTTTAAACAATTATCTCACTTATGTAGGAGTCTGTATGGAACCATGTCTCCAGAGTCCAGCAGGATGCCGGTTCTCACAGCCTTCACCACTTGAAACACCTTTTCTGAAACAATGCAAATGAATAATTTCCTGTGAAGGCCAAATGTCTAGTTTAGTTCACTCTTCATTTCTATTAGGCTTAATGATTACTACCTCGTGGGAAAGGATCGTTTAGCTGCAAGTAGCACAAGAAGAAATAGACATCAAGTAACTAATCAATAGTGATTCTTCTGGGGATCAGATTAGCAAGGGCAAACAAAGACAAGAGAAAAAAGACAAGAGAAAAAAGGCCGTTGTTTAATTTGGCCTTTGTCAGTCAGGAAATGAATAGTAATCCAAAAGTTTTCAACTGAGAAAAGGAACTCCTAAGCCCTGTAACTGTTTTGTCCTTTAAAAACTGGAGAAGATTAGAAGGGACAGAGAAATCCTCTAAGGAAATAGTCATTTTCAAACTAGACATTTGCAAAGGCTTACATGAGAAAGTCAAGCAAAACTGATTCTCTGATACTGAAACTAAAGGAATTTATTCAGTAGGAATTAGAGATGTGGTTACAATGTGTTAAATGCACATCCGATAAAACAGCCTTAAATACGTCTCCAATTCATAAAGCTCTAAGCAGGAGAAAGACTCTGAGGGCAAAATCAGAGTTCCCTAGTTCAAATACAAAATACATCTGCACTAAGACTGGGGGGGGGAACCTCCTCCTCTTAAATACAACCTCTGTGGTACATTTGAGGGCCTTCAAATGTTCTCAGCATTGACAAGATTTTACTTAAGTATATTCTCTAAGCTATATTGGAATACCTTTAGATATACAAATCCATGTTACATGAAACAGCATTAGATCATGTAACTGGGCTCGTAATAACAGGGAAAGAGGGTAAGTATGCTGCTATATGTGAAAGGAAGCATATTAGTATGCACAGAAAATACGTTGTCTTAGAGATTAGTAGTAACGGGCATCAAGGATGAAGATGCATCTCTTAAAGTGTTTAAGCCTTTAACTGTGAGTCAGTAGAGTATTTTTATGTCAGCTGTACAGCCTAACGCTTTGCTTTTAAAAAAGAACACATTTTTCTTCTCTATCATTTTTAAAAGTAGGTCACTCACCTACTGATTTAGCTAGGGTTTGGGGTTTTTTTTTTTTTGGCTTTTTTTTTTTTTTTTTTTGCTACTTACTATTATCTTCTTCCATGTTATGTACAATAATCTACATTTACACTGAAGACTCCCTGTCTTCCCAAACATACTTGGAGTATCTTGTCGAGACTTTCTACAGCACTGATAAAGTGTAAGACAACCTGACAGGTAAGAGGAAGGATCATTACTTTTCAGTTCTGCTCACTTCCCCAAGCTTTACAACTGTGCCTTTCAGAAATTCCTCTGTGTACTTGTGTCCTTTCACTTCCCCCAGGCAGCCCCTACTGAACTTGACTGAACTTTCTATATATTTCTCAAACCACAGTCCCTCTGTACAGAGCTACATTAAACTCATTCATTCTCCAGCCAGTAGTTTAAAAACAAATCATTGCTAAAACACTAAAAACACCCTACATGCCCTTGTGCATTATTCTTACCAATTTGTACATTTAAATAACATCAGAAGTTGTCTTTTGCTAAAAATTTACCAAAATATTTCAAACACATAAAAATGTAAAAAACCAAACAAACAGGAAAACAAAACAAAAACAAAACCTCAGCATAAACATTGCTTGTATAGGCATTGGTTAGGAGAGACTGCTGCACTAAGGAGTATATTCAAAAAAGTTTTTCTTTCAGTTTCATTGGATTTAGTGTCATGGATTGAAAGGTCAAGGATAATGAAACTTATTGTGACCCCGTCTTACATGATGTAATAGATGAGCTGGAAGTCTGAAATGCCATTAAAATAAAGCTTCTTTTTTGGTTACTGAAAGGTGACTGTAACTAAAGGGACAATTTAAGTATGTAAAGGGAACTTAAAAACCTGAAGAGTCTGTAATGAACTGGATATGAAGACAGCTACCAACTGATGGCCCCAAGGACATTATGGAAAGCTGTCCCTAACTGAAATTTTGAATATAGCCCTTAGTTGTATCATATTTATTTAAAATTTAAAAGCTGCCCAGCATGTTACGAATGAAGTTTATTTTGCAAGCCACCCACTGCCTAAGGGGGCAGTAATATTCAATATGAAACTGCTGAAACTCCGGTGTTTGACGGATCTCATGGAGAAAAGAGATTTGAAGGTCCGACTCCAAGAGAACAAGGAGAAGAGGGAACACAAACAACAACAGTCCAAGGCCTACAAGGAGAAGTCTGGAGAAACTCTTCACAAAGGCATTCACCTCTATGTTGCCCATTAGAAAGTCATAGCTCCACCTAAGCGCTCTCCGAGCTTCTTTCAGTTCTTCCTCCTCTGCAATCAAAAATGCATTTTCATCTGCTTCCAGCTCCTCAAACGAATCTGTATCATCTTTCTCATTCTCTACTCTTGGGCAGGTATCAAAGAGCATGTCAATCTCATCATCAACAGGGGTGGGCAGCAAGCTGGCACTAGGATTGTATACCAGTTCTGAGATGGTTAAAGGTTCCTCTTTCATCTTCTCTTCCTGTTCAATGGCAAGATCAACATTCTCTCCAGTGTCCTTAACTGGGGAGCTGGAAGTCACAGGTACTGAAATCTCATCTTCCTTTGGCAGTTGAATACCTGAAAAAAAAAGCAGACAAAAATAGTGATCCTAACTTTCTGCATTCTTGTTGGCAAAACGCAGTCTTCCAATAGCATCTAATAGAGGTTGGAAAGAAGATTCTGCAATCATTTTATATATTGAAACCACACCATACACAATTACCAAAACCTGGAGAAGCTTTTTGAAAAGCTCCAGAGCTGGGCAACATCTTTTACAACACCATAGTACACCAGATCTGCTAAATTTTGTCTGATGCAGCTACCACTAATAATGGTGTAATGCAAAACAGAAAACAATAGCTCATTTTCTACTCGCAACCAGGCTTCTGATATAAATGAATACCTAGTACATATGTGAATTGGTGCTATTTCTTATCTAATAATAATAATAATCACAACAATAATAATAACAACAACCACCCACCTTTATTTCTTGGCAATGAATGAGGAGAAAGTCGTAAGATAATGGGTGAGGTTGAGAATTTTTAACAGAGCATAACATTAAAAAAAGACAATAGATTATCATGACAAATTCATATTAACAGTAGAGAGGATAAAAGGAGAGGAAGGCTGATGCACAGTATGAGGATTAGATATCATTTAAATGGAACAAAAATGCCTCACCTCTTTAAAAAGCTGCCTCTCCTTATCTCTCATTTTTCTTCCAATCATCTTTCTGCTCTTCATACTTAGAGTCTCTTTTCTCCCTCTCCTTTGAATTTCTCTCTCCCCTTACAGAGGAGTCTTTCTTAGCCTTACTGATATGGTTGTTTCTTATGATCGCACTCTCTGCCCAAGCTCTCTCCTCTCAAAATTTACTACCCTTTTTCCAGTCTAACACTAACAGCACTAAGTCTGCAAAAAAATTCTAGCTGTTTTGCAGCTATATCAACACTGCAGTGACTGCTGTTAGTTGTCAGTTGCAGGAGTGGAAGGGAGGAGACTCGGGCACAGAGCTCGGACAAAGCGATGCTAGAACAGTTTTAAATTTGTCCCATGTCCGACACTCATTACCATCATCAGATGCCGTGTATGTGCAAAAGGAACAGACAATACACAGTACCATGTGCATCACTTCGTACTTCTCATTTTGTAATGTTAAGTAGCTCTCCATTCTTTACTAATGACTAATCCAAATGTAACATATAGACACAGATATAGCAGGTAAAACCAATACAAGGTTACACGACTTATCCAACAAGTAACTCAGGAAACTCATGTAAAAGTACTACTTATAATTGAAATTAGACCCATTCTTTGATTTCAGCAAAAGATCTCCACAAAAGGTAGCAAACTTTGACATCATTAAAGATTTATTCCAGTTTTAGTGCAGCAAAGATTAAGGTTCAAAGAATTTAAAACAATGAGGTATGAAAGAGAATGTATTATTACAGAAAAACAAGTATCTGAAAAGCAGTACATTTCCAGTGGTAATTACACAAGATATATAAGGGTTTTCAGTGTGAAGTAAAAAGGTCTCAGCAAGTTCTATTAAAGTTTTCTATTAAAGAATGGGGAACATATTAAAAAAATAAACTAAGCAAAAGGCTCATTATGGTAATTTTCAGATGAGGGAAATAAAGCATGATCTGTAACATGCTATAAGGAATAGATGCATCAGTGTTCTGTAAACATATGGCACACAACAAAAATTGAAAAGCAAAAATCACGATCATAAAGACATCTACAATATATAGGAAGATACACAGCTTAGGCACATTTTGGATCACCATCCTAAGCTACCATTTTAAACAGTAACTCAACTATAATCGACCAAAGTTTTGCAAAGAATCTCACTTTGAGATCAGATGCCTTTTCACATTTTTTCGTGAAAATTTCACTGATTTTTTTTTTACATCATTAGTCCTAAGAACTGTAAATACCATTCACTGTACTGAAATTATTAACTTTGTTTCTGAAACCTACTTTCCCTCTACCTGAATAGATAGCAAAAGAATATTCTTATGCCATTGGCTACTGACCATTCAACTAGCAGTAGGCATAACTACATTTCAGTGAAGTTGGTGACACTTACTTTCTCGACTTTCTCAGTACTACAAATTTTGCATTTCTTGAATGACAAGGTCTTACAATCTCTGTTTTCAATTACTTTTTTTTTTGTTGGGGTTTTTTTCCTGTTTTATATCTAACATGACTGCCATGGTCAGCTCAGGACATATCCACAAAAATCTCAGTTTCATAACTGATAACAGATTTGTGCACTACCAGGTCACTCAGCAGTTGACCTGCCCTGAGACAGACACAGGCACACGATCAGATTTCTGACAGAGCCTGAAATACTCAGTATGTGCAGAAAAATTTGACAATTAAGTGAACCAAGTTAACTTGTTTTAACAACCAAGCTAAAATGTCAAAATTTTGTAAATGAAATTAAACAAGCATGAGATGGGGCTGCTGCACTAGGAATCTTAAAGCTTGCTAAGACACTTCCTCATGGAAATATCTGCCATAGTTCCCTACTGTATGCCAAAGTGCCTGACAGTTACCACAAAATCCTCCATGCCACCTCTGCAGCTCTGTTAGCAGGTTCTCCGAAAACAGGTAAGGTAGGTACTTACTAAGTTACCCCAGTTTATAGACTTCACAAAAACTGGGTGAGCGATGGCTTGTTAATATCTGGTAACTTTAAAATTATAATGAACTTAATACCACTTGGGATGAAATGCCAATAAATGCAACATAAAATAAGTGACATATTACTAATATTTCTAAAAGAGTAAGAAATGACAGAAAACTTGCACTTTAAACATACTTACATGAAATCGCTCTGTGAACAAGCCAGCTCACTCCTTACCTGAAAAGGCAACTTTCTGGATCCCTTTCTTAATGCACGCTTTTATATGTTGTGTTATATTCATTACAGAAAACCTCTTCATTACAGAACACTACCCTCAAAAAGCATCCCCCCCTTCAGTAGAGCACATTAGATATTAAAATTTATTTCCTCTTTTAAGTCTTCCAAGTGGCCCAGACAGATCTCTTCCCTGTGATTTGTGATCTTTTCCTGCTGTCTAGGAGATAAGCTGGCCATGCCTCCAGGTGAGGTTTCACAGTCTGGCTAAATCAATCAAGAATACCATTTCTGCTTCCTCTCATTTCATCCCTGAGCGAGACAGACTGTAAAGCTAACCTAGGAAAATAACTTTTTCTTCCCAGGTTAGTTCTCTGATGGTTCTTCTTCCCAAACTGGCTTGTCAAATGTTCTCATGAGTACGGCACGTTACCAGGGACAGAGAGAGAGAGCAGCAGTGCTCCTTTCACCGGCACCTAGCCAGCAGATCTGCATAGCTGAAATTAAACCTTGTCCTCAATAAAGAAAATGCAGATGTCTCCTCATTAGCTTGATTTGACTGCCTTGCTAACGATTCCTTGCCTCAACAACTCTGTCCTCTCCTATCACAGCCATTTTAGAAATTCATCACATTTCAGCATGTAACATGTTTTGTGCTGGGACTTACTGTCTACCCCAGTCTTTGCATTAACAAATATACTTGCCACAGTCATCAAGAGGAGGATGCAAACTGACTGAAACTAGACACGAGAGTATGTGAACACTAAGAGGTGAGAAGAGATTTGGGGACATCTTTCTCCTAAGTATACTGTAACAGCAGGTAATGCTGGATCACCAAACCATGCTCTTAGTCATCTAAGAGTGCATTCATGATATCTTAAAATATAAAAGCCAAATTTTTTAAACTCTGGAGGCCAACATTAAGCACCTAAACATGGCTTTAGATACACAAGTACTGAATTTGATTTTCAAAGATGCTTTTCACGTTCTTTAAATAGGAGTGAGGTAAACTGAGCCATTCACCTCAATATGGATTAAAGGACCTAATTTTAACCTCCCAAATTTGAGAATCCTGGCCATAGGCCTCTCTATACCTGCTTAGATGCAAGGTCACTAATATATCTTCATCATGTTTCTCATCATAGAGAGGACAGCTGCAGCTACTGCAAAGAAAGGTCACCCCAATCTACGATTCTTGAGACTTCTCTCCTTCCTCAGAGTAAATTCCAGCATGCATAATACACATAGTGCATATAAACAAGAAATATCATATTAATTTTCATTAAAACTGTATTTTTCTCAAACAACTGGCAAACTTCTGACTTCACGATTAACCTGTAGACAGAAGGCAGTGGAGAAACCTCAGATCTGTGTTTTCTGAAAGGGTTGTATTAAAATTGGGATGGGTCGCAGTTCCGAAGCATACATTGTTACAGTCCACCATTTAGTTTGAGTGGATAACTTAAAAAGCAACACTATCAGAGGAAGGCACACATGAAACTAAACCAATTACTACTGCCAATCCATCCTACCCATACTCTTTTCCTACTATGGTAGTAAAAAAATTACATCCTATTCCATAGCATCAAAGCAAAAAAAAAAAAAAGTAAGTAACTGGTTTTACATGTTGTTAAAACATATTACATCAAAGTAACTGCATTTTAAATCAGTCAAATACAAGTATAAATGAATAATATTTTAATATAAAAAGAATCAAAATTTGGCATGGGCTTTAACTGCTGCTGTTGCAAATTCACTTGATATTTGAAAAAAATATAATGCTGTTCTTTTCTTTCCTTCATACTCCCTTTAACACCACAACATTTCTCAGGTCAAGGATTGAGGAAATAATTAGGCGTTAGCTATGGTCAGTGTAAGCCCACAGCAAAGTTCCAGTCATATTGTAACACACAGGTAAGTACACTGGGCCGCTCAGACTTTGATGGTGTCAGAAGACACAAGTGTAGTTTCATTATGGCACATACCACCTGCAATGCTTGTGCAGGCACAGGAATATCATATTAAAGCACTGAAATTCAAAATCATTCTACAGTACAATAAATATTCCAGTGACACAAATTTAAGAAAGGAGCAAGCTTTTCAGATTATTTACTTTTTGGATAGCCTTCAAGAGAGTCAGTTATCTGAAGTTATAAAACTAGGTTAAAAGAAAAAAAAAAATCCTCAAAGTCTCCCAGTGGAGAAAGAGAATATAAAAGCTAAAACAAGCCCAAAGCCAATAAACTTTCAGAGTACTACTCTGAAACATTGCTGCAAATCCTTTGCTCCTATTCATATATAAATTATTTTGCTGATACCCTTACAAGGCTATAATTTGGTATAATTTTTTGTTCTAGATTTTGAAAAGTACTATTTCTTTAGTTAAAATTCATATTGTGTTTTGATTTAAAGGACTATAACTTGAGCATTGAATTACATTTGAGAAAACTTCCTTGCAGTCTTCATTTACATTTTTACCAGCAATTTACATTCCATAGATCAGAATCTTTTAAATACATATTACTGGAATATCAAGTAAATAAGCTCAATTTTATTTCTTGTATTTTGTATCTATAGCAAAAATTTTCTACACTTTTCTGGCAACTGGACAAATTTTATAAAGCCAGAGAGATGTAATAACGCTAGCCAAAACTCAGTTCTTCCCTTCCATCAAACTCTGGGATTGCTCCAAAACTCTAACTTGCTGCAGCAGGTAGAACACGAACAGCTGAATAAAACATGAGTTTACAGTGATCCTCTGCTGCAAACAGGAACGTGCAAGAGATCTGACATAAATGTTGTCAGCTGCTAGTGTTTCTAAAGGGGCCAAAACCAGCAGCTGAGGATTAGCAGGATGAAGGGCAGCCCCAGCTCTACTATTCTTAAGACACTGCAGTTGCTGGAACTACAGCACCCCAGAAAAATGTATCCTCTGCTTATGAAAAAATTCAGTTCAGACATTGGCTGGTGGCCGGACATACTACACACTTTACTCGCTTTACTTGCCAGCTATGCAAACACACATCTGTAAGGCTTTGTATAGTGCAGAAAGGAACAAATGTGAAGATCTCCTTCTTTTAAACTGAGAACACAAAAAGTAGATACGGTCCAGAAAGAGCAGTGTGGGAATACTTCACGTAGACATATAAACAAGTAAGACCAGCTAGGCTGCAAACAGAACAGTTCCTTCCTATGCCTTTTACTACTTCCTCTAGAAATACTGTGTATTCCTTTGCTTATTTTCAATGTGGACAAAATTTATTTGTACTATGAATAGAATGAGCTTTTGGAGGGAAGGAGAGGGTGACTTTCTTACATGAGCAAAGTGCATGGAAGTCACAAAGAAAATGCAGGAAAGAGAAACAGAATCTAGAACTGCACTAAATTCAAATATTCCCCTACACAGGACCTATATCAAAGCAGGATCTGCATCACGGCCAGATATCCAGCCCTCAGGAGCAGGAGGCCACAGATTCCTACCTTATCCACATTCCGTGCCCATAGAAGACACCTGTTCTCACTTTGCAAGGAGAGTAAATCAATGACAGTTTATAGTAACCCCTTTTTAGGCAGTGATCTGGCTTTCCTGATGGCCATTCCCTTTTGTTTTAGTCTTACGGCAACTTCTAGAAGGGAGCAAGGCCCTCTCACAGTTTCCAGCTCACATCAGTTGCACGCACTGTGACTCTGCGGCGTTACAATGGGCCTCCCGACTGCGCTGTTTGGCACGGTGTTCAACCAACGTCACAGCTAGTGCACCCACCAGGGACCGCAGCTGTGCTTGTCAGACCCAGCACCCAAAGTGCAGCGACAGAAGCACAACAGAGGAGGTAGCATCATGGTCGCTCTGGGGTGCCTGTCTCTAACCTCCCTCTGGCCTGGAAGGAGCACGCCCCAGCACTGCTGACCCTCTTCCAGAACCAGGATTAAATAGGGAAAAGGCTGAGGCAGGTAGCAGGGAGAGAGAACTGTGTATCATGGGAGCAGGAATGAGAAGGCAAGATGCGTCTGTCGGCAGCTCAGAGAATGGGGAGGAGATGGTGAATGGACGGCAGCGACTCAGTGTCTAGCACCAAGCCAAAGAGAGTAAGGCTGAAAAGAGCTGCACACGGATGTGGAAGTTTGGCACCCAAGAAAAGGACAAGTGGGACATTTCAGCATCCCCACTCAGCAACAGGGTTCTCCCAAGGACTTATGCCCCCTGCCATGAGTTTTGCATAAGCTAACTCCAGTCCTTAGGTTTCGTATGCTGATATAGAGGTGTTATATGCTGATGTACAGGTTTTATGCATGCGAACACCAAAAGGAATAAGATCCTATAAACAGTACTGCAAAATCAAGGTTTTTAAGAACGAATGTAATCCCATTGTACAAATCTGTTACTAGACTGGTGTCATATTAAACCAACAACATGGCTTGTATCTATTTGGAGCTAGCATTTAACCTCTTGAGGTGTAACAATACAAAAGGTGAGATGTAAGAATACAAAATACATGTCAAAATACATGAGTACAAAATACTAATGCTTTTTCAATTTTGCTACTACTTTTGAATCAAGGGAATTAGGTGCATTCTCACAGACACCCCCTGAGTGGCGAATTCATGAAGCAAAGGCAGTCAGGAGCTGTTGCTAGTCAGAGACAAATCACTGCAAGACACAGGTTCTTCCATGTCTGCTGTGCTTACTGCTTTCTGATTTTCAGATACCAAAAGTGTGAGAATATTCTGGTCTTTGCCAGAACACCCTTAGTTAATTCTTCTGTAAATACTCATTTCTGAAATGAGGATTCAACACAAAGGCACAGTTTTATATAGGTGCATGGAGACTGAAATCTGTCAACCTATATATGCAAAAATATCAAAAATAAACAGGAACACAGAAAGCATGGAGAAGCATATTTTGAAATGTCTTACTTCATTAAAGAAACAGAGATATATAGATTGACAGAGAGGCCAACCTCTCTTTGGCAAAGGGATTTGGTATAAAAACAAGAAAAAGCCCATTTTGGTTGCTATCCCAATCAATATTGAATACTTTACCTTCCTTTGGTTGGACTCCCGTTACGTGTAGTGAAAAAGGGATTCGAATCAGCCTCCTTTTCCCACTTAACCTCCCCCCAGTACTATTATTCAGTATATTAAATTATTCAGTATCTAGAATAATAAAAACAACAAAGTTATGATCTGGCAACCCAACCCAATGCACTCAGTTGCAGTAAAACACTAAACTGAATCCACTACTGTATTCAGCTGATGTCCAAAATCTGCTACCAACATATCTGCTAATTTAAGGACTATTCAGAAATTATCAGAATTGTCAGAAATTATCACAGTTTCAAGGTATTTCTTCGCCTCAGTCCAAGAAAACTAGAAGGGCAAAATTCCAGTCACTCACTTGTTAGCAATTTGCAAATAAATCCACGATTTACATAAGATATTACAACAAATGTCATTTAAGTTTCGTCTCATTCATTCCCCATTTGCAACTCTGCTCCTGTCAGTAATTCGTCCTTATTCTCTGCTGTACTCGATGTAACACTGTCATTTACAGTACAGTTCCTTTCCAAGAGACCAGTATTACCATTATAAACTATTGGGGGTGAGGGGGAAGGTTTGAGTAAAATAAATGTAAATTTACCAGCCCTTCTGGCTGTGATCTTGGAGCCATGCCGTAGTAATCGAATGCACACTTCCTTGTTGCAGTGGTTAACCATCCGCAAATGAATGCTTCTCTTGGTTTGGATTTTTACAAGACATTTCACCATTTTGACTACTAATTCCTCTTCTCAAAGTCTTGTAAAGGCTCTACCCATAGCAGCTTTGACCTTTTATTGAGTTCCCACTGAGTTTTAAGAGACTAACACAAGTCACTCTCAATGAATCAAATGACAAGCTTCTAACATGGCCAACAAAAATATCCCAGCAGGGAACAGAACGAGGGGTTATTTTTAAACATTTCCAAATGCCTCATAACGTACAATACAAACTTCCACAGCATCCATCTCAGTTAGCAGTTGCTAGCATAACAGCTGAATCACACACACAAGCATAAAAATATCCAAGGCATCAAACCATAGCACAGTGAAACAAAAGGCCAGCACTTAGGGTCTGTTTTTCACAGAACAAAATGACACTGTGGCCATTATTTTTCTGAAGAGCTTCAATTTGGCCACTGATGTCTGTTCCCCACCACTGCCTGGAAAGTATTTGTGGAAAATGCATAGATACAAAAGGAAAAACCCTACGCTGTGCTTACAAACCTTAGTCACAAGGCAAACCAATGACTTTAAAATGCTTCCATTTCAAGTCTAGAATCAAAGCTGACCTGCCTGTGTATAAACAAGAGGAGAGAACTCCTAAGTTTGGGAAAAATGTCTCTCTTGGCATATGTGCTCCAATTCCTGCTTGCAAACAACTATTGAGACATTCGTATGCACCAGAAAGAAGTGTTGCCTAAGAAGGCTCGGCACTTCCCTGTCCCCTCCATCAGAAACATGCAGGCTCCTAAAAAAGGCATGACGCATATATGCTGGCTGCTAATAACTTGCTCCAGCTGGAACCTGGAGTGCAACCACATGCACAGCATCTCACTCTCCTAGTGGGAAAGGAGCTCTTATTGGGTCCACTGAAACCACAGAGAGGAGATAAACTGGAAGGAGTGTACTGGGGGGGAGGTAGCCTCTCACTTCCCAGAATACTTACATTTAATGTTTACAACATGTTGTGCCACCCGAGCCTTTGTTATCTGACGTCCTTGTTCCCTCTGCACCACAAAATCAATGATGTGCATGCGAATATATGGGAAAGAGGGGGGTAGGGGAGGGAGTTCTGCAAATGTGTATTTCACACCAAGTTATTCCTCTCTTGAAAGATGCCTGGTTCAATAGAGCTTTTGGAAAGCATCTTTACAGTGGCTCCTTTACCCTGCCTGGCCCATAGAGTATCAATATGCAGCAGTGCTCCCTTTTACTCCTTCCTCCTGCAGGGCAAACACTCCTCTCTTCCTTTCCTTCTCTGCAAGGACTTCCTTGTGGGTCTGAGGAAAGATGAAGTGTTCCTTCACTTTCTATCTCCATTTTGCCACCACTTCAAAAGTAAGATTCTGTCTGCTTTCCTCATAACTGTTGTAGCAACCAAAAGAGGATCATTAAAATCTCACTGAAAAGGGCTGAATCTTCACTGTGTACACAGCTACAAAAACTGGAAAGCACCAATTCTTACAACAACCACCACCATGTTCAACATGCAAAGGCAAACCTAATCAAGAACACAAGTGTCACCTGGACAAGGCTGTGAACATTTCCAACAGGAGCACATTCATGTTGATGAATAAGCACGTATGATTTATGTTTAATGTGACCATGCTAATGCAAAAGAGGAATGACTGTAAGATTTCAAGTCACTGCCCACAAACCGTGTACACAAAACAAAGTGAGATTCATGTTGCAGCTGAGTCAGCAACTCTCTGTCTCTACTTGAACTCTCAGTAAGGAAGAGGTTCCATGTTGAGAGAAAGAAGATTTTGCGTGACCTGACATTGGCAGCACGACCTGTTTAATTGTTGGAAGACGTTTTCCAGCAAAGATTTTCCAGACAAGGAGCCTGCTTCTCTCCTACAGAGCTACGTGGGACTCTCTATGTGCAGAAGAGAGGCAGCAAGGTAATGGGTCCACTCCCAGTACCTAATTGGGTTTGCAGCTCTTGTCACTCTCCTCCTTCCTGAATTGCTAGTCTTAGATACTACACAGCTGAAAGGCTGGGAACTGTGGCAGAGAGAGCTTTAGCATTCATGCCCGGTTACAGAAGAGGCAGAAAACAGCAGACAGTTACATAACTGCTCTAAAAATCAGAAAGTATGGTTCACAAAAGGAAAAAACAATCCTCTCCCAGAACCAGAAAACCAATACTAATAAAACACTCCAAACTAGTACCCTTCCCCAGCCAGCGAAAATTGTGAACAGGAAACTTGTATTCAAGCATAACAATCTTAATGTATTTGCGAAAAGGAATTATATCATCTGTTTTCAGGTTTTGGAGGTACCTTATTATGTTGATGGGGGTAATGTTGTTTTGTTTGTAACAAAAGTAGTTATCTTGTTTTGTAGACACACGGCATGGTAAACACCTGGAAATCTAAGAATTTGTAAATAAGTTACAAAGGAAAGCTGCCAGAGTTAGCTGTTGTTAACATTAGGTATTGTTACCTTGAAGCAAAAGGTTTGCCTGTAAAAAAGTTGTTTTCAGACCTTGTAGGGTTCAATTACATGGTTAGAGGACTGTAAATCCAACTTAGTTTGTTGACCATGAAAATGATGATGCACGCAGTGATGTTAAGATCTCCTGAGCCCAGATTACTCTTTGGGAGACTCCCAGAAACTTGCAAGACAAAGGATACAGTAGCAGCAGAAACTGAAGATGACCAGGCTTTACTACATAAATGAGAGAACTATCTCAACGTTAAAAAACTACCAAAAAACTAGTAGATAACCTGGCCTAAGGATAGTCACTTTGGCCTCTACTATATTTAATAGTCTATTAGAAGAAATTAATTATCTCTGCATACCACAGGAATTTAAAAATAGAACTGTTATTTTATTTAGAAAAGCCACTAAGAAATCATGATGAACTCATATATATTACAATTTTTATTATCATACACGCCCACACACCAGGTATAATCAGCTAACAGGAGTATTGCTTCTGCTAATTTCATGGAGAAAAGCTTTTTGATGCTACATGACACAAGACGTTTCATGATCCTCTGTCCAATGTATTAAGATAAATTGTGTCTCATGTACAGCAGTTATGCTTTTAAAAATATGAATGTTGACAAAATGTGTATTAGTTCTTCTCAGAGAAACAGTTATGACTAAACCAGTAACTTTTTTTTCAATAAAAATTGAACATAGCAACCCTGAGCTGTGCCCAGGGAAAAAAGTGGACTAGATTATCCGTTATAGTGTCCTTGCTGTACAAGCATAACATGCGAGGAGATACTTAACATTCTTTCATATTTTACTAGCGTATTTTTAATATTTATTCATACTCTTATTCGTAAGTGGCCAATTTTTCATGTGTTATTGCCTAAGCTGTACCCACAAAAGCTCCATATGCCTCTGCTCCACAACCAAAGCTTGCACAGATAACAACTCACACAGACAGACAGATAATTAGACTCGTAGTAGCTGGTGTGTGCTCATTCCCATATGTGCTTGTACAATGCATCAAAGACTCCACATTATAAAGTAAAGATATTATTCATACCAATTAATTACTGTTAATGCAACATTTCTTATACTCGAGTGACACACAAAAATAAGTTTGCTAAAGGAAAAGAGCTCTCTGTACACAACTTAGATGCACAGGCATGCAATTTCATAAGAAAAAGTATTCTTAAAAAAATCAATGAGGACAGCTAAAAAGTGTGTAACTCTGGGGAAGAAAAAAAATCAGGAACACGGATTTTAAACAGGAGGAATTTAGAATGAGCCTGTGCCATCAACTCTTTCTTTTCTGAAATACCATACAAGGTAGATCAATCAACAGAATGACTGAAGCACACAACTTTCACTTTGGTTGCTCCAAAGGCAAAAAATCAATGTCACCAGGAAAATACTTCATGTATGAAACCTGAGCACACAAGTATCAAGCAAATTAAAAGAAGTTTTCATTGCTTTGTCAAAACCACATTAATATCTTGTGACTCAGAGGCATGGTTTTGCCTTTTTTTTTTTTTTTTTTTTTTAAATTGGACTATTCAAATATGTGAAGCCCTGACAGCATCTGATTCTGGGAAATCCAAAGACAATGGTCTACCACCTGCAAAATAATTGCCAAGTGATCAGATCAGGCAATAATCTGTCTCACCAGATCAAATGGTGAAAGAAGTCAGCCACACAATTCCTATAGCAATACCAAAAGAAAAGTGTTCAACTGCATGTGGAGCAAGGACCATGGAAAGGACCTAATAGGACCATTCAGAAGGACTTAACTTGGCCATCTGGGACAAAGATGAATTTTGCAATCACTCTTCCAGACACACTTCAAAATCTGTAGCTAGGTGCCTTTTGAAGAATGTCTTCTAGGTTCAAAAGGTAGAAATGATCTCTCCAAGAATATCTGACACTCATACATGTAAAATCTATTCCATGTGATAACCTTCTACGCATGACAGTAATTTTATGGTTGCATCTTTACACTATCATGCCTCTTCCCTCCTTCTGGGACAGAAAGGACATCAGTGCAAAACAAAAGTCAGTAACAAGGAATATGAAAGCCTAAAGAATCTTAAGCACTAACAACAAAGGACTGAGAGATGACCGGCAAAACCTAAGGCATGAGGACTTGAGATTAGTTTTCTAATTTGATAAAATATGTATTGGCTGGTGGCCAATCTCTTAGGTAATTCACTTACATAACTATAATTTAAAACAGGAATAAAAGCACATTTAAGTAAGAATACCAATTCAAATCCGGGTGCTTGAATTAGTAATTGGACACCTGCATATGGCCTCAAAGTGCAGACTGAAGAATTGCCTCTTGAAGAACAAGACAACAATAGGCAAACTCTGGATACTTTCACCTGCCACTCTAACAAAAAATAAAATGCCATTACTTGTTTTCAAATCCTCTTACATAAGAGTCAACTGCTAAGGTAACTATTACAATGATATCATGGGCATCTGGTACCTTTCTTCCCACAAATAGTGGTAATTTATGACCATGTTTAGTCAGCATACCCTTTCTTACATGTCTGCAAAACCACTAGACAGTTTGGGTTTTCTGGAGGACAGCTTCACTTCAGCATGATAGCCTGAGTAGATTTGTAAGATGGAATTTCATATGGGAGAATGGCTGGGCTTTAGTTGTTTTTCAATATTTGGTTGTATAGTTTAGTTCCCATCTGAAAGGATTAGCCTAAGGACAACAGGGCAGGCTGAAACTGCTCAAAATCTCCTGCAGACTCTATTATCACCACTTCTGATGGCTTTGTCCCCTAGCAACTATCAAGTAATTGGCACAAAATCTTCCCTCTCACCTGGCAGTTTCTGTTAGCTCAGTTTCATTCACCCAGGCTCAGCCAACTCAGAGTTCATCTCTCCAGAAGTTTCAGGAAGCAGACACCAAGGCCACCATATTTTTGGCCATGTGTTTTGCTCAGAATATATAAAGCCAACTTAAAAATAAGAACAAGTAAGTTTTGCTCAGTTAAAAGACAAAGCTGTACACTCTCCTGAGTCTGCCCAGGGTATGCGCAGTTGACAGCACCATTATAGCCAGCTCTTCTAACGAGTTGCTTGGGCCCATCTACACATCACAGTGCAGCACCATGTGAAGGTCTCGGCCATGAACAGCTGGGACATCCGTATGCACTCGGCAGCACTTTGCAGAAATACAAGTGTGGGACATCTGACCCAGGTAGAGCGGCACTGTACTCACAAGAGCACCTGCAGACCATTTGGAAAGCACACCAGAGTGTCCACCTCCGCCTCAGGGCCATACGTTTAGAGAGATGCCAAGGCTGTTTCACATGTGTAGCACATGACAAGTAGTTTCCCAATGCAGTTGAGTCTGTCCCAGGGCTAGCTGCCTTCCTTCTCCCCACCTCCTGCTCCTGCCCTTGGCCTTGCACAGGACCTTGCCCAACCCTCTCTGATGAGCTACTTAAAGGTTGAGCCAGCCAGTGGTGGGAAACTGTACGGCTGGGGGGTGGGGTGTTGGATTTTTTATGTATTTTTGTTTTGGGTTTTTTTTAACTCCTTCTCCCAGTTCACTCTGGGGTGATTAGAGCTGGTGCAAGGGAGAAGATCGGAATCCACAGAAGTGGATTGAGTGCCAGCATCAGTGCCAGAGAGCCATGACATCAGTTCAAGCTGCAAGACAGCCATGTTCGCTGCAGGAAAATACTGTAAAAGAGCTAACTACTGTTAACTTGGCAGCTGGTGGTATTTAACTGTGTGTAACATATTCTAGAAGAAACCCACCAGAAAATATTTCTATTAAATTGTAGTAACAACAATCTGTCAAAAAAGGAAACATGACTTTCAAACCTGTGCAATACACATACGTTTGAAACTGGCACTCTCTGGTGAGTATATGGCAATGGTAAGTCAGCAGTTTCCAAAAATGGATTTCATTGCTTAGAGTTGTAAGCGTGGCACAGCAGTCTGACAAGCAGCAAGCTGTTGTTACTCTGCAGTGGGTACTCTGCAGGAACACACTGCTTGGTACTTGGCTGCCAGAAAGTGAATTCTCAGATACAAGTATTTCACAGCAGATGTAAACAAGTAATTGTCAAAATTAACTACATGTCATGCAGCTACTACTACTCATTATAATAAGCTAAGTACGCAGACAATCAAATTCACCCTGTTCTTACTACATTCAGTGTTGAACCTAGTAAGAATGAACAAAATATGTCCATATGACTCCTATAAAATCAAATTAGGATGTACTCCCATGAAAATGAACATACTTACTCAGCTGTTTTCTGTTTCCCGTTACTTATCCACAACAAAGCAACAGCAGAGGTCATATTTCCCAACTTCTGAAACAATTATCTCGCAAAATCTCAAGTAAGAACCACTGTTAGGTTTTGTTTCATTGGCTTCCTTTTTTATTAGGAAGAATGCAGTTATCCTCATTTAAACTGGCTAAGATTCATACCATGCTTTGTAATGACTGCATCTCAAAAAGCTAGGTGTTGAACGTGATTTTTAAAATACCAAGGAAAAAACAAATACATGGAAAACCTTGTTCTATAAAATGCATTCAAACTGATCTTCTAATAACATCTCCTTTTGTCAATGGAATTAAATTAGCAGACTCTTTCCTAGCTGACCTTGAAATAGCGTCACTTTTTGTCAATGGAATTAAATTAGCAGTCTTCCCTAACATTAGAACAGAAAGAAAGAAATATAAAGGTAAAGGAAAGCAAGAAAAACAATACACCTAGCAGTAAACTGCCATTCTTCACTCCTGAGTAACTGCAGTTACTGTTTAGTAAAATGGTAGTATGGTGAATTATTTATTTCCTGTTTAGTTCCTTTCACCCGACAACCTAAAAAAGATTCTTGAAACAGAAAGCTTAACAGCAGTAACTTTCCTCACAATGTATCTCACATGAGGCTTGTGCACAGTTCCTTGAAGTAGTGATCATTTCGTGGTATGACGTGCGGAGGCTTAATGGTGTACTCCTAATGGAAATTATTAGATTTTTTCCATATCCCTGAGTCAGTAACACACCTTTTTCCATATATTTTGTAATAAATATTGGTAGTGTTTGTCAGGAATCAGGTACGTGACTCACCTTCATCTAAAGGAACCTCTTCCTCCTCGCAGGGAGAAGGAAGGAGGGGCTGCAGAGGTTCCATGTTGATTATGAGTTGCTTGTTCAACGAGGGAGAGCTGCGACTCTGGGTAATGCTGGTTCTAAAAGAACGGAGAAAACAGTCATTTTATTCACAAGGAAAAAACTGCAGCCCAATATGTCTCATCTGAGGACTGCTTTGCATAAATTACAATAGGCCTTGGGCTATCATAACAAGCTCTGCACGTTGAACGCTGCTTTCAGCAGTGTTATGTTGCAGCCTCAGCAGGTATAAACCTTTCAACATCTGAAGTGTAAGAGAAGGTTTTGTGCTGGTTTACTTTCCTGACTCCTCATCTCAAGCGGGTTTTAAGTGTGTTGCTTCTCTCCACGCTTCACAGCAGACATGACTATTTGGCTTCAAGGAAGGGTAAGGTAGAGAGGATACAAATCATTTTCCTGATGTTGTTCCATTGCCCCTGGGAACGGGTAAAGGGTTTGTTACGGTCTGAGCACTGCAGACTAAAGACTAAAGCAGGAGCAACCATATTGCTTCCATTAACAGATACACAGTGCTCTCATTCTCACACAGCCCAGACGCTGCCACTACACCATGCCTCCAGGTGCTCAGGCTGGTTTTCTTTCTTGTCTTACTTGGCTCTAACAGGCTTTCCTGGTAGCGGGTGTTGAACTTTGTCAAGAAAGTTTGAGGAATGCTGTTGATTCACTTCAGTTATGAGGCTCATTAGGCTAAAATCGTACTACTTGAAAATAAAATGGCTCTTTAGAATAAGTTATCTAGCACTTACATGATACAGGCCTGAAGCAAGAATCCTGCAATAAATCTAAACCATTACATTATAAAATATATACTTTTCACAAAAGCAAAGATGAAAGGGAAGAGGATTCTACCTACGTATCGTTTGAAGTCACGTACAGTGATGAAGTTTCACAAAATGCATTTCAAGTTTGCACAAAGACTGAACTTACAATTCCACATAGACAAACAAACTGAACAAAGCACCTATTGCAAGTGAAAAGATGGGACTGTGTGTTGCTGAGGGTTTAGGTAAACTCAGGACACAGATGTCCTACTCTAAGTCACATTACATCTCATTACATATTCAGTGGGGTTAAACAAGCTTTCTTGCTCAATTGCTGTGATTCATTGCTCATTAACGTATGCCCAGAGCTACTTACGTCCCTATTTGCATTCTGTGAGCAGTCTCTAATAACTATTTCATTTAAATTTTCACTATCCAAAGAAATTTTTCACTCAGATTACTGTAATTACAATCACTCCAAGCCAACAATGCCTCCACAGACTTGTTTTGCATCCCCTGGGTCTTTGTGCTTGCTGTAAAGAGCTATCAAGCAACTCCAAAAATAGTTGTGCCTGGGAGCACCCATGAGGCTTTTACTCCATAATTATTTACAAAGATCCCTCCTTCAGGCATGCCCCGGAAGCAAAATATTAAATCATCCACTGTATATTTTTCAGAAGAACTTGCCACTGCATTAATGCTGCATGCTACACCCTGCAACAGATTTTCAGTCTGTAGGGCTTTAAGTGTAATATCCAAACGCAAAGATATTGAACAGTAACCTCCTCACAACTGCATGTTTCTTTCTCAATGCAACCACAGTACCACTGAGTTGACTTTGAGGGAGGGGGCACAGGGACAAAAAACTTTTTTTTCCTATATATATAAATATGTATATATTTACCTTCAATCCTGTAATTTCCTCTAAATGTTTTGCATCTGAAAAACTACCATTTCGTGTCCCCAAATCCTATTTCACAGAGTAACTTGTTTCTAAAGCTTGCTTTTTTGGGAGCTGAAAATTTTCTATGTTTTTTCCTACTTGTGCTATTGGAAGGACAAGCTATCTACCGGTGTCTCGCATTTCAAAACCTGCATTATAAAAACACTTAAAATCATTAGACTTTTTCTTAGTATTTCTAAGAAACTGAACTTGGAGCTACCATAATATTGTAAGTGCAAGCATTTTAAGAAGGTTAATTATAAAAAAATATAAATTACTATTTATGGGTGTTAAATCCACATGACATGGCTCTGTAAACTTATTTGCCCTCTGACCTGTTTATTTATATACTTTAAGAGTTTTAAACAGTTTTTTAAAAATACTTTACTGAAATCAAAGAAAAGTAAAATACAAGACAAAAAATCAGTTTACATTAAAATCTTTTCTTCTCCTGTGGAAGAAAGAAACCCTATGGAAAGTAGGCAATAAGCTATTTTCTTATGTGAGTAACTATTTTGATTTAAAATGCATTTGTGTGCCCAAGTAATCTACCCCGCCTCAACGATGGACATATATTCTGCTTTCTGTATTCTCAGTTAACACATTCTAGGCTGTCACTTACTCCATTTTTAAATGTAATCTGCAAAAGCACGTTCAAAAGCATCCCTGCATGGCCTTACTATTACTATTCATAGTAGGGCTGGACAACATATTCATAAAAATTTGCTGCAAACATATTCCTACCCTTTAGTAAAGACAATCCACTTTTCTCTCAAATGTAGATGGAATAGCCATATTCTACTAAAAATAAAGGAAACACACAGCCCCTGCCCCTGAAAAAAATCATAATAAAAACAGGGATATGGCTGTAGAATGTCCAGAAAGTTAAGTAACCTTTTAAAAAAGTTTTTAAATAGCTTTTTCCTGCTGGCCACTTTCTTGTCTTCCAAAGGACTTTAATTAGGTTCTTATCAATTTTCACTGTCACTACAATGAGTGATAAGGACCAGAAAGTATTAACTGGATTGCAAAGTCCAGCTGCTTATTTCTAACAAGCCAAATCTTTTTTCCCCCCAAAAAAAAGATTCTCTGGTCTTTTTTCTCTTTACTGAATGAAACTCTTGCTTTTTAATCTGACTGCATTATGGAAAAACTATCAAGTATACCTTTAAACATACTCATATACAGAGACAAACCAGAACCTTTCAAAACCAGGCAAGAACTAGGAACAAAACGAGAATGTGCTTTTCTGTCAGGATCATGTAATAACAGTCTATGTCATAATACAGAAAATAATATAAACTACTTATCTGACAGATAGATTAAACACAGCTTTCAAGCAGCACAGATTAAGTTCCCTTATGTGGGAGACAATACGCTATTGTCAGAATTTTGTAACACTGGGAACACGTATTTCCCAAGGCTTGCATGCCTCATTGTGGAAGCTCAGAATGACAGCCATCACACCTCACAGTAAACGAAAGATAATTTCTTTGTAGACAACAATAATTCTCCTTAGTCCTTAAACTTCAATATTGGATGTAAAGACATACCTGTGAACTTCAGGAGGTTCCCTCTGGATTTTAGAGCTTGCCTCCACAACCTCTTTGGCTACTTTTCCGCTGCATTAAAACATGAAATAAATATTCAAGCAAATACTAAGATGAGCCATTACATGCCAGGCACTATACATACACGAACAATTAAATAACATTCAAAAGAAGAAAATAAAAAGGCAAAAAAAAATAAATCCCATGTAGTGGATATATAATGTCAAGGATGAAAAATTCTGCTGACTGCTTGTCTGCAAAGCTACTGAAGAAAAAGCAACCTTTCGCAGTCAAATGCTACGAGTGGGACCGGACTGTCCCATAATGCACCCCTGGTCCAGAGTTGCCCAGTTACAGGGGGCATGCAATCTCTACCCTAGCAACGCATCCTTGTTTTTACAGAAACTGTACCAAAAGTGGAGCCCTATTCTGGTGAACCTGCTCTTTGACAGAAGTCTGCATGAAGCCTCCAGTTTATTTTGTAAGTGACACTATAGAAGAGACAACAGAAAATCTTTTGAATCCTGACATGGATTAGGTGTGAACAGGTCCTCAAGAAGGAAAAGCCCTCAGTTTGCATTAAGTAATTACTGAAGGTTTCTCTTACTTTCTGAAATGGTTTACCATGAAAAACGAACAGCAAACACCCACCTATATCGAAATCTACTGCCTTTAAAAAATATCTTGCTGCTGGACATGGTCTTGATCTGGCTGGATTTTGCATACCTTTAAGAAAAAGAACAGAGGCCATCACATTTTCAGCACAGAAGGAACCTGATAAGCAAAAATGAACAAGGCTAATTACAGGCTTTGTTATTTTTATACCACAAAGTAATATTCAGTAATTGGGCTTTCCAACTTTCCAACAAACTAGAACATAAAGCAAACATAAAACAACTCAGAGAGCACAGAATGACTGAACATAAAACAAGTGATTACCTGGATAGGAAAGCAAGAAAATTAAATGCCGACACTTGCTGCTTCTCTAGGGACTTTCATTCACAGGATGACGGAAAGACTGTGGTACATCAAAAGCCCCTAGGACATGTTTGCCCTAATACCACCTTGTTTGTGGGAAGATATGGCTATTTCCACTTTCCCACTACCAAAGCAGTGAAATAATAAAGTGGTAACACTTGTCTCCAGAAGTAGTTGCATTTCTGATGTCTCTATACTGTCAACTTCTTAGTAGCTTACATCATATCCTACTGCTTCTCTCTAATCCTGAAGTACACAGCGTCTTTTTATCACAGTGTTTTAGCACAAAGATCATGGAAGAGTACCTCAGACGCACCATCTCCTTGACGTTTTCTGCCTTCAAAATGGCAAACTGATTTCATATCAAGTCTCTCATTCCCAGACCCTAGTAGACAATCTTCTATGATTTGTATCTACTTGAAAATAATCACAACAGTCAACCCCGAGCCTGTATCAAGACAGGACTAAAGCTCTATTTTTAAAGAAATGCCAAGGTATCACAACCTTTTCTTAAATTCCAAGTCTCAAGCTCTTCTAAGCAGAGGAGAGGACGAAATCTAATTAAGGCAAAGTATCATTATCATTAATTACTTACACAACCTGGCAACATCTGTTCTAACCTGATTAGAATACTTTAGTTATCATAGAGACCATAAACAGGATTTATCTAATGCTGTTAAGTAACTAACAGTCCACACTATACAACGCAGTTTCTCTGAAATGTACGAAAACTTTCACTGTTTCAAAACTGCTATTGTAAGCCTTTATTTACAGACTGCTTTGGCTTCAGTTTCATGTTTGGAAGATTGCTATTATTTTTCTGCACTCCACATATTAACCATTACTATTTTCCAATCTATCAGTCAGGTTCCTCTCTATTGAATATCACTACCAATCTTCATTTTACTAAAATAGTCCACTCCTAGGACCCACCAAAACTGAAACAGACAAGTATAATTTCAAGAACTCATGCTAAAGAAATAACCCCACAGTAGTACCCTGAAGACATTTGGAAAGTAAAAAAAAAGGTAAGAGAAGCAGCCTTGCACACACCAAAGTCAGAGAAGGAGGGGAGGAGGTACACCAGGTGCCAGGGCAGAGACTACCCTGCAGCCTGCGGAGAAGACCATGGTGGACTAGGCTGTCCCCCTGCAGCCCATGGAACACCATGCCAGAGCAGACATCCAGGCTGCAGTCAAGGGAGGACCCTGCACTATGGCAGGTGGACATGCCCTGAGGGAAGCTGCAGCCCCTGGAGAGCCCACACAGGAGCTGGCTCCTGGCAATTGTGGCCCATAGAGAGGAACCCATGCTGCAGCTGGTTTATCTGCAAGGACTGCAGCCCATGGGAAGGACCCATGCTGGAGCTGTTTGTGAAGGACACTGAAGCAGGGGTAAAGCATGAGGAGGAAAGAGAAGCAGCAGAGAGAAACTGCTGTGAACTGACTGCAACCCCCATTAACCACCTCCCTGTCCTGCTCAGGGCAAGGAGAGCATAGAGGAGTCAGGAATGAAGGAGTGAAGTTGAGCCTGGGAAGAAACAGGGAAGGGGTGCTTTTAGTTTTGTCTTTATTGACGTTTAAAAATAGAGTACAAAGGTGAGAAACAAATTAAATTAACCTTCCCCAAGTCAAGTCTGTTTTGCCTATTACAGTAATTTGTAAGCAATCTTTATCTCAGCCCATGAGGTTTTTTTGTCTTATTTTCTTCTCTTGACCTGCCAAGAAGAGGGAGTGAGAGAGCAGCTGGGTGGTCATCTGGCACCCAGTCAAGGCCAAACCCAAATAGTTAATATTACAACCATTTAACAATAAGAGCAGAGAGATGATATTCCTATGACTCTCCCTCAGACATCTTTACTTTGAGCACTAATTTCTCTCCTTTGGGTGGGAATTGTTTCCAATTCCCTGAATTTTTTTCTAGTAACATAAAATAAAACCGCTCAAACACCATGCACTATTTTCCTACTTACATATACTTCCAATGGAACACACTTTCTGATAATATTTTTATTAATTCAGTCTCAAGCACAGTCGATATTAACATAGAGAATTAACAGCTGTATTCTGCTAGCTCATATTTCCTGCTTCTTCACTGAATATATCAATTGAATAGATTATATTGATATATTATTGTATCAGTGTTGAAATGAAAGAAGGAATCTTCTCCAAAATAAAGCAGATCATTAACATCCACGTTAGAAGACACATTCTTCCTCCTTAGTCATTACTTACCCTTATAGGAGCCCCCTGGTGTTGTTATGCTCCAACACAAAAACAGTATCTTTTATAAAATGTGCAAGATGCCGTAAGGAGAGACTAAGTAGCAAGAATAAAATCTGCATGCCTAAAGGGAAGTGTCAATAGACAGATCTAACAAAGTCAATGGAGGGCAGAAAGAACACATAAGAGCATTTTAATGAGGAATTATTTTCAGGCTCTCTTTTAGCGAATAGGGAGGAAGATACTCCTTCTTTCTTGTCAATTTACATGCTTTTTTTAAAAAAAAANAGAGAATTTATTTTTTTTTTAATCAGCTCTTACTAAACCTTAGATTTCAAGTGGGAGAAGACTACCAGCAGAAGAACCCAGAGAATCAAGCATAACAGATTGTCTCCTCCATTCTCAAGGTATTCAACAGCAGGGCTAAAATTAATAACTATGTTCCCGGACACAAGTGCAGTACTGTGTCCATCCAACATCTCACAGTACAGAGTAGCAAAAACGGTGTGCTGAAAAAAGTGTTATTATTCACTGCCAAAACCCTCCTGCCTCATTCAGATTTTAAACAATTTATAATACTGTCTTGAAATGAAATAATATTCCCCTTAACTTGCATATTTTCTGTTTGCACTTTGAATTCTGTTAATGAAATGGAACATTTCACATTGAACAATCTTCTACTCACATGCACATTTTTTTACTTTTAGTATACATAATGACTTCAGGTTTACATACTTGTAAAAAGCCTGGTTCTCCACCCCACACTTCCAAAGATGCTTGCAGGCTGCTGGTGTAGAGGTATGGAATGACAGGACAGCCTTTTTCTAAGTGCAAGGAAAAGAAGGCAAATAGAAGTAATGAAAATGTTGAATTCTCAAAGATTGAAGGAGCTGTACCTGATGGCATCACCATGAACTGTATACACTGAAGACCAAGTTTTCCTGTATAGCCTCAATCCTTGGTCCGCTCACAGAAGCATGACCCATACGTAGCTGATATTTAAACTGCCTGGACAATTGTTTCAGAAATAAAAGGGGATGCTTGGAGCGGGCAGGGAAGAGCATATGTACAAGTGGCTTGTAGAACAAATCTGTACCAATGGTCTTCACACCAAAATCCAAGGAGGAAAGTCTCTAAGTTTCGTATTACACATTGCACAGCTGCTGCACTGCTTAGCATCTACTTTTCCCTGTTCCCTACATCCTACCATCAAATCCTCCTTGCAACCACACAAACAGCCCCTGACACCTCTGGCATTATTTCCTCCCTGCATTTTCCATTCCTTACCTAGATGGCATCCAAAGCCATAACCTTGGGCTACACCAACCTGCGCTAGGGGAAGAAACGATTATAGCATGCTGCAGCCAAAAATCTCTATGATTTCAATGTCAAGAGCCCAATGATAGGATTTCTAACTACCTAGACAGACTCCAGCCTATTCAGCTGACTAATATTTCAGGAGACGATCGTAATTAGCCAAAAATACCTCACATTGATACAGGTATCAATGGCCACCTGAATTTTCACCCGTATACAGAAGTTGCTCATGATTTAGAGTGGGTGGGTACAACTTTAGCACTTTAAAATCCATTAAAACTTGACTACACAGATGACCAAAACCACAAGCTAACAACAAAGCGCTGCATGAATGTTAAGTGAGAAATGTCTCAACCCTTTGCAAACTAGACATTCTTTTGACAACAGCAATATTCACATTCACTCATATTCTGTATTTTAGTTACAATATGAAGTACAACTATTGATTGTTCAGAAGTTTGATTAGTTAAAACACCATGTTATGTTTTAGTTGACTCTAAACCAAACACAGCAATTCTGTAAAAATATTAAACCTGACCTCTTTCTGAGCTCCAAACACATAAAAAGTCTTCCCTTCAAATTTCAATTTATAGACATCACACCTAGAAAGAGAAAAAATCATTTAAGTATAGGAAAAATAGATCTACAGGTAAGAAAAGCAACTTGCATGCAAGTTTTCCTGATTCCCAAAGTCAAGCAGGTTTTATGCCAACCTTTAGCATAAAAGCATTTAATATTCTAATTTTCTTTAAAGCAGAGAACGTAAGTCCAGAGTATTTCTTTTACATCCCTATGCACCTTCAAAGAATTAACTTTGGCTGATGGAAAATGAAAAGGAAATTAAAAGTAGGCAGAAGCTTATGTTTACATTCTATTTATTAAGACAGTTTGTAATTCCTCTGATATCTTAAAATCTTGGAACATCTAATGTAATTAAGTTGCGGGAAAGACAATACTCTTAGCCTGCATATGTTGCATAAGAAGGCATACAATTTTCTAGATGAAGGCACTTTTTACCAGCATCTTATCTCTGTCCTTATTTATTTGTTGTTTCATATCACACGTCTTAGTAAAAGACTACATACAGACAGAACACAACAGGAAGAAAGAGAAAATGTTTGACAGCACTAATTACTGTGACCTTGTGAGTTTCAAACCCTGATGAATGTCAAAAATGTCAAAATTTAATTTAACCAAGTTTGAAAGCACAACCTACCCACAGAATAGCAGTGCATCAGATAAAGGCAATACGATGCCTCTGCTTAAATTGTAACAGAAATTTTGTCAATACCACAGCTAAAATAGAGACACTGTGGTTTTTCATAAACTTCTCTGAAAATTTGGATGTTAGATGGTTGAAATGGGAACAAGTCTGGAGGCAAGAACAATGCCATCCTGGAAACTTTATAACAAGAGTTTTGCTTTAACATTAAAAAACAACAACAAAAAAATCATTCTAGTTGAGAAAACTTTTCCATTAAAAAGGAAATCTCCAATATGAGATTTGGATTTTTGCTATGTAGTATAAATTTCAGACAATATCAGTTAAAGCTACTAGCATTCGCTTCTAGGTCTCAGAAATGAAAAGAGCAGTACATGGTGTTCAGTTAAATCTCACCAGTTTGACCTTCCAATGGCCAGTGTAACACTGAGACAGCTTAATGGCTTTTCCTCTATCACTATTTCATCTTGTATCTTGTTTACATGCCAACAGACTAAATGAATACACCAAGAAACTAAGTGCCGTGAAACTCATTTCCCACAGCATGGTGGATACGTGCTTGGCAACTGCTACTCTTACAGTTACACTGTCCTTATGCTAAAAGCACAAACCACCAAAGCATTGTGACTAGGGATACCTGAAATTAACCCTAGGGAAACTACAGCACAAATCCAGGATCACAAATGGATGGTATTTGACAGACACATCCCCAGGGCTCCACATGTAACTGAATCCTACACTGGCTTTGTACCTCTGAGAATTTCAGGTTAGTTAGCTCTCAAGGAGGTTTTTATGGATATTCAGCAAAGAGTCCAGCCCTACACAAAAATCCACCTCATCGTTTCTTCACTTCCTCCCCATTTTCTTCCGACAAGACAGGCTGGGAGCACTGAGGGGGAGCAGCCACATCTAAGCAGTATCTGCTGCTGGCATCTCTTTAGCAGCCGGGCTCAAACGTGATTTATCAATGCCTGAGCATGACTGCGCTCACTCGGCACTACACTGCTGAGGGCACGGCCCTCATGGTGCTCTTACACCACCTGCGGGACATCAGTTTTACCTCTCTCTGTCAAATTTGGCTAAGGCTGCTCAATTAAGTCAAATGTCTCACAGAAGCAGAAAAGGAAAGCAAAACCAGATAAACCAAGGACAATCACGTTAAGTGTCCACTTCTTAAAAAAAGAATCTAAAAAATAAAAATCCAAGGGCATCCTCACCTCCTCTTCTGCTTATCAAGCAAGTTCTTTTATGGTTTTCAAAGTGAGGTTAGTTAAGTGAGGAAATAGCAACATTTCCAAGAGTTACAAATAAAGATGCAGGTGGAGCCTTGGAAACTCTTCCAGCTATCTCTGCCAATAAGACTCACTGGTGATTTACAGCACAGTTGAAAAATCAACTTACTCAATTCTAGCATTTGTGCATTATGTTCACTAATGTACCCTGTGGAATAACTTTCACTGGAGGAAGAATGAGACTGAGTTATTATTATTATGCTTCTCATCTAAGATCCTTTAAAACAGAAACATGATGGGCCAAGAGAAGGAACATTCATGTAGTTCACCTTAAAGACAACAAATGCAGGTGAAGATAGTAGGAAGAAGTGAAGACGCGGCAGAAAAGACTCTTGCATATTAATCTAATCTTACTTCACATTTCACACTTTGCTTACCATTTCAATAAATGAATTCTTTTATTCCCCTGGAACACTACAAATCCTGCAGCTGTGAATCCTAAAAATGTCGTTGTCCCTGTTGAGTCCTTGAAAGAGAAAAAAGAAATATAATTTCCCCCTCATGCAGTGACACATTTCTTACTGATAGCATGAATTGTTACTCCACTATAGATTACCTCTATTTTACTCTCCTTTTCGAAATAAATTTTGCCTTCAAATTGTACACTTCTAAAGAACAAAGACTGCTCTTGGCAATACAGGTCTTATTTATTTCTAGCCATTTAACTGAGTAACAGCACCCTATTCTTTGTTTCTGTCTACCTGTAACTGATGACAACGGGAAATCCTTAGGTATACTTACTAGTTTTGTTGGAAACATATTTCTGTGTATATCCCATTCTTAACGTGCTGACTAACTACAAAGCAGCGATTCATATCTCCTTCAACACTAGTATTTTTTAAGATTTGACAATACATTTTCCTCTGTGAGATGTTGCGTTGGAAGTACTGCTAACAGTCAGCATTTACTGCAATAAGCAACTACTCAAGTGCAAACCACAACTTACGGTGTTACTTGCCTTTCAAATAGGAACGACTGTTTTTTAAATTCTTAATTCCACAGTAAAAGTTCTGGCTCACAGTTTTTGAGCTATGATTCAGGTGAGTTTTTTATTAACTGGATTTCCTGTCCATCCCAAGTTCCAGACCCTCACCTTGCTAAAGTTTGTCAACCTTATTGTGCCTTATGTTCCACCAATAAAATATGGGGGAACAGACACAGTGATGCTTCTGGGGTAGCAGCCACAGCACCGGAAGGAGCATGTTATAAGGAGCCAGAGAAGGACCTTGCTTTGCAGTTCACTTCCAGAAGACCCAATAAGTTTCCTTAAGCATGGGCTGTGAACCCCTGAATGCCCCCACACTACAAGCCCTGCCATACAGGTAAAGAGGAAATTTTGAGCCTCTGGGATGCCCTCTGAAAATCTGCAGTATAGTTTCAAACTGAAGTTTACTAAGCTGCTGAGTTCACTGAGCTCTGAACCAGTCCCTGTATTTCACACAGCACCACCATTCCTAGAAAAGTATGTACGAAATCCAACGCAGCTCTGTGTTAGAGCTGACTGTTTAAGGGCGCCCACCACCACAACAGCTAACTGGACAGCACTGTTGTTTCACCAAATGAGACGATATACAAGCCAAAGTAACATCTGCAGTTAAAACATAGGTAGGGAATGCTAAAAACACTGCAGATTTTCCAGATAAAACCAAGTAATTAAAAATGCAGGTGTAAGGGATTATCAGAATTGGTAACTAAAATCACTTTCTTATAGAGAACCACAAAACAGCAAAATGGAGGAATATGCAAATGTACATCTGGTTCTCCCCTCTATACAATTGGTTTGCTGTTCTTCTTAAGATTTGCATATTTTGATGGTCTTCCAAAAACTAATCTGCCAAGGACTAAACATTTGTTGCGTCTTCTGGACAAGAATAATGCTGAATCCTAAAAACCTTGCCAAACATAAAATATTTCACACTTGGAGTATTTAGAGAAACCTTTGTATTAAATGCAAAGAAATTATGAATTATAATCAAAGCTTTTGTTATGATGCTCTATTACATTCTCCTATGGTGCTCTGCTTCCTCTAAAGAGACCTTTCCTTTGATGCAGAAATGACACGCAGCCTATGTTCTTCCAAAGCTTAAAAGTAATATGCAGTTCCAGGGTAAGTTCGTTTATAAATTACTCCCTATTTGTGCCTGGATAAAAAACAGAGCTAAATCAATTCAATTAATGGCTTTTTACTAAATGTTAGTGAAAAGAACATTTTATTAAACGATAGCAAAAAGAACTATTACCTTGCAAGGATGAGGATCAACACCATAAGTTTCCAAGGAATATGCTTTCAGGAGCAAGTTAAATTCAGCAACCGCTGGGCTCTGACCTCTGAAATTACGTAAGAAATAGCAATTTGCCAGTAAAAGGAAAATAAGAGAAAAAGACTTTTTGACTGGAGAGTTTAAATGCCTAAAAAAGGAGGAAAGAAAAGTCCTTATTGAAATACAACCTATCTCAACCATGTTCTGTTTATAATATAAAGATAGAAAACTTTTTGCATGTTTTCTCCTGCTGAATTGTACAGTGCCAGATGTTTTCAGGTAAATTCTGGTTTTTTCTCAATCCTGAGATAACAACATGTTATGCAGTTAACCAGAGTTATCTAATATCCTGCAAGTATTTGTTGTCTTTTGATATACATGCATGTCCGCCTGAATATGGTATAAACCTCAGCATCTTTTTTGCACAAACTCTTGCTGCCCAACTCATTTAAAAGGATTGTGCACATTAACAAACATTCCTTCCAGCACAGGCTATAAACACGGCAATCATATTACACTGTCTACTCAGATGCATGCCTAATTATAGCAGTGCCTGTTACCATCATGATAGTTCAGAAACGGTCAGCATTTCCATTATATGCTCCTATTTTTAGGGTGTCTATAATCAGCCATGAATATACACTAAAGCCTGAAACATGGCATGCAAGCATTGAGTTCTAAAGTAAATTCTACTATCTGACTTCTGCTTTTCTAACTCCCGCCATTGCAATAAGCTGTAACACAGATTTACAATGCCTGTTTATCAGCGAACTGTTACAAGTATTATTTTATTCATGTATTTGCATGACTAGAGTATGTGATTCTGATAGATAATATGGTTTTGTGACAATAAGTAGTGCTTGGGACCCTTAGAAAGCCAGGCCTCACAAATGCTTCTCATGAAAATTATCCAAAAAATGAGCCATAGACAAATCTTCAAAGAACATAGCAATAGTCATACTTTATCTTACCCCTGCATTTTGGAGTCCAGTCTTACACTGTGAGCAAATGCACCTGGGAACTGGCATTTAAAAACTGCTCTGTGCACTGGTGTAGAATAATTCCCCTGTGACTCTGTTATCCCCCAGTAGCTAGAAACCAACAAGTATTGACATACAAGATTTACTATCTGGCCCAAAGTTCAGTTTAACAATTAAGACGATGTCTAGCATGTTTGTGGATGTCAAATCCCACTTTGAACCTACCAAGTTGATGCCCTGGGGCAATGCAAGTGTCAACAACCTTTTCTGTTATACAGTTTTAACTCATGCTCATTTGTACTTCACTGCTCATCATCTCCCAGTCAATGCCATGATACTTCCTTGGCTTCTTCCATTTGTCTTTTGGTCCTCCTTGATACTACACTACTTGCACTTTATTTCCGATCACATTTTTGTTGATGTTTAGCTTTCAAAAAATAAAAACCACACGAGATTAGAGAAGAAGGGCCCATATTCCTCCTTCTTTTTTTGGTCTCTTTCTCAACACTTTCCAATGGAGAACATGTATCAAGTGGAACACCAAAATTTACAAATGTGCATTTACACAGCTAAATATTTAAGGGGAAGACAGCATGAAAGCATCAAACAAACCAAAAATGCTTATTGTGCCCTATCAACTTCCTGATGGCTCTACTAAACTGGTTTTCTCCCTTTTCAGTACTAATAAATCACAACTTTAAGTGTAATCACAACTGTAAGACCATAAATGAGCCTCAAATAGGCAACAATTTTGCTTCATGTACTAGAAGTAATTAACTAACTTGACCTAAATTACTTAGAACACTTATGTTACATAGTGAAAAGCCAAGACAGATGGTTTGATTGCTTATTGGAAACTTGGCCTTACAGAAAAATAAGATGATAAAATGCATCCTTTTCCCACTTCCTGTTGCTGCGGGTACAAAGGAAAGTAGTCAGTCTTCTGGTTCGAAGGGACCAAAAGACGATAAACCATTTGGAACTACATGATTTGCACGTTTGGGCATTTCCAAAAGGGAAAATAATATTAAATTGCAATTATTATTAAAGTAAAGAGACAGATTAAACAACATTAGCATGCTCTTCTCACCTATATTTCACCTTCTGAAACTATGCTGTCTTTGTTCACATCAGGTGGAACAAGCTGCAGTACGTGAATGAAAAGCAGAAGACATGGACAAGTTTGATCTTATCAGATTACAGGCTAATCAAATGCCTACTGTGCAAAGCCTTAAAAGAACATCACAAAGGAGACGAGTCAAGGGCAATATCAAATGAAAAAATCCTCATTCATCCCTTATCAAGGGATTAATATTCAAGCCTTGATAATATGCTGTTCATCTGTAACTTAGCAATGAAATTTTCGTTACTAAATAAAAATGTAACTGTAGCAAATCCTATCAGCAAAGAAAAGTCCACATTTTATCAATTACTGATTTAACATCAGATATGCCTATGCCTTTGATTGGTTTTGTTAAAAAGCCTTTAAGTTTTCTATGTGCAATAAACAGCCTTACAGAAAAATGTATAGAGTTTCCTCACTTATGCAAGTTTTTTAACTAATGCCTCTTACAATGGAAAAACAGGTAATATTTAGACAAGGCATTTTTGCTGTTTTATAACTCAGTCCTCGCAGGAAAGTCAGGTGTCTCTCTCAGTGCATCGACTCCTTTTGACCTTATGTGACTTCCCAAATTTTTCAGTATGTATTCAGCATTAAATGGAAGTTGTATTCCCTTTCTATATGTTGCAGCCACTGTAGCACCCAGGTGCAGTGTGACAAAGGTTTTTGAACAAGACCAGTAAAAGAAACCATTATACAGAAAAGTTTCTGTATACTATACAAATAATAAAATGTGGATTACTTGTGGAATTAGAGCTCCACAGTGATTAGCTACGAATTAATGACTCAACCTAGGAATAAGTCAACGTAAAACTTCCTAATAAAATTTTAATGAAACAAAGACTTTAATAGAAGATTGAGAAATCTTCAAAATGCTCTGTTTTTCCCTTTAGGCTCATAAGAAGCACGCACTGGAGTATGTACAAGCTCTTTTTATTCCCCACAGGGCCCCCAACTCTGAAGCACTTCAAAGGCCAGGAAACTCAACAGGGAGTACTTCCAGGGTGTGCCACAGCAATGATCTACTTGTTTTGCTGGCTGCCCACACGAATTCACTCTAGAATTTTCTCCCCTTCATACCTTTCCTTTGAGGTATGATACAAACTGAAATAGTGAAACCTAGTGAAAGCCAAGGATGAGATAGCACAGGGCGAAGCATTAATTCATTCTAACAAACAGGGAAGACTATACAGTAATAACAGCAAAGAAAAAGCATTTTCAGTCCTGTTCTCAGATTCTTGCTTCCTGAGTGACACTAGTGAAGTCACTTCATCTGCGTTCTCTGATTCTCTTATTGACTAATAAAGTGCTGTGAGATACTACTGTTAACATACTACCAATAATAATAAAAGGCATAATTATTGTCCATCCTTTTGCTTCATCTCTATGTCAAACAAAGTTACATGCTGCACAATACAATAGCAATACTGTACTTAAGCATGCCCCATGTACAATTAATTTCCGGTATTTATGGTCTGTAGGGTGTTTCAATGTAATTAATTCAAAGAATAAATAATGACTGCCCTCTACTTTATGTATTCACCTCCATGCAAATCAGGGAAAATTATCAGCCATAAAGCTTTAAATAACATAGACTCAGTCTCCACCAAACACCCCTTGCCCTGCCCTGCAACTGTGGACATACTTCGCTGCAGTCTCAGGAGAGACCACAGTGACTGTTTCAAGAAGCATCTCCATCTATGAAATATTCTTATATCCCAGATCTTATGCCAAACATCAGATCTGGGGTATCCAAATCTGATGTCCAGCATAAGATCTGGGATATAAGAAGAAGGTTATTAGCAGAACAGGGTTACCTGGGTTTCCTTTTAACCTAAAAAAAAAGCCAGAATTCTGCATAAAGCATCAAACCATTTAGCTACACCATATACTGACCGCAGAACTGCTTACCATGTCTGAGATTTTGCTCTTGTTTCTTTAAATAATTTTACAGGTGGTTGAGACTCCAATTGCTATACAATTATAATGCTAAATGTCTTGAGAAGCTTTTACTTCTCCTTCAATCTCAGGAGATTTTGGCAGACAGTGGAGATGTTTTTAAATGCTGTCTGTCTGCTTGTATTTTTAGTCACGATAAAGGTGCTGAGGAGGACTATGTGGTACTGAAACACCAATCTGCTACAATCACCAGTGTTTCAGTTGTACTAGAGACATAGCACAACGGCGGTGATAATTTCAAAAAAAAAAGAGCACTAAATGAAGACACTGGTAAACGAAATTGTGTTGTAGGCCGTGGCTCAGTTTGTCAGAACAGCAAGAGCAGCCTTTGCACATTGCCCAGGAAGAAGCGATGCTGCCCTGAGAACTGCCTGGGCCACCAGCAGCAGGGAAGGGAAAAGCTTTAAATGGGTCTGCATATGAATAGAGACTTTATCACCTGGCAAGCAGATGAATCGCTGAAATATTCTGGAACACATGAAATTTAGAAAACTGCAAAACACTCAAATATCAATCTTAACTTGTACTGCAAAATTTTTATTTCTCTCAGATAGACAGAATTCTAGGATGAGAAAAACCTGAATAATCACTTTAAAACAATAATCAAACTCTTTTATTGGGGCTATTAAAGTCGTACAGGTTGAATTTTACACCATGCATACTGTAATGACATGTGCGACTTACGTAACTCCTTCTACCAAAACATTTCAAATTACCTGTGTGCTTCAGAGATCAGGCTGAGATGGCATCTGTGATATCTGTCTTCAGGTATTCGTATTTCAACTTTACTTCATAAATTGATGCAGTGACGCAGACAGCTTTAAGCTTATTCAACAGACAGAATATATTTACAGAGCAGATGCAGTTTTAATTTACCTATTATTCATTTAAAAACTGTTCCCATGATACAGAGACATCTACTGAGCCATCTGTTTTTAATATCCCAGTAGATTAATCTTTCTGGTCCAGACACACCTGGCCCTTAAAGCCTTCTCCCAGATAAAGAAAAGGAAGGGAGGGAGGAGAGGGGAAGAGGAAATAGGTCCTTTCAGCTGATGAAGAAACATCTATATTGTAGAAATTCACACAAACATCCAAATTCAGCAGTATGCTACATATGCAGAACCTGAATCCAAACCTCACCACGAGACAGGCAACAACTAGCTCAGCAGAGAAAACAACGACATTTGTCGATCGTGATTACGAGCACTCTTCCCTGGGGGGTGGGAAGCGCGTGCACATACATACACAAAATAGATCTTTCCTAAAGCTAAAAAATTGTCAATGTTACAATAAAACCAGCTACCTTTTCCAAGTCAAGTAGATTATCCTTTCTATGAAATACTGCTTGGAATTCTCATAAAAATAAAAATCACAATTATTGATATATCTTTTCAGTTTTTCACTGTATCAGATAGACCACTGGCAAAAGAAGAGGGAAAAGAAACCATGTTTGTCTGTGAAGTTCCTTTCTCCAGATTATTGCTACAAATGCATCTTCCCATTAAAATCACGTTCAGGTAAAAGTGCTCTTCACCATCAAGTTTCTGGCAATACCCTCTGTGCCATGCAAACACCAATCCAACAAAGCAGCATCTCACTCTTAGCATTTTCTATTAAGTGCACCCAGAATTACAAGTATGGTTCCTTAATTTTTATTAAGGACACTTCTGTAAGAAAAAAATGGTTTAGAAGACCACAGCTTCGAGGAAAGCAACACACACATCACTCTTCAGGGAAAGGACTAGGTGACCAGGAGAACTGTTATATACATTCCAGCCACCTCTCTGATTCAGCCAATTTACAACTGATAAGAATTATGGAGTGAAAGAATACGGCAGGAAACCATAGCAGAATAGAAACAGATTATTCACCTATTACAGCAAACACAATGGTCTTTTAATACAAGATTGCAAATTAGAGAGAATTAGATCATTTTGAAGTTGCAGTGACACATGCCAACATACAGCCTGATGGTTAACTCCAAATGCCTACGCTTGGAACCTGTAAATGAGCCAGCATGGGCTATGAAGGCTGAAATGAAGAGGACATTCAGTGCAGCCCAGGGCTGTAACGTAGGTGGGTCCCTGAGCAGCTGTCACCACTATCTGCCTGTGAACTACCACTACACATCATTGTCCTCCTCAGCTCTCCAAAGCCCTTGGTATACTTTGTATAGCTAAGAACTACAAAGACTTTGGCTCCTAGGCCTGGAAGTCAGCTGTCCCTGCTGTAGCCCAAGTCCTCCTCTTTTACAAACTCCCCCCTCCCCTCCATGTAAACCTCAACAGATCCTCAGTCCCCAGCGAAGCATCTCCTGTAACATGACTTGCAAGTTTTGGAGCACACAATATGTCCTTCCAATCGGACTCCCTTCGTGTATGCAAGGCCATTAGATACCAATGTGATTAGGGTAGTACAAGAAGCTAAATATAAAGTGTAGATGAGCGTGCTGCCAGCATTAAATGCATAAAAGCAGGTAATACCTAGTTTTAATTGCAAGAAGCTTTTAAATCAAATAAAAGATCCACCTTATTCTGGACTTGCTACATGGGAATTTAGTTTTAGCGCTTTTTAATGTATTCAACAGCATGCAAGAAGTTGCTTTAATCTTGGATCAAATGATACTAACACCCACAAAGAGAAGCATTTTCTAGCAACTCTTGCCAAGTCTTCTAGGACAGCCTCCCAAAATATACTCTGATAGTAACATCTGTAGTTATGTTTGCCAGTGGCTCCACTGACAGCTCTATGTCTGCATTACAGCTAGAGAGCCAGATCAGCAGAGACCGAGAAATCCTGTACTCCCGCTGGCACCAGAGTCTAAGCACCCACAGTAACCGGTGGTACAGTGAATGGATTACAGTAAGAGTTACAGCAGCGGAGGAAAGTTAAAAGTGATTAAGTCCCCACCAAGTAGTTACAGTGCAGGTGATGCAGCTTCGATCAAAGACAAGCATTAATTTGCTACTCTGGTTTTCAAGAAAATGCTACACTTTAGCTTAAAAGTTTAAATTGCCTTTGAGATAGTTAATAGCATAACACAGCAGTGATTTCACTCCCTCAGAGGAAACTTTTTTTTCTCCCAAAAGATGTTCTCCCTCATATGACTTTTGAAAAAGCTGAAGTATTTCATACACACAATGGAGACAACAGCCAACTCAGTAGCACTCAACCTTCTTAAGCCTGTATCCACACTGACCATCCCAAGCAACAATAAACAACTTGCATTTACCTATATGAGGTCAGCCTAGAAAGCAGGCATTTGAACAGGTCATGCAACTCTATAATTTACTGGGCAAAGTTAATGTTTGCCTAGGGCTTTCAGATAAAATAACTGCTGTCTACATAACACTTTCATATAAATTACATGGTATAATATTTCGTATCAGAAATAAGTAAAAATGGATCATTAGTTTTCAGGTGGGACACACACACAAAAAAAACTTCTTTTTTCAACCACTGAGTCCTTTCAAAAAAGAAATAAAGGGAAAAAACCCCATGATTCCTACAAATATAAATTGCTTTGATAGGGATATATGTGGATCTTCTCTGTGGAAATCTCTCTGTTTTCAGGTGTCTAGCCTCAGGGAGCTCTCGCTAACAGGTATCTTTCAAAAAAAAGCCAGGGAATTTTATCAGAGTAACAAATGTTCTGTTAAAGGACATAAGATTCAATATAAATTCATAGGAAGGAATTTTTGCCTTTGATAGAGAGAAAGGAATGCAACTGCACTAAAAACATCTGATGTTTATTTGGTCATCTGAAGCAAATCCCACAGTTGTAACAACATAGAAGTTGATTCGGAACTAGTACTGACATAGGTCCGTATGTACATACAAAGTCCATTCTTTTGTAAGAAAAGCCCATAAAATCCAGCTTCTAGCAATAGCTAGAAGCAAAACTCTGCAGCTCCTAATGCAAGTTGCCCAAACAAACAAACTGTCCTAATTCTGCCACGGAAAAAATACAACTCTTTTGGGAACATCTGAAAGGAGCAAACTCCTGATGTGTTAACAAAACCTCAAATCCCAAAGAGATTATTAAGATCACCTGAGTGATCTTTCACATAAAAACCCAGTAATCCTAGTAATCCCTGCTGTTATGATTGAAGAATTAACCTTTCACTCAGCTTTCCTCTCCTCTACCTAGAAGATATCATTACTCTGCTTAACCTCATTTGATGGGTTAGTTTTAGTTTGGTTTTCCCCAAATCTATGCAGAATTCTTCACTGTATTTTTGTTAAGCTGGGGGCTTCTGGTCACCAGAAATAAGAGTGAACTACAGCTTTATTCACTGAGCACAGTGCAGTGTATTAAATTTCTTTAATACTGCCAAAATACATGAGAACTGAGTGTGTGGTTCCATGTACTTCTGCATGGAAGTCAAGTAAAAGAAAGTAAGTTGGTTTTAACCTGGATCATTTCAGTGATGTGGTTTACAATGCAACCATAAGAACACTTGCTCATATCTAACTAAAAGGGATAAGGGACATGCACATGAACAACCTGGGGAGGGACCTTAGCATTCACTTCACTTGAAGAAGAAGGTATACCAGGATACACTCACAGAATATCTAGATTTTTATGGCCCAAATCTTTTCCAATCTGTTAAGAGTGGCAGGGAAGCAGAAATATAAATAGCTATTACTTCGGTAGTTATGCTCTGTTCTAACCATACCCAAAAACATAACATTCAAGTCAATGTTGAATTCTTTTAAGAATAAATCTCCAAGTCTCATCAGTTCCTCACATATTCCAAGTTTTTAAGTCATAGGAGCATTATCTCTTCGCCTCCCAGCAGTATACCATGTTTCAAAAGAGGACTTACTCAGAATGACAGGAAAATGAGAACATGTATTGTGATGAAATCAAGGCAGATGTTTGCCCTACCACCGGTAAGGTTCAGTGAAATTACTCCTGTACCTCTCCCCTTCTCAATGAGGAAATAATAATTAATTAAAATGCACAAGACAATTAATCACAGCTCAATAATGCTGTCACGCATTTCTGTCTGTCACATTTATATCTTAACAATTGGGTTCACGTTTTGCTAAAATCCAGTGATGTTCTCACAGCCACAAAGGATAAGAAATAGGGGTATCATGTCATACATCTGTTTTAATTAGTAAGAACAAGACTTTTAAATGACACAAGATGAGTCACTAAGTCACTGGTAGCTGATAAGGTACCCTATCGCTGCTTCCCAGACATTCCCCTCACTGTTTTCATGTATCTTTCAAAAGGCAAATTCTTCTGTCATGCTGTAGGACAGAAGAAAAGATGTGCCCAGTGAACAGGCCTTGAGGATGCTGAGACAGGATTCAGTGAAGAACTGGCCCCTTCTGAGTCACGGGGCTCTGGTTATACGGGAGCCTGCTGCAAGAGAGAGATGCCATGATCTTTGTTTATTTACACATGTGAAGAAAACAAAGAAACAGAACCACTTGCAGTGATGAAACCCAGAAGTAACACTTCTGAAGGTAGCAGAACAGCAGCTGGATTAAAATGGCTCTTCGTCTCTTCTGCTGTCCTCACATGTTAGCTCTCACCTAACACCTCACTCAAGTATCTTGTTAAAAAAAGGCCAAGGGAACCTTTTGCAGCATTTTCAAAAATACTCATTGAGCAGCAAAATATTCTTATCAGAAAACTCAACTTGCTGAATGCAGTGAAACAGATATGCTGATCAATACCAGAGAGAAGCCTACAAGCTCAGTGCTTTTTCTAATCATCTTTTTCCAGCTACATACAGAAATCTGATCATCCTAGCACTGGACCTCTCTATATATAGTTCATTATATGACAGATATGTTTTATTAATTTGTACTCCTAGAATAGAGATCCATGGAATTAAATATCCAGAAAAAGGTAAAATTTCTGTGACAGACAAATGTCTGATGTAAAAAATGTAATAGGATGATCAATCTGGGGAAGACAGAGCTACAGTGGAAAAATGCTAGATAGCAGCTATTCAGACAGCTCTGAAACTGTCTTTGTAACTAGACAAATAGGTAAGGCACACCAGATGCTGACGTAAGTGAAAGAAAACAGAAAAGAAAACAGTTCCTGAGTGCTGCAAAGAGCTATAAACCACTGAGCTTAACATCCGTAACATACAAATTGGTAAAATCTAGAATAGAAAGAGAATGAAGAAACATATACATGTAAGTGGGATATATGAGGAGAGTTCAGCTATAAATTATAGTTATGCCTGAAACACATGCTGGAATTTTTTGCAGGAATCAGCAGATCCACAGGCAAAACAAGTCGGGTTGATACCATCTGATTTCCAAAAGGCAATAATGAATAGCATCCCTCACCAAGACCACTGAAGAAATTCAGGGGACATCCTCATGTGCTGAGAGGCCATTGATGGGAGGAATCCACAACTAGGAGAACTCCAGAGGGACCTGTGCAAAGGCTTGTAACATTTACTGTCACAGGGTCAGGACCATTACACTAACAGGAAAGGGGGTTTAAAAAAGGAGCTAAAAAATATGCCTGGTTATTCGTAATAAAGGAACTAGCAGATTATATTCAAAATAGATGGGCAGAATTATGCACAAGGGAAAAAAAAAAAAAACAACTCAGAAAAATACATCTCTCCCAGGGCTATGAAATACAAAAATGACCAGTTTCGGTCAACCACCCTTCCTTCCTTTCTCCTAATTTTAAATGAAGGACAAGCCTGTTCTTGAACGACTGAATAGATCAAAATCTTTGCAACTGTACCTTGGTTTTATTGATGAAAGAACTGGGTTTTTAAAGGCTGAATTTACCCTTTGGAAACCTGCAGCCACTGTATGGAACAATACTGAAAGTAAGAGAAATTTCTTTTTTAAAAGGCTGTTTCTATGGGTCTGTGTAATGTGCAGTCTGGACAGATCTAAAAATTTTAGATGTAGATGTGCATTTAAAACATTGTTTCGCTGAAAGAAATATAAGCAAAGTGTATAGGTTTCAGGAAGGAAAAAACAGAAAACACATTAATACTGGCAAGCTTACTGTTACAAATGTTGCACTGTGGCTGAACAATATACTTGATAGGCTTCTAAAAAAAAAAGTGTTTTAAGCTTTAACTCCTCTGAAAAGAATTTTTTCGTTTTCTCCCCCTCCCCCCCCGCCCCCCAGAAATTTTGTGTGTCTCAATCTCATTTTTGTATACATGGTATAAGCAAAGCATTTCCATATATCGCAGAATGAAAACAAAACACAGACCTCTCCTTAGCTGAGGACTACCCTCAAGTAAGCGAAAGCATCATGCAAGCTACTGTCACGACTACTGTGAGTGTCATTCGCTGACGATCCTGCAGAGGGTACAGTTGCACAACGCACTGCTACTTCACTCCTGAAACACGATCCTTCAGGGACACATTCAACTTTGAAACCAAAAGACTCATGAATCTATCTTTCTCCGTTTCTCTTTGTCACACTATTAAAAATTTAGGACAGAAAAAGAGCATGCAGAAGCTCACCCCCTTAGGCTTCCAAAGAAGTTATTTAAATACACTTCTGTGTAATTCACAACTATGTTAACAACATACTGACAAAATAACTTAATTACAGTTTCAGTCAGGTCAATATCTATCAAAAATTTTATAATTACACTACATACGGAAATTTCACAGCAAAAGACATAAGTGAGATCCCTAAATGAAAGATGTTATTCCACTAATCAACCACAGCAGCACTCATCATGTGAACCACTCCCTCCAATCAGACCTACAGTTCAAGCAAATGCAGTCTAAATTACCAGAATACATGCAGGAATCAGCTATGATTAATGAAGGTTAGCAGGAAAAGAAAATCCACTAAGCTGAAACCACATATTCAAATACAGCATATTAGACAGTGTATTGGTAGAGCACCTATTATAAATCCAAGGAAAAAAAAGCTCCTAAGTTAACATACACTATTTCGAAACAGATAAAAGTACTTCTTATCTGTCTCTTTACCAAACAGCATTCTAAATTACCTGAAATCATTTTTATGCATTTCAGCTATTTTCTTCTCAAGCTTCTGTGACTGCTTGGGGAAAATCTTAAAGTCACTGATGTAATTCTCTGGGTGTTCATCAGGATCATAATCACCAAGCTCAGCTAAACAGATCCGAAATACAGAACAAAACAGAAAAATTCAATTGCAATATTAGTTAATAAGGAAACAAGACAGTAAATACAGTGTAATTCAAGACACTTGCATGATCGCTAAGAATCTAGCATGTCACAAGAAATGCTACTTTGAAGAACTGATAGTTAACTGAAACAACAAAATCCTTATAACTGCCACTTCAGTCAATAAGTTTCAAGTGAAGTCCACGGTTTATTAACTGCAGCAGTAATTAGCAATTACTAGCAACTATTTTCTGTGGTGGAGACATGCTCTGTACACCAGAAGCATAGGTAATGCTCCCCCTTTGAGTACCTGTCATTCTGGTAGTAGGCAGAAATGAAACAATGCACTCCAGATTCTCTTTTTTACACCAGTTTATCCTCACTGATATTCACTGGTTTAATCCTGTTCTAGCAGAGAAACAGTGGCTCTGACATTACTTAAGGTGTCCCACGGTATTAGATTCCTCTTCTAAAAGATGCATCACTTAGGTACCCGAACATGGCATTTGGTGTTTTAATTTTCTAAATAAGCCTCTTTTGATAAGGTCTAGACTTAATATTGCTTTGGATAAGCATTAAGAGCTTAATTCATGTTAAGGCAGAATGAAGGGGACTTCCACACACATGAAGCTCCAATTCAGACATCTAGCTAACTATTTCTCTGCATACCAAGAAAGGTACCCAAATTTGGTCCTAAGGAAATGATGGGAAGAAAGAAGGGAAGNGAAAACATTTCTCCCTGAACTACATCTTCTGTTTGTATCAGAGATTCCGTCATCCCATAGGTCTTCTTTACCATAAGGAAGGGCACTGAATGACACTTTTTCCTGCTTAGTTCAAATGGAATAGGCTACATTTATATTCAGGATTCAGAACATAATTTTGTTTTGTTTATAAATGGAATCTAACACTGATGCAATACTTTTTCACTTAAATGCTAAGACAACCCATTGTTTTTAATTTTTTTAAATTCCAGTTTGGTTTTAGTTGGGTAAGTAGCTGAATTAATTAAAACACTTTACAGGGCATGTCAATGCAGGGAAACAGTAAAACAACAACAAAAAAATATACATTACAAAAAAAAAATACCTTATTGCTAGCTATATTCCCACAACAGTCTTGAATTTCTCTTTCTAGTGAACACACCTATGAGTTAAGTATTTAAAAAAGCCTACTGCTTGTACTTACCTTGGACAATACAGGCACCCAGGTAGGCAGCATCAGAAAAAGAACACAGCAAACGGCCATGGAAAATATCCCTTTTTATTTGTAGATATAAGAGGTATCTGAAATATAATTTAAAAAATTAGGAAACGATGTGGCATCTTTTTAGAACAGATTTAATTTATCAGTGCGAAACCAGTTGCACTACTATTCTGGATCTCTCTCTTGCTACCTTAAATGGCAGGAAAAAGAGGCAATGCTCAACCACAGGAAAAACTAGATGTAAGACAAGAGATTTTTCTCAATAACAATGAAATAATGACAGCAGAAGTAAAAAAAATCCACAAACAATACACTAAGAGATAGCATGGAGAGTACTCTATTTAAAATGTACAGCTGTTAAAATGCTCATTAGTAACGTGAAATAAATTATGGTAATATAAGTTTGTTTGAGCACACCTCCTCTCATTAAATACAGGTTTACACAATGAAATTTCTCTCTTTATCACTGTAGACAAAATAGCACATTGACCACAGTGGAGAGGATTTCTTTCCTTTTCTTTTTATAAATTTTGAAGTTTTGAGGCAGAAGCGACTCCCTGAGGGACAGGGGGGCAGCAGACACAGAGGACCTGCCTGGGGGGAGCCTCTCCCATTCCTCTCACAGCTGTTCTTCCTCCAGAGGAACTGGGGAGAAAAAACAAGAGGCTCCTTCCACCTGCCCTCCACCTCCAACCACAGAGTAGCATTATTTCTAATAGCAAGAGGAGAGGCGCAGTTGCGAGGCCATCACTTTCTCTTTTGCTTTCTCCCCCAGAGAGCAGAGACAATGGACCAACTCGCGTCCCAGTGACTCACTCTCAGCTCCTTTCCCAGCCACATCCCTGGTTACAGCTGCACCATTTAGCAGCTTCACCCCTCTGGGAAAATAAGCTGTTTAAGCATTGCTTTAGTTAGATAAAGTCAACTATCTAGAGGGTACTATCAGAGCCAGTGGCTTCTGCAAACCTTGAGGAAATTCCTGGATGCTGCCAGTCCTCTCCAACTTTATGCTACAGTGCAGCCAATGAAAATGTGCTTTATGAATAACACTGATGTCAGACATATTTTGCCCAAGTTACTTGGGTTTGTGTGTACCAACTCCTGCACCAAGTAGCTTATCTGAAGTTTACAGTGAGTTCTACATTTGAACAAGACTAGAAGTATTATCTGAAGGGCAAGAGAGATTGACCTCCTTTCCTTCAATTGTTATTAAATACCACACAAAGATGAGACAGTTATCACCGAGAAAAGCAATTTTTTCCTCATTGTAAACATATCCCTTCACTGCTCTACAATATTAAGTTTCTACAGGAACTTTGCACTTCAAAAACTTTTTTTTTATTTTTATTTTGCAACCCCTCTTTTTTCCTGTAATCAGTGTCCAGTAACAGCTGACCAATTCACTTTCATGATTTGGTACTGCTACAGTACAGGTATTTCCCAGAGGAGAACTGCGTCAGGACAAACCACAGGCCTCATTGAGATGCAGTAAAAATTCTTAACCTGCAATGACAGCCTACCAGAAAAAGCTCAGTATATTGATGCAAATACCACATGTAACTTGGGCAAATGAGCAGTCCCCATCCTAAAATTTTGGTAAGTCTTGCCAGGGTGAAAAATTGGGTTGTAGTTCTCCAGAGTGACCATTTGCTTGAGGCCAAACTGAGTCCACATTTAAGAAGTGTCAAAAAAAGCAATCTACGAAAGGAAGTCCCACAATTTCACAGCATGGCTTGTGAGCTGAGATGTAAGGTCAACAGATCTCCAGTGACACTGCACATGGGTGGTTTCTGAATTTGAAAACTACTATAAAGAGATATGAAAGTAAAGACACTTCTGGAAAAGCATATTAACCCACTGCTCCCAACCTACAGAAATGAGGCTGAGATGAGAACCACCAATCCGAAGTCTCAGGACTGTGCTAGGTCCAACTCTCCAGCTGTACAGATGGAAGCAAATCCTATGAACAGTTACTTTTCCATTAATATTTTGGTATTTACAAGAATGAGAATTAGTTTTGCAGGAAATTATTTCCCCTGTAACAGGATTAGGCACCAATGCTGCCCACCCTGACCATCTATTACAAGCCATTATCTTCAGAGGCCGGGGAGAATGGAAAATCTTCAAGAATTGACGAAAGCACCTGTTCAAGAGTCAGGCAGCCTCTCTTTCTCTCTCTCAAATGCTATGCAATAAATCACAAGTTAGGTTCCTGAAGTGAGATGGCAGGGAGTCCCCCTCCCCCCCAATATATGGTTAGTTTATGAGAATAAACCCAAAAATACACATACATGAATTCAGTAGAATTCAAATCCAGTTTTCTTAATGCACGGAGACAGCCATAAATACAACAGTTTGTGCTGGGTCACCAAGATATTACACTGGCACTGAGGATCAAAGACAACAGCAGCATCAACAGAAACTCCTCAGAATGAGGGCAAAAACTCATTTCTATGCATTCCACTAAAATTCTGTATAGATGAACATGCGGGTTTGGGTGGGAGTGTGCAGACTTGCGGCATTTCTAAGCAAATCGTTTGTTGCTGACCAGAATCAAAGATCCTCTATGTTGTTACTAAATTTCTGCATCCATAACAGTCTCAGTTATCTGAGCTAATCTTAAACAAGAAATACATAGCTTTGTTTTCCCCAGAAAGAAATCAAACAGGAATAAGTATATATCACACTAGTTTCTTGCTATGAAAGAATATGAAACTATCAAAATTTGTAAAAGCAATACGCCTCAAAGTTAGCTTCCTTACATTAAAAAAATAATATATACTCTTTCAATCTACATGGTCAATATATTAAGCTAATAAAAATGTATTATTATCTGTTCCCTCCAGCTATATCACTGCCTCTGCAAGTTGTTCAGAATAAAAAAGAAAAACAAAACCAAAACAGAATTCAAAAATCTCTGAAAACTTCCATTATAATTTTTCTGTAACTTCAGAATAACACATTTTTCATTGTCTTGTCTCCCTAACATGCCAGGGAATATTCCCTTCCTGAAACAATCAGGAAAACACAAATACATGTTCAATTTTGCTGAGAGGTGTGTTAACAGAAAATAAATAAGAGTAAACAGAGCATATCTAACAAACACAGCACATAAGATATAACTTTAGGGAAAAGAACAGCTGTGCCTCAGAGCTGATTTCTTCCCAGTGATCATCATGGGATGACAGAGCTGAACACAACCCATCATGTAGGCTAGCTAATGTCACAAACGTGGGCCATCAATGTTATTAATCTCTCTTTGCTTTAAAATATATAATCCCTAGCACTTGCTAGGCTGAGGAAGAAGCTCTATTTTTCCTCCCTCATATGAAAGGGGGTTTGTTGCAATGTTTCAGTGGCTGTTTGGGGGGGGCCAGGGAGCATGTCTTAAATTGTTGATGTACCTTTCCATTACACTAGTAATTTTTTTAATAAAAATACTGTCTGTCACTAAGATTCTGTGCTGCTGAGTTGCTGCATGCATTTCACCATTGAAATCCTTAATCAAATGGTTCAAAGAACTATTCCATTTCTGAGGAAAAAAAAGAAAAAAATAAACATTTCCAAGACAGAAGGCAGAATTCAAGAGGGGAAAAGAGGCACAGAGCAGAGTTCACAGTGAAGACTGGAGAAATTGTTGGCTGGGACACAAGGAAAGCACTTGCACTTATAAGAAGGGCAGGGGAATACCCAGAATCAGAGAGTCTGGATGTGTTTTTCAGAGACCACCCACACAGCAAGCTGCACGGGATACTGTTCATCTTCAAAGCAAGAAGGGCAGTCTGGCACAAGACTAAGACATTAAGGAGTTCTTTCAAATGAGGGAGATACATGCACTTTGGACCGAAAGCCAATGTTGCAAGCTTTGCCAAAGGTTGGCTCAACCTCAGACACTACCTATAATCCTGATAAAGTAATTTATGTCCCAGGTCAGCAAAGACCTATGAATGCGTATCTGACTCCAAAATTCTGTAAGGCTTACGCGTGTACTTAAAATTGCCTACACCTACAGAAATAACTTGCAAAATCAGGTATGATTTTGCTGCTTCTCTTGTCCTTCCATCACAGCTGTTTTACAAAGCCCTGGCACAACTTTATAGCCTGATTTACAGCCCTAAGTACTCAGGCTTACCAGCAAGCTAGTAAATGTATGCTTCAGCGCTTACACTCACAAATGTCTGTCACTGGAATAACCTCATTTCATAGAATCATAGAATCATAGAATCATTTAGGTTGGAAAAGACCCTTGGGATCATCGAGTCCAACCATCAACCCCACTCTACAAAGTTCTCCCTTACACCACATCCCCTAACACCACATCTAAAGGACTCTTAAACACATTCAGGGATGG
>VWZL01002067.1:277519-360171 GCA_013396915.1 Stercorarius parasiticus
TGTCAATTAGAACCCCCAGGTCCTTTTCTGCCAGGCAGCTCTCCAGCCACACTTCCCCAGGCCTGTAGTGATGCGTGGGGTTGTTGTGGCCCAAGTGCAGGACCTGGCACTTGGCCTTGTTGCAGCTCATTCCGTTAACACTGGCCCATCAATCCAATTTCCATCTATTATCTGTTTGCAATACAGATGACTCAACTCCAGGTTCGCCAAGCCCCTCCCACAACTGCAGATGAAGGGTCAGCAATAGCTATTCTTGTTTTCAAGCAGGCTTCACGACCCCCAGAGACCATGTTGCTAACTGCTTAATAGTCAATTTATTTACCTATTTTAAGATGTTCAATGAGGCAAGAAAGCTTTCGCCCAGACAAACCTTGTGGTTTGTCCACGTAGTGTTTTTTTCTTGTGATCAAGTCACTTCACTCATTTTATGCCAGTAACAAGCACTTCTCACAGCGTTGTCGCAGTCTTTCCAGCTGACAGACTCGGTCACCTCGAGAGGTCCAGCAGTGTTTCAAAAATTGTTATCTCAGCATGGTGTCTAACTTCGACTGCACCGCTCTTTCCCATGCTACTGTGCATGCTCAGGTGCAGAGCAGCAGAGGACAAATGCACCTGTTTACAATATGCCTGGATCAGGTGCCCTTCCCCCCCAGCAGAATTTATGAGTTCTTTATGTATATTATTCTGGACACTAACTTCACATTCTGTCTTCTACAGTAGATATCATCAAGTACACTGCAGAAGTCCTGCCAAAGTCTATGAATCTAACATAAACACTATTACATATTAGTATGTAATATCACAACTAAGAGAACACCTTTTCTATGCTTTACAGTGCCACCTAGATAACAAGGCTAATAGAGACAATAATTATATTATCTAAAAATATATTGCTTGTCTACTTACTAATATTTGAGAAGTATTTTGATATCTTATAAACTAAAGAAAAGACATCACTCTATTAGCTATTGATAAAACATGGAGTTGACAGATAGAACTTGGAATCACCAACTCAGGGCGCAGCAGCATCCAAAAAAGCCAATAAAATGTTGGGCATCATCAGGACAGATACTATGAACAAGACAAAGAGGCATTTTGCCACTATTTAAAGCCTTGGTGCAATCAGATCTTGAATGTTTTACCTAGCTCTAGCCTTTACATCCAAAGTAGGACATAGTCGAGCTTGATACAGAGAACAACTAAAATGAGTGAGAGGATAGATCCTCCCTTACAAGGAGAGGTGGTGACGGAGGGGGAATAAGGCTGAGTCTTATGAAATCTTGAGGGTAGTGGGACAGGCAAATGCAGAACTGCTGTTCACTGAATCCTGCAATTCTAGAGCTAGGGGAAAGCAATGAAACTTGGCAAATTGCTTAAGGCAGACGAAGGAAAAGTACCTTACACAGCAGGTAGTGAGCCACCCTCCCTGTTCTATGCTTTCTGGAAAGAAGTACCAATGCTAAGGATTCAAACACAATGAAAGTAGCAGCACCTTTAACTCCATCTTGAAACTAAGTTCCTCTAGATCACCAAAGTCACCAGAGAATCTCTGGATTCATAGTATTACAAAAAAAACTAAAACCAAACACAAAACCTATTCCCTCAGAAAGAAATAGTCCATTTTCTGCCCTGGGGTAGGGGTGGGAAGGTCACTTGAATAACAGCTTTCCAGTAATCTCAAAGCTGTCATTTCCGTGGTCAGGATGATGACTGTCACTTGATCTAGCAATATGTGGGCTTGTCCTCCTGGCTTCAGAGTTGGCCAATGCCTGCATTACAGTGTACAGTCTTTCTTTGGGAAAGGGGAAAAGTGGGAAAAATTACTGTGCCAGCCAGCTGCTTTACAGCACTGGCTATGGGGGGAACGAGGAGAGGGGGGGCGAGAAACTTCATTGCTACACAAGAATTCATTTCAATGATGAATAAAGAGGACAAAGGAGTGGTAAAGCACAGGCTTTCTTTTGGATACAGGGTACATAAAAGCCCCACTACAGCACAGGAATAGATTCTCCTCTGCAAGCTTCCACAACTGAGCTCCATCTTCTCAGCCCTCATGCATCCCCTCAGAGGACCACAAGAGGACATCTGAATGTGTAAGGTCTCCTTCTCCCACAGGCACAAGCTCCACCAAAAAATCCAGGACTCTCCTGGATAATTTTTTTCCCCACCCCAAATGCTATCTGCAAGCCTGCCAGCACAAAGTGCTTTTACTAACGACTCTCATTCATTTTTAAGACCTATGCTATTCAATCTGATTGTGAGTCCAATACTACTAGAACTATAAACTCACTTGCCAACTGCCAATATGGCCTCGAGAAAGCCAAAACAGACAAGTGGACTTGCAGAGGCATCAAAACACAGCTACCACCGCCCATCTTAAGAAAAGCAGGACAGGGTACCCAGAGTGGCAGAGGTATTCCTAAATGATGCCCAGAATAGGGTTCAGCAGCACAGGCCTCACCTTGGAAGGATGAACATATTGCAAGACTTTTCAACTTGCACATTAATGGCATGATATTCAAGCATTAACAACCAGCTGGAACACTATCAGCCTCAGCTGGCCTCCCACTTCTGGAAGGAAAAGCACCGGGCTCCTCTAATACAAGGCAATATAAAGTACAGCTGTTTGAGACAGGGCTAGTCAAGCATTGCATGCCTGCAGCTGTATTGCCCTTCCTCGCCCAAGCTAGCTCACTCAGGGCTCTTGAATTTGCCATGTTTACGTACCTCAAGTCTTTGTCATTTTATATGCTTTTCTTGTATCAAAGTACTCATCACACCATTTTATGATAGCCTAGTGGTTGAAGAACTGCTTGTTGGATTAGGAAATATGGATTAGGAAAAAAGGGCATGATGAAAGCTAGCTGAAATAATCCATCTTTGGTTAATTCCGCCAGCTACTCACCCATGCCCTTTTCTAGGTCTGTTTTTTTCTACAATAATCACGGATTACTGCTGATACAGTATTATCTGTAGCATTTTAGATCATTCCTTCGGGACCTCAAATGACTTTATGTTCTCTCATTTTAATTATACATACATAGTATAATGTAGGGATTTGGAGATAAGAAGGCATGAGGCCTTGGGCTGCTTTATTACATAAGAAAGAACAAACACTGATTTATTTATTACCTAAACAAGAACACTGGATAGAAATAACATAGTAAAAATCTGTGCCCAAGTGTGACTGGTCTTTGGATCCATCTGTACACACTCCCTTAACTGTTCCCACTCCGTTCACAGGCAGCATCCCAGGCTTTCCCAGCTGTGGACCCTTCCAGGGCTCTGACCTGAGATCAGAGAGTAGTGAAGAGAGGCACTGAGCAAAAATGTCTGTGCTTTCCAGAGAGTGTAGTGGGATGCTGTTTGTACTGTGAGTTGAATGACCTCTGCAGTTACAACTTCCTTCATGACAATTTTATATCTTTGTACGCCATGCCAGCAGAATAATCTTGATTATCATAGTGAACTCTGGCATATCCTTTTTTCTGCATGTGATTTCAGGCGCGTAGCTAAAGAAAACCCCTTCTTGCCATGAAGCCTATCATGCTCTCTGGAATGCACCAAAAACACGAAAAAAAAGAAAATGAGGAGAAAAGGAAATTAGCAGCAATACTGAAAATGTACATATTCAAGGCCTCTACCCCAATCCTGTGTAGTGTCAGCCAGAAAACAGGCTGCAGAGCAGATGCTGATTTAACAAGAAAAGAAACCAAAATTATGTTTTACAGGTATGTGTGGCAGGGAGCAAGGGAGATGTGAGGACCTGCCTGTCATGTTGCTACTGCCTAATTAAAAACTAGTAGTTATCACTCTCATTAGGGATGCTCAATGAAGCCAGTTAAATGCTGCTTTCTGAAACTGAAGTACTTTGTTCTGGCTTCAAGTCACCTGGAAGTGCTAGACAACCAGATCTAGAAAGCCACAGATGTACCACTCAGAAGAGCCTGACATCCTCCAGATACTGCGCATGAAGCAGAAGTCAAACCCCCAGAGACGGCCACAGCATAGAGGAACATAATTCTTCTACTAAGGTTGAGCACCTCTCTCTCTTCAAAAGATTACACAAACTGTTCAAAAATCCATATTCACTGCTTTCTATTGCAATCTGCTGAGCCTCCAGTGCACCCAAAATAAATTCAGAGGCCCCATCATTTAAGGAAAATAAACTAAATCCTTGCCAGTTTCTTATCACAATATTTTAAAAGGCATTAGAAAAAAATGCCTGACTAGTTTAACTAATAAAAAGTATGTGTTTAGTATTCCTCAAACACGTTTCAAACATGTATGGCCTCACTGCCCTGCTGAGGAAGCACTATTTCCAAAAAATAAGGACAGACCTCCTAAATCCATGTTGACCCAACAACGCCCATGGCCACTGAAGTTAACTTGTGAATTGCAATCCTAACGCCAGCCGACTCTAGAGAAAACAGTGATCATGGACCACCCAGAACCTCCTTCTGCAGCAAGAGCGGGGAATTTTGTCCTGAGTCCACAGAATTCCTTATTTAGCAATAATATCTCAGAGTGCCTTAACATCCCGAGGCAGGCACTGATTTTATTTCAAAAGCATAGCTATGGAAGCGATCGTTAATTAAAAGAAGGGAAGATGAAAGTAAGCGGGTGGAATGGTACAATGTGACTGACGATATTCACAGTCGTCCTTAGCAGTGGAACGAAATGCAGTGACAGGCAAGCGCGCGGCTCGATCCTTTGCCCAAGGCACTCCTGGCCCCTGAACACACAGTGTGCACACATTGTCAGGCTCTTATGGGTTTTTTTTCTATAATATCACAGACAGAGGGATGACTTCAGCTTGTTCATTCTCCATCTTAATTTCATGAAAATAGTTCCACCTGTAAAACCACAGACTAACTCAAGGATTACAGTCCAGCCCAGCCTACCAAAGGTAGGACAGAAATGAAGCAGCAGTAATCTGAGGTGACAAATACTCAGTTTTCTTCCTGTAAGCAATGTCTAAATCATGAGTAGTATTTCTATCCATGTTATGCTATTTTCACAGAAATCAAACAATTTACTCCATACACACACAGCTTCATGTACTGAATAGATGTTAAATTTTTAACATCAGATATTGCCATGGAAAAGCAGGAAAACCAGCTCTTTTTAACATCTGTATGTCTCTCTGATGTCTCTATGGTATTTCATTAAAGATTTATTGCTATAAAGCCTTTACAAAGACTGCATCGACAATAATCCACATGGGGGATTTAGACAGGGTTAATTAATATTCTGAACCAAAGAGCAGTGTGACAATGTGACAGGATGAGTCTTACTGTATCTTAATTTCATTACCCAAATGGGAACTATGGATACCCGTCAGATTTCTACCCAGTTGAAGAAGACAGCAGCTCTGTGACATCCTTAGGCACGGAGAGTAGCAGAAATGCAAAACACTATTACTCTGACTCAGCTGGCTCTATATACAGCTATGGCTTTTAAGTCAGATGGCGACAATATCATTAATTTATTTTCAAATCATCTTAAGCACACACTGCAACAAAAGTGATTGTCCAGTAAACAGAGCAGAGCTAAAAAAAAAAAATAAATATCTAACAAAAAGCCAACTAGCTATCAAGGTTCCATGACTGTTCTCTGTCAAATACTAATGGACTTTTTTCTTCTTGAATTTCACCAATCACTGCAATTCAAGGAAAAATTTAACTCCAGCCAATTTACAGCACCACCTTGAATGTGTCCCTCTGCTTTAGACTATGAGGCAAATTCTCAGAGGCGAGTTCCATGACTACATTTCACTTGCTCGTTTGAGGAGCATTTCCTACACTGATATTGTGTAAGAGATCTGAGCAGAGACAAAGCAAAGCTTCCCAAATAGCAACACCGGGAAACTATAAAGCCAATCAGATACAAAAAGGTATGATGTGCACAAGGTAGACATATGAAAAGAGAAATTATTAATCCTTTTTAAGGTCTTAATAGTATTAGTTTTAACAAAAGACAGTAAAACATTCTTCATGCAGCAGCTTGACTTTAAAAATTAATTTGAAATGTTCCAGCAAAGCCTAAAACATACTGACAGCACAATACACTTCAGTGAGCTAATTCTAGATGCTTCGCATTTCGATAAAACTTCTCCTGGGAGGGTATCCAAGTAGTTAAAAGAAAAAAAAAAAAAGTCAATTAATTAAGGCTCTTGAATGAGGAAGGTCTATACAAAGTTTATACTCTGGCTCATAAAAAAATAAAATGTTCATCCAAGGACAAACACGAACAAATAACGAAAATCCCTTGACTTCTTGGTTTACAACCTGTTCACTCAGCTAACAGTTTTAGTATTCACCCAAGATAAACAATTATAATATGAACTGCATCTTCCATCTGTTCTATACAAACTATAACTTACCATTCAGCAGAATGCAAGCTGTTCCTGAAACTTTCAGTATGAGACCAGGGATAACGGGATCGCTCCCATTCATGAAGTGACTTGTGAGCATAAGAATTTGCAGGGCTTGGGGAAAGCATCAGTGAAGAACTCAAGGCAAGAAATGCCCAGGCGCCCCGTAGTTCTTCAACATGCAACTCTTAGTCAGCAGGTGTTACTTGCTGACTAATAATGCAGTCAGGCGTACATACAGTCCTGCACAGCTGCTGCAGAGGTCAGAAGAGCTGTTACTTCCTTACATCTCTTCCCCCAAATACCCAGAGCAACAGAATATTCACAATGGCTAGCAGGAAGGATGTTAACTCCCGTTTGTTAGGTATGACTGATCAGTTGCACAGGTGTGTTTTCACAGCAAAGGCTGGAAAATTCCAATGTAAGCAACAAGACTTCTTAACCTCCAGAGCAGCTGTACTTTAAAAATATAAATATATTGCACCTCTGCACCAGTTTGCTAAAGGTCTATCAGTACTTTAAAAATACGATCTTGGTTTGTGGTCTTAAAGACACACACAAGAGAAAATTCAATGAGGCTACTCATGTTCCTGTTGAAAGAGTTAGGGCCATTACCGAATTAAACTTCGCATCTTAGTTCACACAAAAAAGAAAAACTAAGACACAAAAGGAACTTACTCAAGACCACAATCCTTCCCAAGGGACGAGCCAGGATCATCCTTGCCCAGTCATTTGACCATTGCCTCGCTTTCTGAAAGTTCTTCAACAGCATCACTACCTATCTACATGTTATAGAAAAGTACCCTTAAACTGTTTCCAAAAATCCATAGGTATCACAATAAATAAAAAAGCTCTCAGTAGTGCAAATGTCTGTCTCTTCTAGTATTTTACCCTACGCAACAAAGTGTTTTGTTTTGAACTTGTTAACGATGTACATTAAATGCACAGACAAACACACACACACACAAAAAAAAAAAATACCTGGTGAGCTCTTCTTTAATCTTCAAGGGTTCATGTGGGTAGAATTTCACTCTAAAGCACATGGTATATGGTGGATGAGCTGAAACATGACAAAGAAAAAGCGTGAGAACAGTAGAAAACAAACATCGCCTCAGCCACTCTGAAGGAGTGGCCTCCATGAGTCTTACAAAGTAACCTGTGTGATGGTTAGCTCTGAAGTATCAGGCAGGGATCCAAACAAAACCAATAAACATTATACATACACAGGAAAAGAATAGAACATATGACAAAGAAGGCCAAAGCACGTGCAAAATACAGCTAACCTATGCAAATCAATTTACAAATGGTTTTGCACCTTGTAAGACTTATAGCTTGATCCAAGAAGTACAAAACACATTTCAGCTGCTTTTTTTTTTCTTTTGTGCCAATTGATAAACAGTAAGCAACTGCATCTTGTCACGATGAGATAAAAAGGTGTTATGTATATTTGTTATTCCTGATCATGATAATGCCTAGATTAAAAAATGGAAGAAACCATTTTAAATTTGGTTAATGACGCTTGAGACAACAGAACTGCTTGTTTCCAGTGTTTACCTACACCTGACCTATGGTATCAACCAGCCCTTAACAACAATACTTTCACTTCTCACCAAAAAAAAAAAAAAANCAAAAGAAAATCACAGTAACAGGAATGATTTCAAGTCTGCAATCAGAACCTGTCTCTCAGTTTTACATTAACGAACACAGCTTTATATCCCACTGTTGTATCTTTAATAGCATTCAAGATATTATCTAATCCTAGGCCAATGATCTTTCAGTGATTACAGGAGGGACAAAAAGCAAATCAAAGACTGTTATTCTAATCAAAGAGGCATCTTATGATAATCATGTTAGGATAAAAGGCGTGTGAAAACCAAGTAGAAGACTTAAAAATATCAATCACATCAGGCACAATACACAGGTAGGCAGAGCCCTCACAGCTATCTGTAGACAGGTAATGTTCCTGTTTTAAATTTCTTTTTGACGTGAGAAGAAAAATACTGCATCTTCCAAAGGTAAATGTTGTAGGGAAGAAACCCACCTATATTACAGAGGCCATGGTAACTGGCAGGCCTGCTGGTAACACCGACGGAATGCATGGAGAAGGAGCAAGCACTAAGGCAGAACTGCTGTCCAAGCAGCAAGGCACAGTAAGCAGTGCTTGGGTCCTCTTTACAAAAATGTTTACCAGCATAGCTGTTTTTCAGTGGACAGAAACAGAGGAAAAGCTGAGGCTTCAAAAAAAATAGAAACGTGTGATCACTGCACTCATTTGGGAGTGTCCTACAGACCTAAGTGCAGACTTATAATCCTTTTATTAAAATATTTAACTATGAAATTAACTTTCTGCACACATCTGTACTCAACATTTATAGTCCCTTAATTTTAACAAGTCAGGGGTTTGTGGTTTTGGTTTGTTTTGTTATTTAAAAAGTAAAGTATCCATGCAACTTCAATTCACAGTAAAGGGCAGATCTATAATATTCGAGTTAGTTTTAGAAGTCCCTTAGTCTTAATGTATACTCAATGCATACAGTCAATTTAACCTTCCTAAATCTTGAAGTGGTGGTGCTTTTACAAGACGAAGAGAAGGGAAGGCAGAAGAAAAGGGCAAAGAACATTACAGGTGAAACAGAGAATTACATTTTAATTATCGTAATCTGCAACAATAATCACTAAGCTACCAGAACATTTTACTGCACCATCTCCTCAAGCTTACTAACTCACCGGCTTGTATAAACTGGATGTGGAAATTAGTTCAACAATCATGATATTCTTTAAGCTACTTTGACTGCAGCATTTGCCTGTATGCTGCAGTTTTCCAGAAACACATCTCTGGATATCACATAGTTCCACATGATGTACAAAACCAAAATTAAATAAAAATGCATTACATCTTTTGTTATGGTTGGTATCTTTGGAGGGTTCAACTGCTTTTGAAGATGAAGGGATATTTTCCCCTCTCAAGACCTCATGTTGCACTTTTTAAGCTTCAACAAAAACTCCTGATTTCATGATTTTTTACTTGTTTTAAATAACTACTCATTTAAGATGCAAGGAGGAACGTCAGGAGAGATGGGGATGGTGAGATGAAAAATACAGAAACAGAGCACGGAAACAATAACAAATAGAAACAAAGAAGAGGAAATGGAGAAAGAAAAACAAGCCTTAAGTGTTCTCTAGGGATGGTTTGAACATTGAATCTAATCAAATCTGGACAAGCCATCTGAAGGCAACAGAAACTGCTTTCTCTGGGCTTCAGCTTCTTAGATGTGACCGCAGCATTGTCTTACAGTGACTGGAAATAGGCTGCAAAACAGAGGACACTAGGACACTGTTATATCCTCCCTGCCCTGTAATGGCAAACTGGAAGGTAAACTGAATTCAGTGTCACAGAATGGAAAACAGCCATCCAGTAACGCACTAAGGAGTCATGTTGCCTGGACAAAGCAAAGATAACATAACTAATCTTAAATGGTTCTGTATCTTCTCAATAGCCTTCTTAAAACTACACAAAGGAGAAAAGCTTGCACTTTCAGAATACGGTTCCACTTAAAAACATGCTAGAAGAGCCAACCTGTATTAAATGAGCAAGAGCTCTTCCTCAGCAAAAAAAAAAAGGACTTTTAAATTTACTGTCTGATTCAGAAGTAGTTTGCGCTTGAAGTAGGGATGCAGAAGTACGAAAAGCTAGTGCATGGCTCTGCAGGGCCCTAGCTAGTACAAGCCTACTGCAAGACCCTAAAAATGTACTGAATTTTACGCAATTTTTTGGATGTCAATGACTGAAACATTGGCTGTGGTAAAAACAAAGAACTGTGGCAACCACAGAAAAACAACAGCTGCCCCGTATGCAAAGAGTATCATGGTGAGGAAAGGATGGCATACACTGCACTTAAAAAATAGCCCACATTCAGTTAAGAGCAAAGGTTGTAATAGGAAGTGTTTTCCTTGTAGCAGAAGACCAGTACGTGGCAGAAGCATATACCAATGCACAGAATACACAGGAGATTTGGCAAGGCGATTTGAGGCCTACTTGGTAAACCTTTTCCTAGACTCAAGCTTCTCTAACATTATTCCTCATCAGTGCAGCAAGTAACACAAAACAAGGCTGCTGCAGCTGGCTGCACAGAGATCCTTCCTCAGCAACACCTGCAAGAATGGCACAATTCTGACCTGCAACTTGAAATGTTAAAAAGAATATGATCCCCTCCATCCAATCTATCTCCAGAGATGAGATATGAAGATACATTGCAATTACAGAAGGAAACGGGGTCCTCTTTTTCTGTTCCTCTTTCTCAGTTAGAAAACCAGCCACAAACAAAGAGGAATTGAAAGGGGGAGGAGGGAACCCCCACAGCTATCCACTTTCCTCTCCATTTTGATTTTAAAATGGATGATAAGTCTTACGTTCCTCCAAAAACGCATTTGACGATATGTAAACACTTAGTAAACCCTTCGTCTTACAGATTTTACAGCACTGGAGAAACACATGTAAGAACCTCATATTCTCCCATTCACGATATTCTTTTAGTGTAAAGCAAGACAGACAGCAAATTGTATCAGCTCAAGACATGAGACTGTCAAGCCAGACAATTCCTCAATTCCTTGAAAGCAAAATTACTTTCTACCACTTACTTACACATTAAAGTGGAAACATTAACAACAAACCTTCCCAAAACAGAACTCAATTTGCAGAAGAACATTTCTTCAACGCAAAACAACCCTGAATATAATCAGTTTTATAATAGCTATAAGCCTTTTCTTTCAGAGTGGTCCTCTATCTGTCAGATAAGGAGCAGCCGGTACAGTGAAATGCCCAAGGCTTTGTAAGAATTTCCTATCATCACAGGCTTTGCTTTCTCACTAAAAAAGATTCACAATTACAAAAATTTCAAAGGACTTCAGCATGGAGAATAGTACTGACTGCAAACTCCATTGCAAAGGGGGTATCAATTTGCCAGTTTATGTGGTAACAGCACATAAGAGATGAAGGCAGAAGAACAAGTAAAACCATTTAAATTACATCAAATGCTGAAACCAGTTATGATCTAGACCCTCATGAAGGAACGACACACACACAGTGTGGAAGGTTTCCACGCAACTGTCATTGTATGTTTTTAAGGTTTATTTCAGTTGCATTTAACTAAGACAAACCGGCCAATGTACATGAAACAGTAAGGAGCTCCTAGCGAAAAAAAAAACCTCTAACACCCCGACCAGAACAAAGAGGGATGTGGGTGCTGCACCCCTTGGCACAGATACCAATGTGTAAGGGTCTCACATGCATTCATTTTTAAGCAAAGCCCACTGAATCATTCATCTTCTGTGTACATGAAGAGCTTATAGGGCATAAATAAGCCTGAGAAAAACTACACATTCATATTATCATTTTCTTCATAGAAAGACAACTGAAACAGTATGACAAAAATATTTATTTAAGAGAAAAATTGTTTTTAAAAGCTGGTGAAAAACTTGATTGAAATTTTAAAAGTGTGAACCAAAGAGGGAGGACAGAAGTTCTCTCTGGAAGGTTTCCTGTTTGTTTTTAACAACCTGCTTTTCATCCAGCACAAATACTAGCTTCTGTAATGAGCTGTACTGGCAGTGTTGGTTTTTTGATTAAACATGGAGTACAGAGTGATACTGAAAGCCAAAAGCAGATGTTTATCTTCACAGCCCTGAGAATGCAACATTGCAGAAAACTTCTGTGTCCCTCCTTGATGTTACATATTCTCTGAACTACACTACCCTACCAACAATTAGTGCTCATTTGAAAAAGAAAAAACAAAAAAAACCCAAAACAACCACTCAAACAGTCTTCATGTTCACTGATGCTGCAGAAGGATCTCTGGGGAACCCTAAGACATATGTTGTTGTTTCCATATACCTCTTCCCTTACCAAATAAATCAGCTGTTTATCCATACCTCTTGCTGAGCATGTTTAAGACAGACAGAACACTACTCAGTGCTTTTATTTTATGCTTAAGATATACCTGAGCTATCATAAATCTCAAATTGTTGGGCCTTCTTCATTGCACTTAATTAGTTATGGGACAACACAAGGCAAGGTGGATTTTCATCAAACAGTTACAGTAACACGTTAAAGCATGTTATTAAATCTTCATGAGGATCATAGGTAAAGAATATACAGCATTTGGATTAGTGCCTGAAGAACAACACAAAACTCCCTGGTTTCACTGTGCATGGATTTATGAACCTTATATTTGATCAAACTCTTTTTCAGATTTGTACTGAGACACGAAAACTGATGACAAGTTTGTTGAGATTTAAGAATCTTTATAAAGTTTTGCACAACCCATCTCAGCATCTGGGTTCTTGTTTCCCCTATTTCATTCTATCTCTTTTCACATTTTATGATAGCATTAGAGATTAAGAAAATTAACAAATTCCGGTGGCCTGACACAGGAGAATATCCTTTTTCAATTACTCTCTCAGATCATTTGAGATGCAAGGCAGCAAGAAAAACATGCAAATTTTGAACTTCTGCACATCAGAGCAACAGAATTGATTCTGTTCCACTGTCATCAAGAACAAACCCCATATATTTGGATATTTCCTACAAAGCCAGTTACAGGATACCTGCATACTTATTATACAGAATAACCTTTAAAATTAATGAAAAAAGAGACGGGGAAAGTGCATCGGAAAACTCTGTTCTTTACTTAAATATCAATGCTGATGTGGCATTCCTGGACAGAAAATAAGTAAAAACAATTAAGACAGCCAAATGGAAAGGAACTTTACTGTCAGCATCTGGGAGAGAATAACAATGTACCCAAAAACATGCAAAAGAACATAAAAACTGGTTTAAAAAGGTCTTCATCTAGAACCATAAAGATGCAGCTACTTCAGGCAACCTTCCAGAAAGTTTTTTGACACACTATCGGAAGCATGATGCTCACAGCTACTGATAACTGGCCACCAACTGGCGTCAACCAGTACAAACAAGACTGGCAGTGGTTCAAGACATTTCTCAGAGACTAAAATTTCCCCTCAAGCAAAATTAGTGGTAAATATGGCTGAGATACAGACCTAAACTTTACACATCGTATTATTAACTTCATTCTAGTAAAGATGAAAATGCAAAGGTAGATGCTGGGACAAAAAAGATGCCATGCCTTCATTCTTCCTGTGTTGTACCAGGACACATTTAAATGGATGCAAATGCAATTTAATGGACACATTAAATATGGTTTCATATGTGATAAGGCAAAATATAAAATATTTTGGAAGATTCCTTCTGTCATATCCCAGTATTGCTAAATACAAACTTAAAGCAATCTTTGCCAAAGCAAAAGAAATCAAAATGGCAGTGTATCACAGAAGAACCTATGCAGACTTCAGAGCTTCAAACATAAACCAACAGAAACGTGTAACTGCCAAATTGTAATGTCTGTACAACCTGACTATATAGAGGGATTATGCCTGAATGATTCATGTACTACTGAGGTCCACGAAAACCTACTGAAATTTGTATTAGAATACTACTCCCTGTCATTCATTTTCTGCTCTGAATATTTGTCGATAATGAGCTGCATGAATAAATACATTGAAAAACTTGTTACTGTGCTGGGGGAAACTGAAGTTCCCCACAAACGGTAGTTGAGATCAAGCACACAGCATTTTTCAAATTTTGCTGCATGTATGCAAGTGCTCCATAATCCTCTGTAAATCTGAGCATTCAACTGAATTTAGAACATTTTAAATCACTAGTATTAATACAACTATCTCTCGCATCAGGGGAAATCAAAGTCCATTCTTACAAAACAGACCATTTCACTGTTTTCTGAATTCCTTAATGGCAAAGAAAAAAAATGAAACCTCCATCTAATACAGTCACGGTGAATAGCTTTCTGCCACCATTTCTTCCAGAGGTCATATACATAATGTATGTTCTATTAACGAGTCACTTCATTGCTTCAGTGTTTACACTTTCCACCTGCTACTAATTTCAGTCCTCACTTGTGTCACCTGAGACCAAAATGCTTTTCAAATGAATATTGGTAGTTTCTTCTTCTGAGTCTAAACCTTTTCATAGTAAACTGAATATTTTTAGATAAAATACAAATTAACCTTGTGTCCCTTTAGAAATTCTTTAGTGTTCTACATCAATGTAGCATATTTTTAGAAAAATAAATCAAGAGGTTCCTGATGTGAAATGCTTACAAAAACGTCCTTGAAACCTGTGAGAGCAAAAGATATATTTGTGCATAATCTACATGGATTCTACACACATGCATGTAAAATGTATATCTATCTACTTGTTTTGTTTCCTTAAAGGGTAAGTTTTGTAGCCTTAAAGGGTTATCATAGCAACTAAAGTTCTTCATCTGTGACAAAAGATAAAGTTAAGTTACACTAGTATTAAACTGAAGAAAAAGCCCATCACATAGTTAATTCTAGTTCTGTGTCCTAAATCTACGGCTGATAACAAAACACCATTGTTAGCATCTCATTCTCTTTTGCTGTTGTTGTTGAGACCTTTTCACCATGATAAATAACCTCATACTAGTTGCATTTTATTCTGCTTTTTTCCTATGCATTCATTTTTCAGTATTCAGAGTTTTGATTAGGATTCTACCCCAAAAGCCACACAAGTCCTCTGATGAGACCATCACATCGCTACATCTATGGAATTTATGGAGTACCATCGATCACATCTAGGCAACATCTATATGCAGATAGAGTTGTTTTGAATAGATCAAAACACTCTCAGTGAGTGCATCTATTGGCACAGTTCCTGACTATGTTGCTATGCAAAGTGCAAAAAGAAGTATGAGCCCTTACACTTTGTTGGGCACAAGCAGTGATACAAGTGCAAATTAGAGGATACTTTGAGGAAGCTGTTCTACTTTCGGTAACACATTGGAAGGAAGAAAGAGATAAAGATAATTCATTATTATTACAGTCCCTCTTTTCTTCCTCCACTAGCACTGCAGAGGAGCACAACTTAGTTTTAGCTAGACATTCTTACCGGAAAACATTCCAGCTACCTAAACACTAGCTATAAACAGTTCACACTGAATATGCTAGGTATATGTGTGCATGCTTATATACACATGTACGCACACGTCGTAATACATACTATTGCTGCATTAATGGAAGAATTTCTTGAAGTATTCCATGTAGTCCAGCCAACACCCAGAATTAGCTGTTTTAACATATTAGACAATCTCTTAAGACTCATCATGTTTAAAATAAAATACATTCTTTTCCACACAAAAGACACCTTGTACTTATCCTTAAAACAGGAAATAACTGCATACAAAGTCTATGTGAGTAAAATTCTCCTTCATTTCATATACTAAGTAGATAGATAGACAACAGCTTTTATTAAACAAGACACAACTGCCAATGGCCTAAACCAAGTCTCCAGAACTGCCAAATAAACACTCTGTTCCGCTGCTGGATATAAACTTCTGAGTACGAAAGTAGTTCTGCTTCCTGAAGAAGTCTTCACAGTTGGCCCGTTTAATGGCAAGGATGAGCCAGACCATAACATTTCAAAAAGAAAGTTAAAATAACACATTCCTATTTTGAGGAGTCCTTTTAAAATAACAATTGCAATTTTCCACTTGTCTCTGGCAGGAGCTCACCACTTAAGACTGCCCCACTCCATAGCCTATTGCCATCTCCCAGTGGCTGATTGTGTCTGATGGAAAATGAAAGGCAGCATATACAGGTCTTCCCACCAGATCTGCCACCCCACACACATTAGCTGGCCTCTGGCTCCGGCCTTGAGCAGTAAGGCAAAGCTCTTGATGTGCAGAGAGCACTGTGAGACAGTGAAATGAGGGTAGCATGGAGCTTTTATGAGTCCAGATAGGATGTGAAGGGACTATTTGCACCAGGAAACAAATGAGGGATATTCTAAATTACTGCATGGAAGCACAGGAAGACCTTTGGGCATTTCAAAAGTAGTTTAAAAACATGAGCTATCAACACTTACATTTCATTTGCTTGAAGATGGACTTGTTGGGCTCAAGCCAGTGCTGGAAAGGCAAAGCAGAGAGCAGAGGTTAATATGGATCACAGAAGACAACAACATCCTTGTAGATGTATGTGGTACCAAAAATAGGAAGTAGGATTTTTGTTTCACTGAGACGTACATAAACTGGAAAAAGCACCTCCATACTGTTTTGACACTGGGATTGCACTGTGTAGGCATACTTGATGTTACCACTGCTTATAAGATGTAGCTGAGATAAAAATAAGACAAATATTTCAAAGACAAATTTAAAGGAAACAGGTTCTAGTGATGAGTTCGGAGCAGATATTTCAGTCTTACACTTTCTGCTATTTTTTTCCAGAAGAATGATCATATTGGACAGTAGGACAGACTGTTCAGAAACGCTAACACCGTCTGTTCATTAATCCTGTCTTCTATAGTTCTTATAACTAAAACTGTTCTCAGTCAGCACCCTCAGAACACAAGCTATTGTTCTCTTCTAGCAAGAACTAAAAATCTGAAGGGAAAAAGAACGCACTTTTCCATTAAACGTTTATGCTACAGACAGTCAGTGCACAACAGAGAGGTATGGATGCCTACTAGCTGGTGTATAACTTCCCAGGGAAAGACTGCAATGGCAGGAAAACTTCAATATTTTTATTCTCCTGAAAAATAAACTCAGATGCTTCTGTGATGAAAAGCTGGGCTCACATTTTAGTTAAAAGCCTTAGCACATCCCCTGCTAACGCTAGCTGAACTGTTCAGGAGGATGTTTTGATTGACAAAAGAACATGCTGATATTCAAGTGCCACTTCTGACCACAGCCAACAGCATTTGTACTAGGATTTTTCCTGTAAGCAAAAAATCTCCACGCTAATATGAGATTTGTGCTGCAGAAGCAGCTGGTCAAAAAGCAAAGTATTCAGTTTTAATAAGCATAATCAATGCTGGAAGACCTTGCGCTAAGGGGTTTCATTTTTAACCCTTTTCATTCTAGCTCTAAAACCCTACAGTCTACTGCAAAAAGAAAACCTAGCATTTTTTAAACCATATGTATTACTTAAAATATCCTACATCAGATACTATTTTTCCTCATAACTTATATTAATTCTGCCACAGAGAAAGGTGAGGGGAAGATATTTCGTAGGAACTGTTAATAGGGGACAGAAAACTATTATTTTAAAAATCATGACGTCTCAAGAATTCAGTCAAAATCAGGGGTAACTGTAAATTAGTTTTCTGGAACAGCACTTCTCACAAAACAAATAACTTAGAAAGAACGTTTTCAAATATCTGCAGCTTATACGCTATGGCTGCTCAGAAACTCCTGCATATAGTTTATTGCAATATTGGAGATAAGCACTACTATGTATTTCTGTTTGAAGCTCACTTATCACTGAGAGACTGATACGGAACCTGGCACTCAAAAGACAAACAAAACAAAAAAAAAAAAAAAAAACACCCCAAACTTCAAACAACAACAACCAACCCCACACCATTTCTTCACCTCTTCCCTCTCCCTAGTATCTCTCTTTTTTGGGGGAAAGGAACAAAGAAAACAAAATTGAGAAAGCAATGACTGATTCACCAACTTATCAGAAATATCTAGCTCATTTCATTCATTTTTAGATCACCCAGATACATTATTTATACATTTTTCTCTGAATAATGGGGGGTGAGGGTTGTTCGTAAAAAGGTAAGGCAATTTAAGAAATATGATACAGTCTGCAGTACTTGATAGATACATAACCCAGAATGAATTCACAGATAGAAAATCAGTCAAGACACACAGATATGCAAGTTTACTTTCCTTAACCTCTTCACACACCCACACCACCTCCACCGGGATCTCGGCAATCCTAGCTGAAGATTCAGTTTCAAGAGGAACTTGGACAGTGAGCCGTGCTGTACTGTTCCCAGGGAATTGAGAGTTAAGAGGCATCTCACTTATTTTCATCTAGCAGGAATACAACACAATTTGTTTGATAATTCTTTTTGAAAGGTCAGGCTGAAGTATTAGCACAGACCAGGTCAGCATTTACAACTGTTTGAAAAAGTCAATTACCTATTCTAACAAAAAGTCAGAGGTAAAAAAAGACAATTTACAAATATGAAACCCTCATATTCACCATATGAATAATGAAAAAGGGGAAACATGGGTGAAATTCCTCATGCAGTGCATCAAACCCCCAGAAATGCACGTTTAGCTAGCACGACCAAAAGCAAACGTGTTTCCCTACAACTTGACTTTGATGGGTTAAAAATGGATTGAAAAGACACTGAGCAATTAAGCCATCTAGACTCACTTGGAGGTCAAGGAACTGACAGGCAGATTTTAGAAGCTCAGATTTCTGTGGTGACCTTCTGTTGGTGGAAGATTGCAAACGTGTAGGCTATTCAGCTGAATCTTCCAGAAAACTGAGCAGTTACTTTATAATTTTTGGAGATTTTCAAAGACACAGCAATTAGGTGCTTAATGCTCTCTGAGTGTCCGGGGAAGATAAACACCTAGTCGTTGCTAGTACTTCTGAAAATAGCCAACCCTATATTTGTTTGCACATTTCAATTTGAGTTTTAGGAAAGATCTTCCCCGAGTACTTATCTTCCAGCCTTACAGCATTGACTATTAATAATTAATAACTGTGCTTCATCTCTATTATAGAGTGCTCATGTTATATTTATTCCGAGATTAATTAGCTGTTATATCTAGGACCGGATTAAGGCTCCTATAAATTCAGCAAAGGGTTTCTGCAGGAATTTTCAATTGAAAAGTACCTGGCTTTGTAAAATGCTTTTTCCATGTATCAATCTTTTTTCAACAATTTTGCTGAAAAAGAAAAAAAATCCTCAGCTGAAAGGAAAATACAACATTTTGAGTTAGCTTGCCAGGACAAATTTTAAAAGCATTTTAAATCCGCCGCTGCAAAAAATTTTCATTACACACTGCCTTGCGGGAAGGGACCATAGGTGTTTCCAGTTCTTTCTTGTAAGGCTCATAAGACAAGTAAAACAGACAAACCAAAAAAGTCACGACGTAAACTTGGAAGCAGAGACAAGAACCTTTCTCTCCTTGTAGCAAAACGGGCAAACTAGGTGGAGAAAAAAACCCAATAATCTTATACAGTTTCATTTTTGCCTCGTGTATTCACACTGTTGTGCATAAAGATTGCTTTAATTGGATGATGGCCTACACTGTCAAAGCAGCTTGGCTTTATATGTGATAGTACTTAATGATCATCAGAAGTCATTCCAGCCTCTCATTTCATTGATGGCATGTTAGCAACACGATTGTTCCCCTGTGGAAAAGAAAATACTTTGGTCATATTTGAGAAGCAGTCCGGTGAAGTTCCCACTGACTAGAAAGGGGGAAACCTAACACTCATTTTTTAAAAAGGGAAAAAAGGGAAGACCTGGGGAACTACAGTCTCACCTCTCTGCCTGGCAAGATCAGGGAGCAGATGTTCCTGGAAACTACGCTCAGGCACATGGAAAATAAGGAGGTGATTGGTGACAGCCAACATGGCTTCACTAAGCGCAAATCGTGCCTGACAAATTTGGTGGCCTTCTACTACAGAAGTACAGCATTGGTGGATAAGGGAAGAGAACTGACGTCATCCACCTGGACTTCTGCAAAGCATTTGACACTCTCCTGCACAACATCCTTGTCTCTAAATTGGAGAGACATGGATTTGANGGGGGAAACCTAACACTCATTTTTTAAAAAGGGAAAAAAGGGAAGACCTGGGGAACTACAGTCTCACCTCTCTGCCTGGCAAGATCAGGGAGCAGATGTTCCTGGAAACTACGCTCAGGCACATGGAAAATAAGGAGGTGATTGGTGACAGCCAACATGGCTTCACTAAGCGCAAATCGTGCCTGACAAATTTGGTGGCCTTCTACTACAGAAGTACAGCATTGGTGGATAAGGGAAGAGAACTGACGTCATCCACCTGGACTTCTGCAAAGCATTTGACACTCTCCTGCACAACATCCTTGTCTCTAAATTGGAGAGACATGGATTTGACAGATGCACCACTCAGTGGATGAGGAACCGGCTGGATGGAGGTCAATGGCTCGATGTCCAAGTCGTTACCAGTGACAAGTGACGTTCCTCAAGGTTCGGTCCTTGAAGTGATGCTGTTTAAAATCTTTGTCAGAGACATGGGCAGTGGGATTAAGTGCATCCTCAGCAAGTTTGCCAACAACACCAAGCTGTGCGGAGCAGTTGACATGCTGGAGGAAAGGGATGCCATCCAGAGGGACCTGAAGAGCCTTGAGCGGTGGGCCCATGCCAGCTTCATGAAGTTCCATCAGGCCAAGTGCAAGGTCCTGCACCTGGGTGACAGCAATCCCGAGCACAAATACAGGCTGGGTCGAGAATGGCTTGAGAGCAGCCTTGAGGAGAAGAACTTGCGGGTGTTGGTTGTTGAGAAGCTAAACGTAAGTTGGCAATGTGTGCTCGCAGCCCAGAAAGCCAACCGTATCTTGGGCTGCATCAAAAGAAGCATGGCCAGCAGGTCAAGGGAGGTGATTCTCCCCCTCTGCTCTGCTCTGGTGAGACTCCACCTGGAGTGCTTTGTCCAGCTCTGGGGCCCCCAATGTAAGAAGGACATGGACCTGNATGCACGTTTAGCTAGCACGACCAAAAGCAAACGTGTTTCCCTACAACTTGACTTTGATGGGTTAAAAATGGATTGAAAAGACACTGAGCAATTAAGCCATCTAGACTCACTTGGAGGTCAAGGAACTGACAGGCAGATTTTAGAAGCTCAGATTTCTGTGGTGACCTTCTGTTGGTGGAAGATTGCAAACGTGTAGGCTATTCAGCTGAATCTTCCAGAAAACTGAGCAGTTACTTTATAATTTTTGGAGATTTTCAAAGACACAGCAATTAGGTGCTTAATGCTCTCTGAGTGTCCGGGGAAGATAAACACCTAGTCGTTGCTAGTACTTCTGAAAATAGCCAACCCTATATTTGTTTGCACATTTCAATTTGAGTTTTAGGAAAGATCTTCCCCGAGTACTTATCTTCCAGCCTTACAGCATTGACTATTAATAATTAATAACTGTGCTTCATCTCTATTATAGAGTGCTCATGTTATATTTATTCCGAGATTAATTAGCTGTTATATCTAGGACCGGATTAAGGCTCCTATAAATTCAGCAAAGGGTTTCTGCAGGAATTTTCAATTGAAAAGTACCTGGCTTTGTAAAATGCTTTTTCCATGTATCAATCTTTTTTCAACAATTTTGCTGAAAAAGAAAAAAAATCCTCAGCTGAAAGGAAAATACAACATTTTGAGTTAGCTTGCCAGGACAAATTTTAAAAGCATTTTAAATCCGCCGCTGCAAAAAATTTTCATTACACACTGCCTTGCGGGAAGGGACCATAGGTGTTTCCAGTTCTTTCTTGTAAGGCTCATAAGACAAGTAAAACAGACAAACCAAAAAAGTCACGACGTAAACTTGGAAGCAGAGACAAGAACCTTTCTCTCCTTGTAGCAAAACGGGCAAACTAGGTGGAGAAAAAAACCCAATAATCTTATACAGTTTCATTTTTGCCTCGTGTATTCACACTGTTGTGCATAAAGATTGCTTTAATTGGATGATGGCCTACACTGTCAAAGCAGCTTGGCTTTATATGTGATAGTACTTAATGATCATCAGAAGTCATTCCAGCCTCTCATTTCATTGATGGCATGTTAGCAACACGATTGTTCCCCTGTGGAAAAGAAAATACTTTGGTCATATTTGAGAAGCAGTCCGGTGAAGTTCCCACTGACTAGAAAGGGGGAAACCTAACACTCATTTTTTAAAAAGGGAAAAAAGGGAAGACCTGGGGAACTACAGTCTCACCTCTCTGCCTGGCAAGATCAGGGAGCAGATGTTCCTGGAAACTACGCTCAGGCACATGGAAAATAAGGAGGTGATTGGTGACAGCCAACATGGCTTCACTAAGCGCAAATCGTGCCTGACAAATTTGGTGGCCTTCTACTACAGAAGTACAGCATTGGTGGATAAGGGAAGAGAACTGACGTCATCCACCTGGACTTCTGCAAAGCATTTGACACTCTCCTGCACAACATCCTTGTCTCTAAATTGGAGAGACATGGATTTGACAGATGCACCACTCAGTGGATGAGGAACCGGCTGGATGGAGGTCAATGGCTCGATGTCCAAGTCGTTACCAGTGACAAGTGACGTTCCTCAAGGTTCGGTCCTTGAAGTGATGCTGTTTAAAATCTTTGTCAGAGACATGGGCAGTGGGATTAAGTGCATCCTCAGCAAGTTTGCCAACAACACCAAGCTGTGCGGAGCAGTTGACATGCTGGAGGAAAGGGATGCCATCCAGAGGGACCTGAAGAGCCTTGAGCGGTGGGCCCATGCCAGCTTCATGAAGTTCCATCAGGCCAAGTGCAAGGTCCTGCACCTGGGTGACAGCAATCCCGAGCACAAATACAGGCTGGGTCGAGAATGGCTTGAGAGCAGCCTTGAGGAGAAGAACTTGCGGGTGTTGGTTGTTGAGAAGCTAAACGTAAGTTGGCAATGTGTGCTCGCAGCCCAGAAAGCCAACCGTATCTTGGGCTGCATCAAAAGAAGCATGGCCAGCAGGTCAAGGGAGGTGATTCTCCCCCTCTGCTCTGCTCTGGTGAGACTCCACCTGGAGTGCTTTGTCCAGCTCTGGGGCCCCCAATGTAAGAAGGACATGGACCTGCTGGAGTGAGTCTAGAGGAGGGCTACAAAGATGATCAGGGGGCCGGAACACCTCTCCTATGAAGACAGGCTGAGAGACTTGGGGTTATTCAGCCTGGAGAAGAGAAGGCTCCAGGGAGACATTCCAGTACCTAAAGGGGGCTTACAGGAGAGATGAGGAGGGACTCTTTATGGGGGAGTGTAGCGACAGGACGAAGGGTAACAGTTTTAAACTGAAAGAGGGTAGATTTAGATTAGATATTAGGAAGAAATTCTTTACTGTGAGGGTGGTGAGACACTGGCACAGGTTGCCCAGGGAAGCTGTGGATGCCCCATCCCTCAAAGTGGGCCAGGTTGGATGGGGCTTTGAGTAACCTGGTCTAGTGAAAGGTTTCCCTGCTGCTGGTGGAGGGGGGAGGTGGAACTAGATGATCTTTAAGGTCCCTCCCAACACAAACCATTCTATGATGATTCTATGATTCTAATCTAGCTGACACCTATTAGCAAGGATCCTGTGAAGACATTCACGTTCAGCACTGCCAATTTCTAATCTAATCTATTCTGCTGAAAGAGGTTTGGGTAGCAGCTGGGTATCTAGATGGTCAGGCAGACGTCCTTAGAGAAACAAAAAGCTGAAAGAAAAATACTTAGAGATCTTGAAGGTCGGCCATGGGATAGCTAACTAGTCTTGGTGCTTCAAGTGCCAGTGGTGAGTAAGCAAACTATTATGGATATCACTTTTGGTCCTGGGATCCTAAAATATGCTGAGAATTGCCTTCTGGCTAAGGTTTCATTGCAACTGCATGCTGTGTTTCAGACTAGTGCAATTTTTACTTTGTAAATACAGCCCTCACCTCTGATCAGCCTTTAAGTGGCACTGAGTAGTCATTAGCGAGGCCAGGTGTGTTCTTGCTTACCCACAAATGCTGAGCAGCTGACGTGCTACCAGCTTTCACAGCAAAAGCTCAGGATGAGCAAGGACACCATGCAAGGGTAAAAGCACCATTCTAGCAAGTCAATTTAACTCCACAAACACTGATGTGCTTTTAGTCAGCCAGCAGCCTGTTTTGAAGTCAGTCATTCAGTGGGAAGCCCAGACAGGGCTGAGCTTGGTCTCAGTATAGCACAGTTAACACTGTTTTAGAATAAGAAGTGGGGAGGAAAGAGGACACAATGTCCCATATCTATTCTTACAGCCCTTGGAAGGGGTCAGGTGTCATTAAATTCACCACATTGTTCTTCCTCTACATTGCAACAGCCACTCTACAGTGCAAAGAAGTGTGCTCCAGTCTCCTCTTCCTATGGACTCCTGCATAAGACTGGCATAAACCAAAGCTCACCTCCTGAAAAAACGCCAAGCCAAAAGCAGATGCTTGGGACCTGACCAACCAGAAGTCCAGTGAATTCAGTGAAAAGTCTCTCTGATCCTCCCACACACAAGGCTTTTGATTTAGTCTCTGTGTTTGCAAGAGGAGCAGTAATGAAGGGGCAACCAAAAGCGGCAAAATGCTGTGAATATTTAAATAGCCCTCGGCAAGCAACACTCAGGCAACTGCTCAGATGTGCATACAGTAAAACACAATCAGAAGAACCTGCAGATGTCACAAGAATATTCTAGGCAGGCTGGATTTGAAGACTTTTTTAATGGATGGAAGAAAGCAGGAGAATGGAGCCCTGAAACACTGCTAGAAAAGTAATAAAATTAATTTCATTTAAACCTCAATCCTATATTAATCTTGAAAATGAATACCTAACCTTTTCCTTGAATGAAAAGCAAAATCAAAATCAATTTGCTTTAGCCTGAAGGCAGTGACTTGCAAGAGGTCACCGCCTGCCAAAAGTCAGACTCAGAAAAAATAGTAACAGTATCCAAAGCTAATGGAAGTCAGACAGGGGAATTAATTGGGTATCCACTCTGTATCAGCACAACAGATGCCAAATGACCCAGGGCACCCTGCATGTCTCCTTCATGCCCTGAGGCTGATACCATTTTTTCATGGCTTCAAGAACCTCTATACCAAGCATATTGTTATTGTTCTATTGCAGCAAAGGAGCTGTTGCTCTGTAGTATTCCCAAAGTCATGGCATCAGCTTGGGTTAGTGGTATCCTAAGCAGGAAGAAACAACATACATCTCTATCACAAAAATGAATCTGCTCCAGAAATAACACCATACACTGGAACTGAATCACCATTTATATGATTCTGAGCTGGAATTTATTAAATAAATTTCCGAATTCTCACTCTGTTATTCCTATTACACTAATATATTCAGAGAAACTCAAATGCTGTATGTTAGAGTAGCTCTACCAATCCATAACCTCTACATCAACTGAACATCTGGACATAAAATCTGCATATATTGATGTATGCAAGAGCTACAGATGTGCTCACAGACAACAGGTTCACAATTGATGGGAAAACCATCTTTATTCGTATTAAAATAGGCTGCAGAATAATTTGGTTTACAAGGTTACCAACCTTTACACAAGATATTTCAGTTAGTAGCATTACTGCTGAATTATGTGTATATGTATATTTACACTATTATTCATTTATGCCAAGATTTTGATTAGTACATAAATGCACCTCTACTGGTAAAAGCAAGTATCCATTTAACTCAGCACTTTGTCCCTGAAAATGGCCTGAAGCAAACACTTAGAGAACAAGAGTAGTAGCTCCCATTGTGTTCACTGGGCTTTCTCCATCAGCCTCCATGACAATTTGTTTGAAAGTCTTTGTAGGCTTTCACCAATTTGTCTAAACACTTATTTTTTCACACTTTTTAAAATAATTTTGGCAGCTACAACAATGAATTTTATGACTAGGTATGGTATTTTAAAAACTATTTGTCAATACCAATTGCTTTATAATTTCCTTAAGTGCATTTTAGTTCCGTTATAAAAATTACAGGGCAATCTTCCCCTGATCGCCTTCTCCAAGACATTTTACATCGTATCTTTCTCTCTCCTTCTCTCTTGCTCGCTCTCTCTCACTCATCTCTTTTCCTAGCTGAATTATTCTAGTCTAATCTATCTCTCTTCGTATGAAATCCATTCCTCCCTCATATCATTCTCATGGCCTTCTTTGTTCCTTTTTTAGTTCTACTATATTTTTTGAAACAGGATGACCTGGACTGCACACACCAAGCAGGGTCACAGCAAGACTTTGTGCAAAAGCACATAATTTTTGTGATAACTCTGTCCAGGAGGAGACACTTCATATGCACAGAGAAGCATTACCATTTTAATTAACTTATGGCTCAGTCACTCTGGTGTTCAGCCTATAATACTCCGCTCTACCCCTTCAAAGAGACCGAAGAGGTCCCAGATAGTTCTCTTTACATAGCTGTATGGAGCCTCATGAGTCATGACACAAAGACACAGCTTTGTCAAATGAAGGTTGCAAATTAACTGTCATCTCTTTCTGCCAACCTTCACCACCCTCATGTGGGACTACGTGGACATTTTTAAGAACATATATTACGTAGCTGTTGTTGCTAAAGCAGACATCAACTGCACCCAAGACTTGACGACCCTTTCAGAAGGTCTCCCTGTTGAGGCACTGCTGTACATCTTGTGAACGTGTCCCATTAAAACAGAACTGCTACCTCATGATAAAGAAATTCATTACTCACAGACAACAGGTTCCAATTTCCTTCCCTAGTAAATACTGGGACAATGCCTAACAACTTAGGTTATAGGATTAAACAAATACTCTGCCCAGGTCCCTTGGAAGTGATGTACTCTGGAACAAAAATGGGACTCCCCAGCTGCCTGACTAGTGAAATAAGCATGCAGTCTGACAAGAAACTGCCTGTGTGTAAAGCTGCCTAACAGTTTTCATTGTGTCTAAGCTTGAAAGCAAAACGAGAATTTTATTTGCGACAGTTCTCTAGAGAGAGACTGGCAGGAGTAGCAGCAAGTCCGTAGTGCACAATGTTGTCTTACTAACGATGCCCAGGGACGGGCTCTGTGCTCTGGGGAAGTCAGAAAACCCCAGAGTACTCACAGCCACCATTCAAGATCAGCTGCATAGTGGGAGTGTATTCATACAGCAGTTTCACTGATTTGAAAGCTGTATTTTCATACTGACAGGCACACATGCGCAGAGCTAAAACCACCGCACTACTATGCTGCTCCCAGAGAACCCTGCAGCACATCCAGATGACAAAGCATCTTAATGCTTCAGGGTGATTATGATCTCAAACATTTCTACAGCGACTGGTGAGACTTCACAGTTGCTTCAGGGTCCTACAAAGCCTTTCCATAACACCTAAGGGTTCTAATCTACCCCATGGTAGCTCCACGGTATTTCTGCCTAACTAGCACCTCATACTTTCACATTCAAAAACAATCACAAGCACATGCTCAAATCCACCCATTGGGGGCAAAAAAGAGGAAACTTATGTATTTCCAGCTTTAAATCACCGCTCAGATGCCCTGCTGAAGGGAACTAAAGAATTAAGTTTCACCACACTACCATCTTCCTTCAGCCCAATCCTCCATTGCCCTCAATAGCAAATGGCCTCTCTCAAGAAGGGATCCTCTCTAGTGAGAGATGCTGAACAGTAGCTGTGTTATATCATCCTATTCCCCTCTCCCACGAGCCCAAAAAACACAAAAAAGGTGCTGAGTCAACCCAGGATATCTGGCACAGAATTAGCCATGCTGCATTTCCTCAAGGGTGAGAGTGTGATAATTAGCTTCAAAATAATATCTAGTACATGAAAACGTACCAATAGGTAGTTCCTTGAGTAGAAGAATCAGTAACATCTTCTCCAAGTATGTCTCCTGTTTGAAACTATTTATTTGTAAAAAATGCAAGCTCCAAATGACGGTTTCTGGGTTCTTCCAGTGTCTCTCTCTCAGCATTCTCTCTAGATTTCCTATGGAGTGGGTTTGCCCTACAGCCCTCAGTGAGAATAATAGGGTTTTACCCACCGGTGCGGCAGTTTATCCTCACGAAACCTTACAGGAACTTAATGTTTGAGACCTACATCTCCAGCCAAATTTGACCAAAACTGGCTTCAAAATTACTGCAGTTGAGAGTCTGGGAGAAAGGCAACGTGATCCCATATACTCCGTTTTCCCTGAAATCCAGGCAAAAAAAATCCAACAGTTAATATATGAACACTAGGAACTCATTTGTTCACAGCACAGACATCATTAGAGATAAAATAGCATATTGGAATTTGCTGCATACTTTTAGTACAATCCTGGCTCTTCTGAAGCTACCCTAGGGCACAGTTTCCCGAAAGGAACATCCAAATGTGATGCTAGACGATAAAGCAGCAGATATGGTTGTAGAACCTAGAGTCTTTAACTGCTAGTTCATTTTGAGGTCATTGGCACTGGTACTCTCCTGTATGCAAAGATATAAAAAAAAAAGCTGCTGTGCTGTTTTCTGTTAAGAGTGTCTTCCAGAGTTTCAGTTTTGGTCTGGAATAGAAAATGGAACTACAGAGGATTTTACAAAATCTAAGTATGCCTAAAATATCCACACTTTTACTTATGCAGAAGGAAAGGATTATTATAAAAGGGGGACTGGAGGGAGGAAGGAGTATACATTATAACTTACTTGGAAAATAAGCTATAAAAACAACAGCTGTTTCCCACCACAGTTTTCCCACATTTCAAAATTTTGTTCTAACCTACGTCAATTAGCTCAGTTATCTGCATTTTTCACATAGTCAGAAGTTCTGAATGTTCTAAACACAAATATTGAAACATTTTATTTAAAACATCTGAAATATTGAAACAGTTCATTTTTTAAATTTTCAAACTCAGTCAAATGTTTCAACACTCCTAAGTTACAATGCGACATTTTGGTAGCATACTCTGAAAGAAGACGTTTAGGATGAATTAAAGCTGGTATTTTTGCCTGTTGAGCTCCCTTAATAGATTACAAAACAAAAGGACTGCAAATTAGCTTTTGGAGCAACTCCGCAACCTTCACACAAAAAATTACATACAAATAAAAGGGAGGAAAGCATCACTGGTAGACTAAATGCCAGCAGGAGTAATTCTGCATAATATTTTTTTGTATATATATATGTGTGTGTGTGTGTGTACACTATATAATGATACACTATTATGTCATATAGCTTAACTATTCAAAGAGCCAATCAAGAATAATTCAGTAAAGGCCAGAATTAAATGCATGATTTTGGCAGTTTCATTTGGAACCACAGATACAGCCCTTTCTATGCAGACAGAGACTATGCAGTGGAATATAAACTAGGACAGAGGCATTCAACACTTTCAAGAAAACGGGCAAAGCAACATGAATTGTACACTACCTGCATCAGAATCAATAATAACTCTTCTTAAAAAAAAAGTTATGCTTTCTTGTTTCAGCTTTTATTCCGTATTCTTTGAAATAAACTTTAGAAGATGGTGCCTAGTCCCTGTCTCTGTCAATGTTTAACATAAACCCTTTCCATAAAATTATAGCGATCTCTTAAAATTCTTGCCCCATTGCCTGCATTATGCTCTCATTGGCTTACTTAAGAAACCATCTCTCTCGCTTAAACTTTGTTTTTCTTTCTACATTACACTCTGATGCACATATAACCATATCCTCTTATCCTTTGCTGCACTAAATTGTTTACACTCTTCTTAATATCATCTCAAAAACAAGCACTCTATTCTCTTTATATTTCTAATACTCCTCCTTATTCAGTTAAATTGCTCTTTCTTAAATGCAGAGATCTAGATCAGAATAGTTAAGGTCTCATTAGGGTGTAATGACATTAAAATTTCCCTGAAAATACAATTCTAAGGAGGGGCAAAGAAAGTGCTGTCTTTTATCATAGCCACATCATGCCGGTGGCTTATTGCCAAAACCAGACCAGGCAATATTCATTTTATTCATTGTCCCACATATCTTTATTTGCCCATAGGGCACTGAAGTACATTGTCACACATATTGCTGAACTGGTTTAGGATGAATTAACACTTGCCTTCAAAGCAATTGTTCTCAGTCAAATCATTAGATTTAACTACAGAAAGAAGCTCTTGGTGAATTCCACCTGCAGATCTTTACTGAGCTTCTGCTTCTGTTTTGTAATACATCTAATGAGCCCATAAAAATATGCTGCAGGAAATGACACTCCTTTTATCCTTGGTGGGACCTTCAGGAATTCTGTGGAGCTTCAGAAATCTCTTCCACAGAGCTCTAAGTACTCTTTCCTGTAAGGTATCTACAACAACGTGACATTCTTCCTGTGATGCCAGTACATCTTTTACTTGCTACAGCTTATCTCTATAACCACATACCTAGACAACCACTCCTCTGTAATCTCAGGGAGTTTTGTTAACAAATTTCAGCTAAGCTCACAGCTGCTAAAATACAAAACTGCGGGAAGAGCCATCACTACCTCATAATTTCAAAATCAAGATGTCCTCTAGTTCTCTACTGAGCTATCTACTGATGAACTTTATCTAGCTACAATGCCTGGGCCCCAGCAGAATTACTTATATTCATTGCTATACCGCTAGTAGATTGTTGACTAGTATCTTTCTTTAAGAACAGAAAAAGATCAGAAAAGTCTTCCAGTGATGGGAGAATTGTAATTATAGTTTCACAGTCTTCCTGCATCTGACTGGGAGGCATGCACATATCTGATACAGAGGTAAGACTCAGGTAAGTAAACCTCAACAAGTTCAGAGTTTCAAAACAGACAGATAGCATAAAACCAGTATTCCTTTATTATAACATTTGTCTGCAGTTTAGTCCTTAGGAGAGGGTCTATTGCAGAGGAAATAGCCACTCTGAGAGAAAGCAGGAAAAAAAAAAAAAAGTCAGAACAGAACAAAGGGGCAATAGAAGATACTGCATGTAAAAATAGCTTATTTTGGTGAATTCTAATAAAGCTAAGAGAAAAATGTATGTTACTTTCAACTCATCATCCAGCGCATTTAAGTCTGTATAAAGAAATCTCCCTCATAATTCATCCTAATTCAAGAACTAATACCCAATTAGAGAAGTTATCCATACTCTTAAAAATGTGAGAGTAATTATAAATCAGCATTTAAAAATGCATGTATGTAGAATGTAAGCTTGAGAAGCTTGTTTAACAAAATCCAACTGAAGAGTGGTCCAGTTGATACAAGCCATCCTACTACACAGGATGGCCAGAGAATTCTTACTTGTTGGATATAAAGGGAAATGAAGACTTAAGATTTTTTAGGTAAGAACATAAATGTTTTCTCAGACTGATTTACTACTAACCAAGAGAAAACCTAAGCTTCAGTATAATCTTCCTGAAACTTACCACAGAATTAGCTGTATTACAAGATGTAAAAGAACAACTGTAGAGCCAAGTAGAATAAGATATTGCAGTGAATTTGTCAATATTCAAAAGCTAACAGCTCTTTGAAATATGGGGACCACATAAGGTATGATAAAACAGGCATCCCAATGGGAGTGGGTTTTTAGAGTTTTTTCTGAACCATGACAATTTTAAAGTATTCTGCCAAAAAAATTACTAAAAAACCTCTTGATTGCTAAGTAAAATAACTTTTCTGTAGCAATTTTTGAGTTACTGTCAGAGAAAGGCCCAACAAACATATTCATTTTCATACATATTCATACTACCTAATTATAGTCTAATCCAGCACTCTAACTACTTCTCCTATCAATTCCAACCAGGTGAACACCTCTATAATTTTAACGATTGTGAAGAATTAACTACACTGGTCAGAATAACTGCTAATTATTCTGCTAATCATTTTAATTTTAAAAGGAAGATCAATGGAAATGACCCACTGCAGCTTTGCAAAGCTATTGCAATTCTATAAGGTTGAGCAGAAGGTAATTCCCTAATTCCAGTGATTTTTGACAAAACTAATTAGGGTATAGCAAGAGATACCCAGCAAAATATTTTTCTACTCCTGAATCACACCAGCTTCAAACTGGCAATCATTTCCAGGTAAGAAATGCCAGTATATTTAAAGTCATATCTAAGTCTTAATCCTGAGACCAGCAGGACCACACAGTGAAGAAGCAGTTCTGAATTTCACTGTCTGAGGAATTCTGCTTCCTGTGTTGACCACCTTTTCCCACTCTCAAAACATAACAATCATCTGAAACCAAACAGGGAGTAGCTGTAGCAAATCGCCTACAGAATACAGCCTGCAGGACCACCTTGCACCTAAGAGAGATGACTAATCACTGTTCACGCAAGTGCCTAGAGCCTGTGAATTTTACTGCACAGATGTAAAGATGCTCATAGGGAGAACTAACCTGAAGAACCCCCACAACCTGACAAATCATACCTATTTTGTTTATGGTGTGTATGGACTCAGATATCTCAGTCCATGTGCCCTGTGAAAAGTGGAATAGAATGACTGCGCTTAACAGCCCGCCTACATCTCCCAAGAAGCATACTCTACAGAAAAATAGAAATCCCAAATTCCTGTGCACTGCCAGAGCCTAGAGCTACCCTGTGCTACCTCTGAGATATCCCTATAGATCTTCTCTATCTTCAGTGCCTAGGAGAACTACACAAATGAGATGTATCAATTTATCTGAAACTAAATACACGAACCAAGGGGAAAAATACTTTAATAATGCCACTTTAGGAAATTCCACGGGTTATGGCCAGAGCATAAACCCTCAGAGATACATAACTTTGCATTAGAACTTCCCTGCTTATCGAAAAAAAAAAACAGTTTAGCATTACTTAAAAGCAGATGTAGTCAGAGTTCATATACATACCCTCTGCTTCTCAGGGTCAACGTATCGAATGCCAAAATAGTCTTTTTCCAGCAAGCTGTAATAGTTGCAGATGTGATCTATGAGAAACTGACCTTTAGTTTCCCTCTGCAAAAAGAAAAAGAATTGATAGATTATTTTGCATATTCTGAACTTGCTGTCTATAAATATTAAAAAAACTTAATCAAAGTGTCAAGGAAAATGGCATATGAATTTTTTTATTATTCAGATGAGGACAAGGATTTGAGCATTCATCTCCTCTAAAAGATGCAGTAGATTAGTGATCAATATACTCCCGGCACATTCACAAATTGATTCATTAAGAAAATACCATCACTACTCCTGCCTCAGAAAAACTCATGCTACGCTAATAGCTGCATATTTGTAACACTTAGTATATTACTAGTAACCATATTTCCACCTGATGCTATAATAGCATAACAGATATGCAGCTTCATATGGAATTTCAAATCAGTGTGTGTGTTTTTTGTACCCCTCAAGTTTGCAAGCAGTTTTAGCAGCAAGTACCTTCCATGATCTCTACACAACACCCACAGCAAGAGGGACATGATCCTCAATTCCCAGACAGCACTACAGTACAATGAAGAAATGCCCGAATGACTGAAAGCGATGTTTTCATCTCTGCATTGTCACTGGGTAACTATAGCCTTAAGGAAGCTTACTGTGCACATAATGTTTAGTTAACAATCTCATTCTTTATGTCTGCTTTCTTCAATCTCAATACTGTGTTTCATTTCTTCTTAATCTACTGCGCCCTCCCAGTGCGCGAGGGCACCTGCAGCCATCCCCTTCCCTGCCACATGGACCTTTTCTCCTCCCAAATTCACTTCCAGCCAACAAGCTAATTTCTCCACAGATATCTTTTTCGTAGATGTGGGGGGCTCTGTTTCTCTTCCTACTGTGTAAGCCATCTACTTCCACTACTCCTTTCTTCCTCCACCTTCTATCTCCTATGCATTTACCCCTCACTATGTGTCCTTTATTCTTCCATATGCTGCTACTTGCGTAGAGGATATCACTACATTGTGTGCACCATGGTATTTCTGTCCTTTGTTTTCCTATTTTTAAACAGACAGTGTCAGAGGGTGTTAACGCGATTTGTTTGTTTTCTGTACATGCTCACTCAACCTCATGCTTTGAGCCCTGCACTGCTTCCTTTTTCCCTGTAACAGCTGCAACAGGCTGCCTTCTGTAATTGTTTCTTTCCAGCCTCAGGACATTTAAAACCCGACTTGTTTGCTGTTTAAAGTGGTTAACACATACACTGACATTTTTTTCTACTGTAGCCAGTTACAAGTATGAGCATGCTAGTGACAGCATAGAGGAAACTCTTCTCGAAAGGCAAAGCCAGTATCAAAGATTGAAAAGTCCAAAATGAAAACTGCCACTCTCCCTGTGACTGACAAAAAAAGGTCTACACTTCCACAGTCATACCTCCATGAAGTACTTTCTAGCTTAATATCTTAGATGTGTCTGCAAACTTTTGTGATCATGTGATAAGAAAGACCGTCAAAATATTAGGACAAATTTGCACAATGACATTTCAATACAAAGGCAGTATAAAAATTTGAACAGAGATGTGAAATTCAAGTTGCATACAGTTTTAAGATGAATCTACAATGAACTAAATAGAACTGGGGAATAACAGCTATTAGGTGACTCAAGTACAGTCAAACATCAAAATAGATTTTACTGACAACAATGTACAAAAGAAATCCAATTTTTAAAGCATTGGAAATGAGGAAACCAGACTATTCACTGTTTAATCTGACATTAAAGGGTGTTACTGGAAGAACAGTCAGTAAATCTACTAACTTCTATAGGTTCACATTCTCATCTATTCATCTAAAAAGCCCTTTGCTTCACCCACCTAAATAATCACAATTTTTTTGAGGTCTTGAGGAATCTGATAAAAGGCTACGGCATGTATGGTGTTTTTCAACCCAGTAACAACGCTCCCTTTCTAAAATGAATTGATGCCCTAGTTTTCTTGCTTGAAAGATAGATGATGGAAGCGAACCAAACAAAAAAGAGCAAACGAACAAAAGCCTCAGAGCTAAATTCATGCTCTAGGAATCCTTAAGCTCTCCATAGATAAATAAAAGGGACTGGTTAATAATCTCACCTTGCTTAGTATACACTTCATTTACTAGCGCTACTCACTCAGGCTTCAAGTTCCACATGCTTCATTATCAGTTATTAAAAAATGCTGAAGATGAGTAAAAGTGGTTAAATAGGCACATCCATAATGTAATAAGCATTCTCCTAAGAAATACTGTTGTAAATGTTCCACTATTATGCTTTTTAAATACCTGAAATTTGAAAAAAATCAGGTCATAATTGATACACTGAGGAAAATACTTGACGTGGCACAGAGCACCTCGTCTGAATTCATGATAGATACTGTGGGAAGAAGGATGGGCAATAGTTGTTCATTTTTTTTCTGCAAACAGCATCCATAAACATTTTCTACATTTCTCTCAAAAATTCTCCTGAGCTTTAGAATCTGATGATCTCTCTCATCTCCTGTGTTCTTTGATGCACTTATTACATATTATAGTACAAAAGAATATATTAAATCCAAAACTTATTCTCATTTGTGAAAGAACATAGATAAATTAAATTAGGAACTGCCAGTCATCCACAACAGAGCACAAGAATGGATCTGGGTCACAGAATAATGAATATAAAACACTGTCTCAAATTTCAGACAGTTGCCATATAGCTTTCCAATTAAGTGATCCTTTAAAAAAAAACACACAAAATAATGCCAATGAACCAGTAACAAATTTCAAACCCTGCTATATCCATAAAGTACTTCTTTCAGAAAAATATTTTAACGCTACATTTCAGCATGTTTGTCAGAACATGAAAAAAATGACATCGTAAAAAAAGCCATTATTTGAAACACTACTGAAATATGTCAGCAACAGACCAGAGGAATCTGAGGGCAAAAATCAAGTCAGATTTTCAAAAGCTTCACAGCTGAAAGCTTTGGTAATTACACCACAGTTCATCCAGAAGTCATCAACTATCCTCAAATAAAGAAGAACAACCCACCCAGAAAAAAGAGTCACAAAATGTGTCAGCAAGAGAACCAAAATGTCCTCGGCTGAAATCAATACATTTTTTTCAACGAAAGAATACCAAGCTCAACAAGCTACTTTTTTCTAAGTCCATTAATTCAAATACAACATCTGGCTATCTCTACTGAGATATATTTTCTTTCAGATTTTTGTAACCCATAATCTATGAAAACTGGTTTTTAACTGGCCTTAAACAAAGTCCTATAATGTAGCCATTTCACATACTCACTGAAAAATAGGTTTTTGGAGATTCCTATAAATAGGCACAGACAAGATGGGTACGCTGTTCCTAAGGCTGCATTTGAGTATCTGACCTTAATACCACTAAAATCCCACAACAAACCCCAACACACATGTAAAAGATGTAATGCCATGTAAATGACAGAACCCCTGAACACAGAAGATCAGCTTGCAAACAACTGTTAGACTCTGTTTTTTAAGCTGGATCAAAAGTTTTCTTTTCTATTGAAAGAAGAATGTACCAAATTAAACTAGCAGCTATTGGAAAAGAACTAAGCAAAGCAAGGGACATTCTCCACTCCCAACAATCATGAAAACATGATCATACAGTCCTCCACTGGCAGACTCACAGGACAACCTGAGTCTCTTCCTTAGCTCTAGGAACCGAGTAAGACACTACAGAGATGCTTCATTTTCACTACCAGGCACTGTTATTACAGCTTCCATTTCTGCAACTCTGCAAATTCATGAGTGACTAACCCAATTCCTTGGTAACTCCTCTATTATGCAGAAACTAATCCAAACAAAGATGTCCATGGTTCTTGAGTTGTTTCAGTCTAACACAATATCTCAATCTCTTGCTTGCTTTGGGAATTTCTTTTCTTTTTTTATTCCTAGTTTCTTTGTGCAAGTTAAAAAGCAAGGGAGAGTATATCTTGTTCTGACAATTTAGCCCTTCTCCAATGACGTAAAATGAGACCACAAAACATTTGTGACTGTTTCACAACCCTGAACTGTTACAGCAGTTTACGATCTTGCGTTCAGTGAAATGTCTTCCCTATTTGCATCTGCTTCACTGTGGAGTCCTGTGTCTATTTATCTGAATGTCGTCACAAGGAAGAGCAAGAGTCACAAGCAGATTAAACACAGCACTTCTGCTCTGTTATCTAACTGCTGAAGTCCTGCCAGCTGTGGTTATCTCTGTCAGGAAGCCGCTGACATTAATAAGAAGCAGTGCAGAGTCATAAACACAGTGTTTATTTGTACCGGCGATTTCAAGCCTCATCCCACAAGTGCCTTTACTTGTGCAAACAGCTCCCAACAATGAACCTCTGTGTAAAGCTGCTCACATACTTAAGTGCTTACTTAAGTGTTTCTCCATGCAAAAAAAAAGAAAAAAAAAAGTAAATTAAAACCACGATTTAACCAGTATTTATGTTTAAATAAATGGAAAGTCCAGACTCCCAGGTGAGGCAAGAATAATGTTTGATTTTGTATGCTTGTTTTCTTTAGCTGGTAGCATATTTTTAAGTTCTCTGGATGTAAAAAGATCAAATACATGAATTCAAGAATAATCATAACACCATCATAGAATGAAACCTAACCAGGTCAGAAAAATGAACAAAATCAAGAACTTCCTCTAAGGCAAAAACATTAATGAAAAAGCAGCTTTGCCCACTGAAAACTGAAATAATATAGTTCTGCTAACAATACTTGACAAAAATGATAAAAACCAAGAGATTTACAGAGCTAAAATGCCTCCTCAACTGCCACCTCTCATTCCTGACTCCTCTTTGGACATCCTCCTCCAGTGATGAGATCATACTTCTTCTAGGCTTTTCATGACAGAAATACCTGAAATCTCATCAGGCACACATCTTCCATTTCATCAACAATTATTCTACAGTTCAGTAGTGGGGCCTGCTCTTGTACACAGAAGTGTGGCTATAAAAGGACATTTGGGAGTCATTTTCTGTTCATGTCAGTTTTGGGACAGTTGTCATCACATTTGCATTTGTTTCCAGTGGCACAGCAAAAAAAAGTTCACTAAGCATCACTGTTGGACCAGGGCACGTGGTACGGGAATGGGACTGATTGAATACCAACCCTTCGGAGCTGAACAGGGAGGAGGGCTGAGGGCACGGAGAAGGAAAGCAACTTGGCATGCCTGAATTTCAGCTATCTTCTAGGTGAATTTTTAAGTCCCAACCAAATAGTAACATCAAGAACAGGATCCTCATTCTGCAGCAATCGAAGGCAGTGAGGTGGAATCAGTTCAGCTCCAAGCTGGCAATATTGGGCCAGCCCTAACCCAGACAACCTCCAACACCCTAAGCAAATTTCTTACAGCTCTTTGGATTTATGGCTTCACTGAGATTACAAATGACAGTAACTACTCACAAGACGGGTACACAGACAACCTTTCTGCCTTCTTTGCTCTGTTTTTGGAAACAGCGACAGGAATATCCTTTTGTAGATATTTCACAAGAACTAGACATTGCATAATGCTTTCAAAATATAAAGAACAATTAGAAACATGTCTGTTTCATTCCTCAACTATAATGCCATAACCCTTCGAAAGGATTTCCTTCGTGCTTATAATCAGCACCCTCCGGTATTTTAAACTATTTCAAAATACAATGGAATTCTATTATACAGCATTTAAGTGGAAAATTTTCTCAATTGTAAGAACAGCCAGCTGTAATTTACTTTTTTTGTTGTTGTTAAAGTTTCAAAATAAAAAAATATAACAAAGTTTTGCTGATAAAAACCCAACTTGGAACTGGCAGATATTATTTTGGAAGCAAAGTATTTATCACAGAGATTTATTTTCTTTACAATAAGGAATTAATTGTATTTCTGAATACCTGAAACACGGGGAAAAAATCAGTGCTAATAATTTTTAATGAAAAACACAAAAAATTACATTGCAATAAAGCAGCTGGCATTTACAAGAGTCCTCTTCCATACATTTTTGGATAGGAATTACCTCTTGCATATTATATACTTCATTCTGTATAGGCAATTACCTAACCATAATTTTTATCAATATTTTCTAACTCTAGAATGTCGAGAAGCATGGAATTTTTAATCTGTGTCTCTTGATACATTTTGTTATGTATAAATCCACTTATTTCACTATGTTATGAAATTAGCTTTTGTAGAAAGGTTTTACCTGCGTATGTCCAGATCTTTCTGAGCAACTCCATTACTCATCCAATCCAGCAGAAATAAATCAAAGAATGTGCTCTCCGTAGCAAAACTTTCATTATCTTTGTTTAACTGAAGGGAAAAAGTGGTACCCTACTACGCTGTTGGAAATCCAGCCCCAACACCACCCACTTACAAATGCCATCCAGGTGGAGCAGACTGACAAGACACAGGCTCAGGAAATGGGAAGAATGGAAGGATGTGCAGGAAAATCCTCCTCTAGGGAGGAGACTGACAAGTCAACACAGTAATGCACAAAGCAGAAACACACCTTGTGGTACGAAAATGTACTGGGGGAAGAACTATACTTGCTCTTATTTATCTACTCGCTTCCTGAATAAAACTCGTGCCAAATGCATCTCTTCCTAATAAGCCCCCTAGTAAGACAAGTAACTAGAATACATGTTTCCCTTTAGTTGCAATGCTTTCACAACATAATTTCAGCACAGAGCTTCCCAGATATGTATATGGTAGAAATGCATAATGATGCAACAACATCGACTCACTCAAAACTAACAGAACTAAAACTTCAGGTTTGAATTACCATCTTATTTTACCCTCATTTGAAGTGGGAAAGACTTTCAGGGAAAAAAAGAAAAGTACGTGTATACATGAGTGAAAGCATTAGAGCATTAATGCCCCTTTTATTTCATAGTGCTATATATTAATGAATAGAATTAAATAAAAAAAAAACAACCCTCAACCTCTTCCTACTCTTTTATTTGGGCAAAAATATACAAATACATCTCAAAGATGAAGGAGAAAACAAAGAAAAAAGGAGAAAAATGTCTATGCTAAGAAGAAAAGAAGTAAGTTGAGAGCAATTTCAAGGCTGTATGTGCGGATGCAGCTGTGGAAGCTCTATTAATCTTAAATGAAGCTGCATGGCTAAATGTACACAGCATTGAAAACTTACCCAGAAACATCTGCTGTAGTGAGGTCAGAAATGTATTTGCCAAAGATGATTCCTCTTGTGTGCTCCCTCAGTAGGGAAATGAAGATGGTTATTCAAGGTTACTTATTTTTCTTCAGTTTTGCACTATTCATTTGCAACAGATGAACCGTTTTGTCCACACAACAGAACATTTTTGGCCTCTTGAATTAGAGGTTATTGTAGGATGACAGTGGTCAAATAACAAAAGATAAAGAGGAAAAAGAAACAATTACACCATAGAAAAATTACACGGTGCCAGTTCCATGCAATGGAAACTATCATAAATACAAAATCATACAGAAAATGAAAACTGTATTCTACTACTCTGTAAAACCTGGACAGCAAGAGTGAACACAAATAACAGCCTTCACACAATCAGCTCTTGACCTCAGTGCTATTCTGCAAGCAAACTACTCTGACCCATGAGTAAATTATAAATGACAAAAAGAAATATTTATAGTTCACATACTGCAGTTCTCAGAAGTCACCACCAGCCAGGCAGGCAGGCACTGAAGAAACCACAAATGCAATATTCATTTACAGGGCTCATCATCGTTTCCTGTCCCTCTGCATATGGCCAATACTTGGCCATTTAGGCTTTATGTCCCTGGAGTGATGGCCTCACAGAAGGCTTGGAGCATTAACTGCTCACTTCTGGTAACAGCTTCCATTAGCGCAGCATTCATGATGCTATCTGAGGCCCTATTGATTTCTTAAAAGGAACTGAGTGCTTCTTTCAACATATCTATCATTTTACCGGATATCCAGCATTGTTCAGCAAAGCTAACTCTGCTTTCCCTCTTGCATCCTCGTCACCAAAACTACCTTGGAAGATACAGCTAGGACACACCCCCGTACCACATCCAGCAAAGCAGATTTCAAGAATGAGTTCTCAGCCCCCACCTACAAAAAGCCAAACCAGGATTTTGACAAAATTGACTAATGTCCCTCGGTACAGTTCAACAATCCTCCCTTGGCCCCGTGCAATACTGAATCTTCTCAGTGGGCTGAGCGGACCCAGAAAATGAGGCCTTCCCCATATTCTGCTCCAAGCACCGTTCTTTAACTATACCTTTTCTAAATGATACAGAGCCATGTGCCCTTCTTATACAAGCTATTAAAAAAGAAAAGCAACCAAAAATACTTCTGGCCAAACAAGACGCTTCCCTGAGCAAAAGGCAGAAGAGAGGATCAGCATGGTGTGAGACACAGCTTAGTCAAGCTGCTCACAGAAAAACAACCAGCTGGTGAGGGGCAAGAATGCCCCATCGCGGCTACATTTCAGGGCTCAGCTGAAGGCACTGAACCCCAGCCACGGTGAGGGTTACGCAGGATCAGCCACACTGTTTTTCCCACACCAGGTGGGAAAGTACGACCACAGCAGAGAAGGATGAGTTGGAAGAAGAGATGAGCAGAGCAGGGGAGCTGCTGTTGCTGTAGAGCAGTTGGTGCCCCTGTGAGCACTGGTAATGACACCTCTGTTGATCTCCCTCATCCCCCCCCCCAGCTTGGAGTTACCCCCCATCTTCCTCTCCTCTCTCGGGGAAATACAGCTCACAAGCATGACATGGGCTGTGCACAAACTGGGTGGGAGGGAAGGAGGAAAGAAAAGGAAGATCATGGAACATAATCCCCAGAGGAAGAGACTTCCTAACTGCTGAATTAATGCCCATTTGAAAGGCTATTAGAGTGACGTGCGAGGCTAAGAGCTTACATAAAGAACAGAATATATGACTAGATATTATGGGAATTTTATCCATCATTATGTGGATTACTCCAGAATCACAATGCAGCTGTCTAGCCACTGGTCTGGCAAGATCAACTCTGAAGCATGCTGAATCTCTATGAGTGCTGCAAATCACAGGTAATGTCTCCTGACAGACAAGAGCCTCAGCCACGGTTATGAAGTCAACAGCTCCCAGTGCACCAGCTGGAAGTGTAACTCATACGCTAATCTGATGTGATGAGGGCCTAGATAAAAACTTTTGGCTAACTGAGGAATCCTCACCATGCTCTGCACTTGAACTGTCCGACAGTCATACCATATAATCATATCATTAATGCCTCAGAGGACACTTGTTGTACTACCTTCTCAGGATATCCAAAAAGGTTTTTATGGATTGCAGGAGGGTAAGGATGCACAAAAAGCTCTCCCACCTGTTACTAATTTAGAGTCCATCAACACACTTTTCCTTTCAAATACTCATCTTGCTCATCTGCCCAAAGGAAGTAACTCCTTTCTGAGGAAACTCTTTAGTCTTTATTTAATAAATATTGCACTATGGTCTCCCACTTTTCCCATGTGTTTTGACTGCACAAATTTTGTAACTTCAAGGGTCATGTTGGGCCATTTCCCACTCTCCAAAGTGTTTTATTCCATTACTCTTTTGGGGCAAACTGAAAGAATAATTTTACAATGAAAAACTATTTCCAAACTGCTCAACTAGTGCTTTACAGACGCACATGTATAAATATATTTTCCTGACAGAAATAATTACACAGAAAAGAATCTTTCATCAATACTTTTCCCCCCCTTGTAATAATACCAGCTGTTAAATGCTTATTGTGAAGGAAAACAAACAACATTAAATCTGTGAGATTAAACATCCAATCTGCAGAAAAGCAAATTTATGGTTGATTGGAAACACTGGAGAAAGAAGTCCTCCAGAAGCATTTCTTGGACATAGTGCCTACACCAATGGACCCCAATGGTATTTAATAAAAGCTATCAGCATCAGAGGAAGAACTCACTCTCTCTGTCATACAAGCTTCTGTCTCTATGCCAAAAAAAAGTTCCCAGTTCGCAATTTTTTTGTAGTAGGGGGAGCTGGATTGATTTTTTTCTTTCTTTCTCTCTCTAGAGGTCATTTGGTCCTTGAAACCCACACAAACTGCCTCATTAGCACTACCTAAAATAAGATCTCTATTTGATGGCACATCCAGAATTCCCCTTGCATTTGAAACCATCACCTCACAAAATTACAACTACAGTAAGTTTTAGTCTTTTAAGAACAATTAAATATAATCCAGATTTAAAACAAAAATTCTTTCTTAATTTCTTTTAAATAGCACCACAGAAGACACAACACATTTTAAATAATGGCTAGCAAAAATCCAAATGGAGGGTTCTACAGGCTTGTTCCATTAGCCTCGGCTGCAAAAAAGAAGATAACAAAGCAATAAATTTTACAGGCCCCATAACAAATTAATTGTTTCTCCCTTACTAGATTCCACTTTTCTCCCTTACTCTGTCAGAGTCATCTTCATCTTTCTGTCCTGTTCCTGTTCCCACGCACTCAGCAGAGATCAAAGGCAAACTGACCTAGCTTTTTACTGTTTCAGTAATTGGTCTGTTTTCTACATCTTTTGACTCATGGTACATATCGACACACTATTAAAATGCATCCTTTTTGACGAAGTTGGGAACCCATCACACTTGATTCTTCTCCGCAGTAGTTACTCTTGTGTCTCTTTTAAGATCTCCAGCTCCAAAATAAATCCTAGGACACTGCAAACATTTCTTACACCTAGTAACTGGAAAGTAAAGCCTTCAATTATATACCAAATGACAACTGACTTTTCCCAGTGCAAACCCTGACCTCACAGAAACACTGTGTAGATCTGTTCAGGGCACAATTTGCCACCTTTGGTATTTGTAACATTTTAGCTCTCTGCTGAAATTGAAGGGAAAAAAAAGAGAAGAAAAAAAAAAGACTTCAGAATATATGTTTAAACATTGGGAGTCGTCTGCCATGGTCCACAGTAGCTGGCATTTAAGGAAAGCATTTCAAAGTCACTTGGTTTATTGCATATGATGTGGGGGATGTTTATCCACACCAGTGGGTTTCTCTCGGCTATCTACATTGCCTATTGCAATTGAACACAAAACTCATTAAAACAAGAAAAGATCAGAGGAAGATATTGAATGAGATCACCTGTATCCATTTTACTATGTGCAGTGGCGGATAAGAAGGCCACGCAGTGAAAACTACATTCTGTAAGCAATTTAGCAATGCATAGGTCTCCCAAGCAATTCTCTTCTGAGAAGTCAAATTCTAACATAAGAAACTTAGAAAAAAATATGTAAAAGTGCCTTGCTTATAGGTATTTAAGCACCAAAGCAAATTTTTTGAAATAAAGTCCTGTTCTCACACAGGTGGTTAAGGGAGACCTGTCAAAAACTGTAATATACAGTAACATTCATAAATACATTGTACAGCTGGTTCCTAGGTCACCAGTAGCAACAGAATGGTCTCTCTGTACATTCCTGTCATGTTTAGAGTAAAAGCAGCTGCAGCAAATGTCAGGATGAAAATTGAGCAACTTGACAAAGGAGTGAACAGCTTTGAATATTATCTCAAGATAAAAAAGTTAAGTAAGGATTCTTCTTCTCCCCTCTAAGTGCTGAAAGATCTGTGCTGAACCTCTTGTAATTTGGGAGTAGACTAAGGCTACATTTTCCCCTCTCTTCACCCAGATCATCTATGGCTGCTACAGGCTTATGTGAAAAAAAGCCTCTTAAAAAGTCTCTTAAGAAAGAGCTAGAGCCAGCACAAGGCTGACATGCAGATTATAACAAGCAAAGCTCTGACAGCTTCATACCTGCTGTGCCAAAACTGACTGCAAAACCTCAGGATGCAATTGTTTTATAATGATCCTCTTTTTCAAAACTGGAGAAGTTACATAAACGAGCAGATGACACCAAAGAAGAAAAGGTACCTTTGTCTTACAGCACAAGGCAACTTTTTGGATTTCTCTTTCTGCCGGACACAGTGAAGCAAAAAGGACTTGGGAAAAAAAAGCAAGAAACAAGCCAGCATGAGAAATGGTAAGAGATCCAGCAAGCATTTCAGTGCCCTTGCACCCTTCCTGTCGGATACAGGAGCCATCCTTAGCCGTGTGCCCCAAGCACAAGGGCGATCAGAAAGCAGAGGGAAGACAGAGAAGCAGGGTAAGACTTCACCACCAAGTGCACTTCTGTCAGTAACCCAAACCCACCCATCTTCATGTGTTCTCCAAAGAGCCTTAGGGAAAGGACTGCTCTCCCAAATCAGATGAGAAAGTACCAGAATGAAGTATAAATGTATCAAAGACACGTGAGACCCAGTAAACCATGATGTATTCTTCTAGATGAGGTGGAAGATCTCGTTTTTTCAAAGGTGCTTAAACCTTAGTGCAGGAGTGACACGCCGCTGTTGTGCCGCCCTGTCCCACCACCTGGTCTTCTCTAACCCTTCCCAGTCCTGCCCATCTTCCTCTTTGCCATGCAACAGCGAGCGGCCAGCCGCAGTCCACACGGCTGGGAAGAGCACATCAAGGCACCCAACTGCCAATATGCTGGACACAGCTTCACTGTGTGGTTGAGTGGCATTTCAGTAATTAAATGCCAATATTTACTTCTACATATGACTATTTAAACAGCGACCCCAGAGAGTCCCTGCAGTACATACTCATACATAGCCATCTTAGAAAGAAGCAGATATTAGTCTTGAAATATTAAGATCCTATAATAGCAATGGCCAACGCTGACCATCATCATGTATTATTCAGCTCATAAAAGGCACTTCCTTTTCTAGCTTATAATGCATCTTTGATACCTCTCACATATACACATGCCATACTTTTTTATGCATACACACACATACACACTTTATATATAAGAAAGATGTCAAGAAAAAGGACTAAAGGATTCTAAAATTAGAGAAGGCCATTAGATTATTTGGCTGTCTGTATAATTTGGAATATAAAATTTTATCCAATTTACGTCTCATATTAGCCAGCTTTATCTTTTGTCAAGCTCAATAATTGCATTTTTTTCTACAACGTGTCTTCAGCCAAGGCAGTCAATCTTGATTGAAAGCTTAAAAAAAAATAAAAATAAAAAAAAAAGAGGTTGAAAATCTGCAGATTCTGTTTCTGATTTATTCTACTGCATTACAAGCTTTACAAAACCAACTTGGAAAAAATCATGATTCAGTTAAACTGTCAGCATAGCACCATGTAGCACCATAATTCCCTGTGAACATTGTTACTAAAATAAAAATACTAAAAAAACAGAGCTGCCTATCTAGAACAATCTCTTTTGATCAAATGGATTTAATGAAGGACCGTGATCTATTTGACAGCATTGAAAAACTGCTATTTTTAAAAACATGTATGCTGTCATGTTCAATAATATCAACTTTCTTATAAATCAGAACACATTCCAAAGTTTTAAGCACAGCTTTTCCCAAAAAATTTTAAAATACAATCTCATCCTCATTTTATCGTGTCCTTAAAACAGCTATGAGAAGCCAACTTGAAGCACCATATTCGGTGAAACTTTTTACAGACCAACCAAACTACAGTCTTGATACAATATACATACATAAGAACCTATTTCAAACATCTGGCTTGTTTTTCAGCATCATCCTTCAAAATTATGTAAAACTTCACCTCCTAACAGCTTCTGGTATTTCGAACGGCTGTGAAGTTTAGACATCCTATCCAGGCTTGCAGTTTCTTGTAATTGTGGGGCAAAGCCATTATTTGATGCACGAACAGCTCTCTTGAGTCCAGTGAGTTTTCAGCCTCTTGCTCAAGTACAGATCTTGTCCCCCTGCATTTTGGGCAGTCTTTCCATCCCCAGAAGCACCTCTGCACTGACTCATGCAGACCGCACACACGCCACAGACCTCAAGCAACAAAAAGCACACTTGCATAAAAGTTCCCAAAGCACAGCGATTTTCCTGCACTGGTGCCTGCTGCCCTGCCCTCCAACAGCTGATGCAGAGCTAGCACCAAGGAAAGAACGAGGGGTATGGCACTGGAAACACCCATTTTCCAGTAAATTCGTGACAGATTAGTGAAACAGAAGGCAGGCAGGCAGCTTGCCCCGGGACAAAATTGCTCATTGAAATCACAGGGGACCAGATGTCAGCCCTTGCTGTGTGACGGTCACGGTCCCCAACTCACGGTGGCACAACAACTTTCTTATGGTACCCTTCACCAAGGGGAGAAATATGCATGGCTCCTCCCTCTTGGCAGAAACAAGGGAAATCCTCAGAGCCACACACTGAACACTTCAGCTGAATTTTATATTTGTCAAGTTCCCTAAAAAAGCTGAGATAAGAAGGAAACGGACACAGAAAACAGATCCTGCCTACACTGGGTGGCAATTCCACCCACTTAAGATCCCGTGTGGCCATTTCAGACTCTCATCTGTTTGAATCAGAAGATTTCCCAGTTTGCTTCACCTGTCCTCATCTGCTACTCTGAACTATGGACTCTGACGGAAAGCTTTGAAATTACCAGAAGGCTAACACATAAAGATTCTTCTACTTGTGAAAATATTATTGGATAACCACATTGTGCACATGAAAAACAGACTCTGACAAATTAAAAATTCACACACTTTTTTCAGTTTTTGTCTCTGATCACCAAAAGAAGAATCATGTTATTCCAAAGCAAGTGGTACAACAGGAGCAGGTCTCAACCTCTCAACTGCACGATCAGGTGGCAGCCATCCTACCTTTCTCTATCCATCTCCTGTTGTGCATCACCCAGTGTTAGGGATGATACTTGGGGACTGACAATGATTATTGAATTAAAACTGTTGTGGTATTTGACCTACTCCTGAAAGCTTCAGCTGCCGTAAAACTGGACAAGAATCTCTGGTTGAACTTTAAAGAAGTAACAAGGAAAACATGTGTCCCAGGCTAAGGAAAACCCACCCACTCCCCTCAAAACACCAGAAAGTGAGAAAACAGGCAAACTGCATTGTGTAAATACAGTTTGCTTTTCTTACAAGCCAATCTTGCCATTTTAGGGGTGACTTTCATATCCTTGCTATTGGCAGTATTGGAAAAGAATAGCAAATATGCTGTATGACACGCAGCAAATGAACTAGTGCAACCAAAACAGTATCAACAAACAATCCGCCTTCAACAGCATCCTGCCAGGACTACATAAATTAGACTCAACTTAGCTTTTCTCCTGAACGCAGAGATATTAGTCCATGTCAAGGACAAAGACTCAGCTTTCGCAATGCAATACTTTTCTGCCTAGAGTGTGAAAAAGCAAACATCTAAAGGTCATTTGCATCACAGATTTCGATTTTTAAATCAAAAAATGCATACATTTATTACAGCATTACCTCTGATCTAGGAATAAGTATGCCATATTTTATTGAGATGGCTTAATGGGTTCAAACAATAAAATATAAACTCAAAAAAATGTTTTGCTGTGAATATCAACATTGCTTTCAACTGCTGCAGCAAGACAATACAGAAGAGTATCTCCTGTCTGAATGCTACACAAAGTGTATAAATAGCCTTTATTCCGATAATCTATGATAAACACGTGATAATCTTTTCCATTTTATAAATTTTACTGCTTGGTAATAAAGAAGTTTAGGTGACAAATTGTCTAGATTTAATGAATTATGTTTTGACAGTTTTCTGCCTTACCTCTTACTTTCCTATCACTTTTTTTTTCCTTCATGTGCAAAAAAAGCTGTATTCCACTTCCTCATGTTTTGATGCCTACTTTGGTATAGTGATTTGTTAAGTTCTTCTAGCACTGAATACCCTAAAATACAGCAACAAAAACATCTGGGGGCTTAGTTGCATTATGCAGTTAGATAATCTAATCATCCACCCACTCTACCCACTATTCCAGTCTCTACCCAGTATTCCAGTCAAGAAGACAGTCTTGCTCCAGACTAGCCTGAACAATGAATTGGCCTCTCTGCAGAGGGTAAATTCTTATTAACATTTCACCTTAATAAGTGATGTTATGATTGTCTCCTTGTGATGCAAAAAAACCATAGGTATTATACAACCTAACTCCTCTGGAAAAGAGCAGCATTAAGGATGGACCAGGAAATTTGTCTACTTGCAAGAACATCTCACGGTTGCCTAGTACATTCATGGACAACATCTAAGTAATAAAGTTACATATTTGTTTCCTTTTCAAGACCAAATTTATTTACTCATAAAGAGCATAAAACAGACAACAGCAGCAGCACTGAATGCCAGAGCATGTCTCCCCTCAGAAACATAACCATGGAAGCCTTTCCTGCATTTGTCCCAAGTTAAGAAAAACCCTGACCCCACCCCCGCCCAAAGCATCAAAGAGCAAATAAAAAAGGCAAACTGCAAACTTTCTTGCCTATACTGGCTTCTCAGAGAAGATCACAGAAAATTCAAGGTCTTACACTGGCCATTAGTCACAGTCCAAAGTATCCTAAAGATCACAGAAAGGAAATACGGACAACATTTTTACCCCCCAGGCAGTCATTTGGGTTACAGCCCAGGACAGGCAAAATACTCCACTGCCAGGACACTATGATACAGGGCAGAGGAAAGCAGAACCACCCCAGATAAAGGAGGAGGGAAAGATTACAAGGGCACTATGGGATGCACACAGCAACGGACTCAGCTTTGTCTTGAGAGAGTTTATTGAGGCTGGCTCTACACCAGCTTTACCAGTGAGATGGTGGAAAGCAAGGATAAACTTCAAACTCTCAATACTAACTCACTTCAGGGTGTCCCATGCCTAAAGCATGTAACTGTGAGAGCAGCAGCAGCATCAGCATAAAACAACATACTGCTACCGCCTCAGCAATGCCAGCTTCTGGGCTAGCAACACACACTTTCAGGCTACCATGACAAATTTTTCATTGCTTTCAAAAACAATTTTGAGAAGAATTTTGATAAGTTTATTGAACCCTCCTAACTGAGTAAATAATATAGTTCAATATACTTTCAAACTGCATTTTTAGAATACCAGCTCAAAGGCTGATTTTAGGGGATCCCTCCTGCAAAAGAACATATTTTTAAGTTATTTGTTACACATCCTGGACCCCACTCTGCAAACATTACTGGTTTTATTTTTAAAAATTCAGAGTTTAGTTCTGCAAGGGTCAAACACCCCACTAACTTCACATTTGATGGAGACTGAATAAGTTAACAGCTCGGAGTGGGGGGAAAGAAAAAGAAGCAGGCACCACAGCATTTTGCAGTCTCAGGCTAGCATCTCAGCCTACAACACAAGCTGCTATTCGCACATCACAAAACGGCCTCTTCATGCTAATTTATGGAGCTCAAACTTGTACACAACTCCTGAAGTGCAATAAGGAATTCGGTGCTTAAGTTCTCTCATCTTGGTCTCAATAAAATTCAAGGTGTATGTAACATGAGCAAGCCAGGGTCATCCTTTTCCCATGTTTCGCTTTTGCATTAACATGCTTACCTATTTTCTTTACCTTCAACTTAAATTTTTTCTGGTTCCAATGTGTTAACATTGCGAGATGCAGCACTGAAGTACATGCAAGTATCATGGTCATATCACAGACATATGCCATGTGTTCTCAGGAAAAGTACAAGGACGGCCAGCCGCAGATTTGCAGAGGGGAAGATGCGGGCCTAGATTACCCTGTCCACTTGCATGTCCCCAGTGCAGGGCAGGGAAAACCAGAAAAACTGTCAGCAGTCACAAGACTCAGCAATACCCCAGAGGCATCCACTTCAAAGAGACAGGGCAAACACGAATAGCTGTTTACCAGCAGCTAACCAGTGGCCAAGAGGAGTGTTACAATGCACGAGCGTGAAGGTGCAGCATTCATAGCATCCCAAGATACACGTGGGAACTACCAAGGATGAAACAGCTACTGACCAAAGACTGCTGGATCCCTTCAACCTACTTGCAGCAGGAGCCTTTGAAAAGTTGACTGTATTCCCGAAGGGAAGATAGAAAAAGTAGGTTTGTTCCCAGTGTCAATTGGTGCAGTCGTGGGAAATTACATCAGAGCATTGTTCAGGGAAGGTATGAACTTGAACCAGAAGAACAAGAGGAATGACATCTTCAAGGCAAATGGACTGACTAAATTATGCAACAAAACAGAAAGTGGCAGCCTCAATTCTTCAGTCTTCTTTCATGTAAACCAAAGTCATCTGTGTATTAATTTCATTAATTATGATTAAGTTTAAAGTGTTCTAGGGATGAAAAAGCTAATTAATTAGTTCTGCTTTTATGTTCATTAGTTCAAAAGTAAGCTGACCAATAAATTGCGTAAATCTTAAATATTTCAGAAGTAGCAGGGCTTGAAATTTTCTTTGAAATTCCCTAGGAAACCAAGTAACACAACTGATCTCTATTTTGCACAATTCTTATGCTCTTTGATCTTTCTTTCCAGGAAATGCCAGTCTTTCCCCTTTACATTTTAGCACACCTAATGCTACAAAAGACACTTCAAATGAGAAAGTGCATATTCTAAAAAAACTCAGCCTACAGGAACTTGATACTGACTTTCTTTATTTAAAAATTTTAAAAGGAAAAAAACTCTTTGTAGTTAGCACTTTAATAAATTTAACTAATTTATCACCAAGTATTTATTGAACAACTGTTGCTTAAAGACAAAAAATAAAGTCATTTAAATAAAATAGTGGAAACAGAAAATTCAGCATTTAGAGCCATCTTTTCCTCTCATACACGAAGATGAAGCAAATGGGTTTTGCATGTATGATTTATGCAGTAAACGAGGAAATGAAATGCTTTCCCAGCTCAAAGTAACATTCTGGCCAGTACTGCAGCCATGCCTCTGTGCACTGCCCCTACTGGGAACTGCCCTGTGGCTTCACGCAGTTCAGTGATCCACTTACCACCACTTCTTCCTCACTTCTCCTCTGTGTTGTCATCACATGAAGAGCTAACAGGGAACAACATATGCTCCACAGCTCATGGCAATTACAGACCTCGCCAGGATCTCAAGAGCAGATCCCCATTTCCTTCACTGGAGACTTGGCGCTTGAAAATACCTTTACAAATCAAGCAACAACAACAACAAAAAAAACTAACAAAACCCAACAAAAATTGGATCTTGATATGAAAAAGGTGCCAGGAAAATTTAAACTAAAACAAATCACCAATCAAATAAAAAAACCCACACAAGCATACAGTGGATACTAGAATTTTACTTGGATCATGACCTGCTTTAAAAGATCTCTTTTTATAGCGGAAGTGACCATTATGGGCATGCAAGAGAAATGAGCCTGCTGCTAACATCAAGCACATTCTTCCCTTGTTCACTGAACTGAAACAGCAAGATTTTCTTCTCTGCTGTTTTAGGTAAAACTTGTAATGGACAGCACTGCTGCCAGCATGGCCCCTTTCCACATTTTCACGCTCTGTTGTTACTGAACACTGGCACTGAACACTGATGACTTGACAGCACTTACACTTACAAAAACACAGGGAAATCTAATTACAATATATATTTACAAGACCAGATGGGAAATTCTTGTTCCTTTCATGTGTACTGACAGTTCTGACCATCTTTACAGATCACATCAGTACTGAGGGGAAGCTATCAATGAAAATTTTGTAAATAAGGTCTGAAGAATATGATGCTAAACTATACAAGCAAAATTAATCATAGGTATATTTCAAATTTTAAAACCCTTTTATTAAATCCATATTGAAAGTGAACATAAAAAACCAAAATGCATTATTGGGGGTACCAGAAAGGAAGTTCATTGTGACCCTTCCCTTAAATTATTCAGTGATCAGCTTTTCAGTGAAGGGCTTTCACTTACCTTCTCAAAGAAAGGGCAATTTTCTTTCTCAGAGAAAGGGGCAATTTTCTTTACAGCAACAAAAAATACTTCCTTCCTGATTGAACGCTTATCTCTTCCACCCCCATCCAGAGAAGGGTTAAATCAAACCTGGCATTCAATCCAGTGCACACCACTAGGTCCTGAATTTCCAAAGTTACCTTGAGGAATAAATGCTGAAGCCAGTAAGAGATGCTACTGGCTTCAGAAGGGCTCCACAAGATATAAATCTCCACTCCTGAATAATCTGCTTGGGAATCCCGCAGGCAATAGGCTCTTCAGTGATCATCACTTTCAAATCAAAAATCTGACCTTTTCTATACAATACACTAGAAGCATACAGGAGGTTTAGAGTGATTTCTCAAAGTCTTCAATCCAATTGCATTTGAAGTCAGTTGGAAATTATTTCAGTAAGAAATGGATTAGAGCCAAAAAACTGATTATTAACACTGAGAAGTGCTGACAGCATGCGTGATCACACTTCATGCCCCATGCTATTCTCTACATTTTGGGTTTATATTTACTTAAACAGATCTCTCAGCTTTTCAGCCTGGGTTGCTTTTGCGTCTCATATGGTGATGCCTAAATCCTGATGCTTCCTCTTGGTCCAAGCTGAATAAAAAATGGGCTCTGACATCTAGGAAAGCAGCAAGATGGAGAAACCTGAGGGAAAGCGGGAGAAAGATCAAACATTCTCCCTCTGACCCCACATTTCTCCTTTACCAGCTACAGGAGTGATAAAGCTTGACCTAAAGAAAACCTATGACAACATGCTACTGTGCTTCAGGCTGTCTTCCCAGGGACCAGTGGAGCCTACCCAGGTGTAGGATGAGGCTCAGTTCCCTACAGCCAGCCAAGAGATACACACACACCCTCTACCTGCACCATGCTGGTGGGTTAGCAGCATAAAAGCCCCACATTGAGATCTGGGCAGGGCCAACTGACTAGAATGAACAACAAAAACATGTTTCTGCGGTGCAAAATAAATAGATAACATAAATAAGTAGATCACCTTCTGCCCAGGACTTCAAGCAGTCATCTATTCCGCACTCCGTGGCCATTCAGCGCGGCAGGCGCTGCACGGATCATGGCCACCTGGAGTGCACAAATGCAGGCACCTGCCTCCAGAGCTAATGAAACTACCTCTATCTGAAAGCAAGACAAATCTGTTACTGGCCGTAAACCATTACTTCTGCAGATGCGCACACACACACTCATACACTGGTTAGTTTTGATTTATTTGTAGTACTACAACCATATACACTATCTTCCCACACTTCCTTTTGGTTCTGGTTAAGACACACGGGCTACAAGTCTATACATTAGCTGATATCCTCAATTTATTTTACATCTTCTTGTAAAGTAAATTCTTGTCTTCTGAAAATACCTAAAACAATTAGGCTCACAAACAGTCAGAGGTTTAAAATATTCAGGCTATTAAACCTCTAAACAGTCTGGAAAACTTGATCACAACTTAAATCTTCATTACCTCATCTGAAGTGAGTTTCTTTCACTGTCTAGAAAAAGGCTACAGACTTCTAGAAACTCAGCCTTGTGCAACGTTATGGGCATGTAAGCAAATATTTCACACAAGAGGGGAGAACTACCTATTCCCAAGTTGACTTGTTTGTCTAACCTAGCCATAAAAGAACTGTCTCTCGGATACACACGTAATTCTTCTCTAGTCAGTTTGTCTCTACATCAGGCTTTTTAGCCCAGTGACAAGCACTGTACCAGTGGCAGTACTGCGGTACAGAATATGACGAAAATACCATCATAGCTTACTGTGCTCTGGGCCAGTTCTCAAAAAATTGCGGTCACAATGGAGTGAAAGCCTAATGCAACACAAAATGAAAGCAGGAAAAAGTCCTCAGTGCCTGTTCCCTTAAGGAAGTAAGATGAACAAGAGAGAGGAAAAAAAAAACCTGAATTAAACACCCTTCTCGTTCATCAGAGAAATGCAAAGGTTGTCTGGGCAGAAGTATTCCTCTCTCCCCACATTCCCTCCTCCTCTCTACTTGTATATTCACCATACTAATTTCTGTCTTTTCTGTCTTGGACTTCTCTGTCCAAAGAGATTATTTAGTATTTTCTGCAACAAAAAAATAAAAATAAAAGGTTCTGTAATCTTCCTACTTACAAGTTGTGCACTAGATTCCCAACGCTCTGTCCTACAGTTCACAGATTTACAAATAAAAAGGTGAAGTCATTGCTGCTGACAGAATGTCTCTAGTAAAAACATAACTAGAAATAAAACATTGTGGAAAACAGGTTTGCCTTTTTTTTTTTAATTATTACTTAATACATGGAGATATAAAATTGATGGGCAAGTATTAAAAATTTGAATGCAGGAAGAATATACAGTTGACACAGCCTTTATATACACCATTGAAAATTCATCTCTTAAACCTAAGTCATTTCCTCAGAGATGAAGAGTTCAGCATGTGCCTTCAGTTTCAGCAGACTGAGAACTGTGAACTTCCTAGGTAAATGCAATCTGCATGACAGCATAGTATCCTTTGCAGTAGGTCCTTTGCAGGATCCGTATGCATCAGAACCGCAGAAGCCAGGTTAACCAAGGTCTCCACTTCATTATCAAATTGGCCATATATCACAATATTGCAAAAATGCATGCAGAAAGTTCTGTGCAGTCTTTCATTTTAGAGCATAATACAAGCCCCCATCATTGTCACATAACACTTCCAATAAATATTGATGGATTCATCTCTCTTGTGGCATCTTTGTGATGGAAATTAGCACCATGCTTCCTATTTCAGCCAGGAAACCAAGACACTTAGAGGCTAGTTTGAGAAACTGAGATTGACACAGTTTGAGAAATTGAGTTTGAGAAACTGAGACTGAGAATTTCACTTGCTTCTGGGGAAGGCAAGTTCAGTACTTTGCCTGCAACTCACACCTGTGTATTTATAGCCTGAGAATTTGTGACTCTCCAGTTTTGAAGATCACAGCCACAGTACTTTGAGTTTTGGTTTTTCCCCCTCTGAAGCACTCTCCTAAACTTAATGTAAATGAATTAGCAGAGATCCTCTCTTTACTCATAAATCCTTCCTTCTCCTCTTCTGTCTCCACTACAAACCATTTCCCAGTGAACTACACAAACGTTTCCAACAGGATGCCAACACAGACAGGTATCTGCTGCTTGGCAGTGTAGGCAAGTGTAGCAGCATATTTGCTGCTCACTCCCTCAGTCTCACCCTTCTCCAGTTTTGGCCCCTACCAGCTCAGTGCCCCCGGGCTGTTCAAACTACTTAAAACAAGCCCCAGCAGAGCAACGTTTTGCAGAAATGCCAGTTTGTGTCCCCAGCGAACAATCCTGCTTGTTTCTGCACCAGCCTGGCCAGCAGATACGTGATGTAGCTTCAGCCTACGACTGTTATTCATCTGCATGTCATTTTTCTTCAGAAACATGCATGAACAAGGAATCTACTCCCTGTTAAAAATACTACAGAGGTTGTGTTTAACAGGAATGCAACAGAAGCCCACTGTTCTTTAACAGAACGATAGAGGCGCTCATACAAGCTGTGCCAAACTGTTTGGGGAGAAAGGATAAAAGCCTCCCACCACTCATTCAGCTTCCCACTTGCATACCAGTTTTCATGTGTAAGCACAAGAAGTTAACCCCTGGGACCCTGTACTACAGTGATGCCATTCAGTTCATGGAGATAAACAACTTTCTTCCAGATAAATGCAAATTTCATAACTGCTTCAAGTTTTGCAGGTTATTTTAAAATAAATGGTAACTTACTCTAAGTAAATATTCTAAATACCATAACATAGAATGTTAGCACAAAGGAAACTTGTATAAATGTTGATGTGAAAAGGTAAACTAGTTGCATTCCTAAAATTTACTTCACATGAGGGTACGTTCAGTGATATCATTTCACCCCACACAAATTGTCTTTTTTCAAAGAACACTACTGTGGAATTTAAAGACTACTTTCAAAAGTAGGATTACTGTAAGTTTTGAAAAAGCACACACTTTTAAAATTACCCCAGTGGGAATCAATGTGAAGCACAGGGCAGAATCAGGGTGTGCATGTGAGGAAGCACACTGGGAACATGCAAGGAATCCATCCTCCTTTCACCTGGCAGCAGCTGGAAGCTTCATTTTGAGAAGTAAAAATTTCTCAAAATATCAAAAACTCAGACATGCTACTTTGCATGTTGTGATTTTATTTTACAGGTCAAAAGTTCACCGGAATAATCTCATTGAAAACCTAATGTAAACATTCCAGAGGCTTCACAGACTCCCAGAAATGGAGGACTCCCTGATATTCAAATTCTTTTGTAAGCAGACACTGCTGCAGGACACCACTTACAAATTTGTGTCACTGTGGATAGGATCTGCATACTCATGATACCAGTATAAGACAAAGGTGCACATGTATAGATAGTGCTGCTGAAGTCATTTATTTCATTTACATCTCACTTGCATGTAGACCTTTGTAAACCTTACCAAAAGCTGCACCAGAGCTGTTAATGCCTGTTCGAGTCTTCAAAACATATAGGTCTCTCTCACCATATAGGAATAGAGGGGTCCGAGCCTCCCACTACCAAAGAAAGCTTCTAGTCTTACATTTACCCTGCCTGTGTGGATCTCAAAAAATCTCTGAAGAGATGAGTCTTTGCTCTCCTGTAAAATGGGTCTAAACTACCTGCCTTTCTCTCAGAAAAATTCATATCCGTTAGGGTTCATAAATCTTCCACATTAAGTACATCCCCGTTAACTAGTCTGTATCTGACTACCACTAAACTAGTAAGACGCCAGATGTTGCCCACCATTTAATTTCCAGTTTCTACTGTATTCTTTCAGCAGCTTTCTGGCTTAAAAGCTACTCCAGACTCTAGAGCAAGAAGTTTATAGCTCTTTTTCAAACTACTATATTTAGCAAACAAGAATCCTTAAACAAGCTACTAAATCCTGAGTTTCACTTTAAGGTACAATTGCGTTTATAACATAGTATTTTATGTTTAGATGCTTATTTTATCTATATCCATCAGTGCACCTCATTCTAATGTAGAAGTTTAACATATCTGAATCCATTCCTGTGCACCAGCAGCAACTCACTGCAACCAGCTCTTCAGCTTCTGCGTTAACCTGTGAAATATCTTTGAAGACATATACTGCATCAAAACTACTAATCTACATCAACCAGTAACAAGATTAAAAATACATCAAAACAGAAACTCAAAATATAATTAGGCTGAAGAGGCATATCTTCTTCCCCCACCCTCCCACTTGTATTCTCAGGAGCTGTCACAAATGACTCTATATGCAAAAAAGCTCATTGTAAGTATGGATGCAGGAAATATTTATCCCTTGCAAACATGTGATGAAGCCCACATGTATACAAACCCTAAGGCATAAACAAATCCTCTGAGCAGCATGGTCACATCAGAGTTCCCCTGACTTACACGTTTAAGAACTGACAGAGGCAAGAGGATGAATGGTTGTAGCACACTCCTCCTACAAACACTAAAAATAGCTTTCTTAATACTGGATGAGATCTAGCCATGAAAAGAGAAAAATGAGTATCTATTTAAAGACAGAAGAACTTTACTTCTGTCAATGGTGATTTCCAGAAAAAAAACCAGCAGAACAGCTTCTTAAATTTTGAGACACTTTTATTGGTTAACAGAAGATACATCCAAAACAAGCTGATTTTGATTACAGCATGAATGATATCTACCATAGTAAAAGACCTTCGTATGCAGCATCTCCAGCTATTATTATTAAACGTCACCACTAATAATGATTATAGAAAAACAGAATATGCAGTACACTAAATATTCCTTCTGTACTGCACTTTCTAGGGCATGCAGTGCGTAACAATATCACTACATCCATTCTCACAATCAACCTCAATTAGGTTTGGTTTTCCTCTTCCCTCTTCCTCCCCCTTTTTCCTTCTCAATGGAAGAAAATAGAAGTTAAATATTTCACTTGCTTTCCTAAGAACAGCAGTTACTGGATACACCACAAAGCTAACAGAAAAATCTCACCAGCTCCGCATGTTATCGCCATGGTATCGGTATTAACAGACACCACACTGTCCTCAAATCATTAAACAGAGGGATCTCATCCTTGGAAGCTGAGATCCTTAGGAGTTGGAATCATCCAAGGTCAAATAGCTGAGTACATACTTAGAACACTGGGGAAATACAAGTGCTTGCAGTTTAGCTTCAGATTCTTTATTGCATTCATATTTCTACATTTAAAGCCTTTGGAAGCTTTCTCTACTTGGCCCTCAAAAGCATTTACCTGAGAAAAATAAGTATCACCACTTCAGGTAAAGATCCTTATAATACCACAGAGAGAGCTTTGCTCTTAGTACTGTTTAAGCCTCCTAGCAGCTTAAAGTAGTTGGGTCTTTGCTACAGAGCTTTGTTCGGAGAACATTTCATTTGTTCGGCATGTAGCATGACCAGAAAAGCTCAAAAAAGCATTGATTTTCTCTTTACTAATAGTGAAGAGACCCACTACCTTGCTTCTGCAAAGACTGTTATGCAGGTTATTGTCCTCAACAAGCTGCTTAGAAGAATTACAGACAGACAGGTAACAAGCGGAGAAGAATAAAATTAAGTATGAGATGGTAATGACAGTGTCTGAACATACAAAATAGGTGACATTTCCTTTTCATTCATGAAGTTACACTAGCCCATAAATGTCCTGACCTCTGAGGAGATCCTGTTCAGCAACCCAGGACTCTTGTTTACTGTAACACCCCAATTATTTGGAAAGCCATCTACCACAGGAATGCAATGACTTCTGAGGATGCTTCTGAAGGACACAATACACGCTACAGACAGAAATTGCACTAAGACAACCCTAGGCACTTCATTAAAGCATCATTATTAGATGACTCCACTGCAGAGTTGAGATTTGTAGAAAAAATTCACAACATACCTTACCCTTGTGAAGGTATTTTTACAGGACTTCAGCTCCGTATTTGCTGAACCTGCAACCAGATCAAAGCCAAGAAGTTGGATGGCTCTGTACAACTCTGTCCTAGTTTGAGTGACCAGGACTAATTTCTCTTATAATGCCTGGGAAAACTGCACTTCTAGAAGACTCAGTGTCTGAATTTGTGAAAATATTTACTTCATAGCCAGCTAGGCTATGTGGGATTCAAGGTCCCAGTGTTTTCGAGCCTTGCCAGGTGCAGGGATGGGGAGGACCAAGACCCAGGCACTTGACCCAAGCTGGCCAACAGGATTATTTCATACCATGAATGTCACTTTCAATATAAATTAGAAAGTTTGCCAAGAAGTTCTCTCTTTCTCTCGATGGCTGCAATCCTGAGAAGTCCTTGGCCTGGTGCCAGTCTCCTCAGGTCTTCCCTTGCTCCCGAAGCCCTTGTGCTCGCAGTGTCTGACATTTGCTGTCCACTGCTGGGAGTGCACAGCTTCCTGCTGATAGAACTGGCTGAGTATAATCCTTGTCTATTTTTTATTGGTATCAGGATCAATATTGCTTCTTTAGTGTTATTGATGTTAATTATCTAGTCTTATCTTATCAAATCTGTTTACATCACAGCCCTCAGGTTTCCTTGTTTTTTCTCAGTTCCCCCTTCCAGGTGGGGAGGGGTCATCGGGTGATAGAATAATTGTCTAAACAACAATAAATTGTTGGGGGTTTCTCAAACCATAACAATCTCCTTCATCTGACCTTTCAGGATTGAAAGCATTGTAGAGACATCCACAAAAAGTGCATGCAGGTATGCATTCAAGTTTCCACAAGTCATTGTAAGAGATGTTTATCTATGGCTATTAAGTGTAGAGCCTAGTACTTAGAAGCTCAACAGTTGTATTGGGTTTGGATGGTAAGGTTCGGGGTGGAGTCTACAGGGGTGGCTTCTGTTAGAAGCTTCCTCCATATCCAATAAAGCCAATGCCAGCCAGCTCCAAGACGGACCTGCCTCTGGCCAAGGCTGAGACCATCAGCAAAGGTGGTAGCACCTCTGCGAAACATAGTTAAGAAGGGGAAAAAACTCCAGTGCAAAAACAGCAGACAGAAGAGAGGAATGAGAATATGTGAGAGAAACAACCCTGCAGACACCAAGGTCAGTGAAGAAGGAGGGGGAGGAGGTGCTTCAGGTGCTGGAGCAGACATTCCCCAGCAGCCCATGGTGAAGCAGGCTGTCCCCTTGCAGCCCATGAAGGTCTACAGTGGAGCAGATATCCACCTGCAGTCCACGGAGAACCGCATGCTGGAGCAGGTGGATGCCTGAAGGAGGCTGTGACCCCATGGGAAGTCCGCGCTGGAGCAGGTTCCTGGCAGGACCTGCAGACCCATGGAGAGAGGAGCCCACACAGGAGCAGGTTTGCTGGCAGGACTTGTGGCCCCATGGGGGACCTACACTGCAGCAGTCTGTTCCTGACGGACTGTGCCCGGGGAAGGGACCCACATTGGAGAAGTTCATGGAGGACTGTCTCCCATGGGAGGGACCTCAGGCTGGCGCAGGGGAAGAGCATGAGGAGGAAGGAGCAGCAGAGACAACATGTGATGAACTGACCCCAACCCCCATTCCCTGTCCCCCTGCACCATTCAGGATGTGGAGGTTGAGTATTTGGTAGTGATGTTGAGCCCAGGAAGAAGGGAGGGGTGGGGGAAAGGCATTTTAAGATTTTGGTTTTATTTCTCATTACAGTAGTCTGATTTTGATTAGCAATAAATTAAATTAATTTCCCCGACTTGAGTCTGTTTTGCCCCTGATGGTAATTGGTGAGTAATCTCCCTGTCCTTATCTCAACCCATGAGCCTTTCATAATTCTATATTTTTTTTCTCCCCCTGTCCAGCTGAGCAGGGGAAGAGACGTAGCTCGTTGGTAGGCACCTGCCATCCAGCCAAGGTCAACCCACCACAACCATTTACTTCTGTTCAGGCAGGACAAGGGCAACAAATGCATACACATTTTCGTATTATAGTGTGAGCTTCTGAATTTTTAGAAAATGATCCTAACAGCAAATGCTTATTATTTGAAATTTATCATCCTGGACAGACTTGCTTTAGAAGTCCACCTTTAAAGTCGCTTTATGTATCTATAGTTAGGTCTAGGAACATGCTGATATCATAAAACCATATCATTTGGTCTGGACTGTCGTTACATCTCCCTTCCATTTTTACTCCACCCTAGTATTGTCCACTACAAAAAATACTTTTTTCAAGTTTGTTTAATGAGAGCCTACTTCTTGCTAGAGAACGCTTTTCTTAGTGGGCCAAAAACAGACAGAAGTCGCATTCCCAGTTAGAACTCAAAGCAGAAAAACTTCAGGGGACCCCTCAAGTTGTGATGTCCAAATGCAGCAAAAAGAACATTGCATGTTCATGTAGGATTTTCTACTTGTGCATGATCTGCGCGTCAGCTTGTCATCTGGTTGTGCAGGAATCATAACTGCTCACAGAAATGGAGACGGCCTGCTCGCAGAAGCAGCTCCTCAGGAGGCATGCCTTCGCCACTCCACCAACGCTTCCAGTGCACACATTGAGCACTCTTCAGCTGGATTCCTTGGACGGCTTCAAACGAGATGGTCCGACAGGCACTTGCCTTAGGACAGCTTCTCCTCACAGGGCGTAACCATCAGAATCTCCAAGAAATCAGGCAGACCAGGAGCTCAAACCAGCTGCTATGCTATAAATTTTACTTTAGCAGAGAATAAGCCTTCTCCCAAGGCTCAGTTGTTAGTATGCCTTCTTCAAGTAGCTATGACCTTTCTTTGAGGTCAACAGAGATGCCTCTGTCTGTCCCCCCAANAGCCCTCTTTGTTGTGTTACTGAATATAGCAGAGCAATCAAAGAAAATGGAGAACAGTTTGAAATATGAGACTAACAGTATTACATAAATTTAAGTGTAATATATCAGAGTTAAAAGGAGAAAAATTCCCTAGCAGCAACAGTATTTTAAAGACCAACAATCTTTTAGAGTAAATCATCACTTTATAAAGTACTTTTGGGACAGTCAGCCCACTCAGCACCCAAATTCATCTTTACTTGTGTTTCTTCCACGGAAAAGCAGCAAATTGACCATTCTTACGATGACCTGCAAGACGAGGAAACCCTGATACAGGGCATTCAGAAATCTTAGCTGTCCTCCGGCCATGCTCTCTCTCAGGAATCAAGCATGACCTTCTGGCCAAGCAGACCTCTCTTTGGCTCTTATTTTGGCGTAAAGACCTCATAGTCGGTTTTACCTTGCCACCCCACCCTCCTCAATACCTCTCTCTGATAAGCTCTAAAAAATGCTCGGCTGCTTGAAGCCCTGGTAAGTGCCAGTGCAGTGACATCTTCTGGGGAAAGGGTTGGAGGTAAAGCTCTAACTGAAGCTACCAAGACCATGGCCGGTAAACTGACTAGCCAAAATCCAAACTAAGAGTATAAGACTTCCTACCCAGCACTGTTTTAAAAGGTGCTGGATTGTTTGGTGTCAGCATTTTTATCTTCAGCATGGACTTAAGAATTCTAACTAGAGAAACCAACCTGGAACCTCTGTAATTCGTAAAAATTTTAATAGTTTCCTGGAATTCTAAGTGGACAATTAGTCTTAGCAATATCCGCTAGCCAATTGAGTTTACAACAGGAGATTTCTTATTTTCAGTTCTATTTGCTTTTCCTCCTACCCTCACACAGTTTCATGAGGCTGTTCTTGCAGAATTGATGGAGCTAAAGCAAATGGGCATTCCAGCTGTAAGCTTATAATCAGTTTTCAAATGACACACAGTGTTAATCTCCACTCACTGTAGATGCAGATGATAATATCAGCTAGAAGTATGTTCAAATTACAATGGCGAAAACATGAGGTAGTAGTCATACTGACCAATTTTGAAATAAGAGCATTTTCCAGTGTGATTATAATTGATTTTCTGATATTTTGATTATTGAATTCTTCTCACAGATCTTCTCAGCTGCTTTTAGGAACACTGTAAGTCACACACGCAATGCCATTTCTCAGAAAACATGCAATAGCTACTTGAGCCCATGATACTTTATCAGCAACGTTTCCTGTTTCTCCAGTCAAGAGGAGGTATAAAGGGAAATTACTGGAGCTAAGAAGGAAGATAATGAAATTTGTTTTCTGCTAACATCTCCTATTAGCAGCTGCAGCTTCTCCTTCTCTTAGATGCAGAGAAGGGAAAGCACATGCCATGTTAGCAATAGCAGCAAGGGACTCAATATTTGGCATACGTTAAAGTAGCACAGTGCAGTGCCAGGTAAAGATATCCCAGCAACTCTGGAATGGGACTCTTCTGGCAGAAATCAAAGGACTGCTTGGATCAAATCCAAGTTTCTACTGCTGGCTTAAAATTAACTATACTGCTCATCTGTCAAAGAAGATTCAAGTACCAGCAAATACTGAACTAAACAGGGTGCCATTTTTGCAGTATAAAAACTTTTAAAAAAGTGTGAGGTGGACTTTGCAACTGGAAATACTAAACACACTTCATCTTGTCATTATAGTTTTTATCAAATTTCTGTATCTTTATGACACATGCTTAACTGACATTCAATATTCAAATTATTTTCTTCCCCTTATCACATTTTACAATAAGTGACTCAATTTGTTCAATTTTCTTCGGGGCTACAGTACATCATTTAAAATACCCTGAAGAGTGAGTTTATGCATCATTGTGTTACGACTCCATTGTTAACCTGTACCATCTTCTCCACAGATTTAACTGGTCACCACACCAAGGCCTTTCAGTCAATCCTAGCAGTACGTATCTTGCCTAGCAAACAGTATGAACCATGCCGACTGAGCTAAGCAAAAGGAGAAAATTACCTCATGAGAAAAAATTACTCAATAAGATTAGTGTTGTTCTTTGACAAGAATTACACAGCAGATGCTCTCTTTTGCAACTTGGCCACAGTTCAGCTGGTCATGTCTATGGTTCCCCATATGCTGCATTTTATTTTATGATTTCGTTACAGAGAGAGGCTGACTAATACAGAGACTTGACCTGCACAACAGCAGACCTGACCCCTCCAATGGCTCTTTCCGTCATTCCTTGCTCCCCACTGTGACAAAGGGAGATCCTATTCACATCAGAGAGAGGAGTCACGTTGATTCTGGGAAAACGGGCCTCTGAAAATTGCCCTGAAGGTAGGAGCTGAATTGCAGCCAGGCATTTTCACAGCTCACCCCGCTTGCAGATGCAACTTCTAGTCATGTGCTGTCTCTGTAGTAGATCAGATGACACAGAGAGGAACATGTATGAACGAAGCTAAGTGAATTACCTCATTAACAAAAAGTTGAGGGCTAGCGTACGGCAAAACCATTGACCTTCCCCCCCGTGCTCATACCATACATTTCGACTCAAGGGACCACACAAGAAAACAATGCAATAAATTGCAGCAATTGTATCCTACCCTTTCATGAAACCACATACAGAAAACAAGTGATAGCACACCATTTTGTATGAACTCATCCTAAAAGGTGGTGGAAGTTCCATGCACCAGCACATCAGGGTGAACTGGTAGTCTCAGTTTCAAGTCCCGCCTTGTTCAGATGGATGCCTTGTCTATAAGGCCACAGCCCATTCAAAAAATTAACTATTATAAGACTTACCAGCTCTGCTCATGAAGCAGCAAGATAATAGCAGTTTCCCAACTGTGTATGATCCCAGGCAGGTATACAGTGTCTTGCAACTTGCATAGACCTCACAGCCTTTGAAGCACATCAACAAAATACTTCAGAGCTAACTGGCCTCTAGTCCATTTTGACACCTACACTAACAGCTAACTGAAACTGAACAGGTGAAGCAAGAAAAATCCATCCCAAGGAGAATGCAGCTCTTGCAAATTAGCAAATGAGCACCAGTGTGTCCCTTTCGAATCCCACACTCGATGGCTTGAGGTGGCACAGAGAGAAACATTGCCAACAGACAAGTAATTAAAAGGAGCAGTAGGAAATGATACTGGATAGAATTTTTTTTCTTATCAAGAATAGGAAACAGGAAACTTCCTTACAAGTCATCTAACCAAAACTAAAACATTAGTTTAGCTTGGATATTATGAAAAATATCTTCACTGAAAGTGTTATCAAGCATTGGAACAGGCTGCCCAGGGAAGTATTTGAGTCGCCATCCCTGGAGGTATTTAAAAGATATGTAGACATGGCGCTTAGGGACATAGTTTAGTGGTGGACTTGGCACTGTTAGGTTTACAGTTGGTCTCAATGACCTTAAAGGTCTTTTCCAGACCAAATGCTTCTATGAGTCTATGATTAAATGCAGAAAATGCCACTAATGCTGTCCTCTCATAATTGTTCATACATTAAAATTCATAACATAGAAAGCACCTACTATGCAAAAGGGGAACAGAAAACCTCAACAGTCCAGCTATTTAAAAAAAACTCCAAGATTACTAAAATAATTTCTGTAATATCTATCTGCACTTCTACAAACATGCCATGGAAATTGGTTAAATGTGAAGTTCTCTAGTAAAAAAAGGTGGTCCATTTCTTTCTTAATTGCACAAAGTAAGATGCACAGAACAAGTTTTCATAAAAAATGTCAATTCATCAAATATGAAGCTTTGAGGGAAGTGTTACTGACACAAGCTGTGTCAAAAACACAGGGCAAATCCTGATATCTCATCACATCAGGACATTCACTGAGAACACAAAAGACCTAGGGGAAGTCCACATTTACCTGAATCAGACTGTTTCCCAAGAAAGCAAGACCCTAATTCTCTCTTTATTTGTTCATCTAGGATACATCTCATTATGAAGTGATTTATCTCACCTCTGCTGAAATTGTACCTAGTTTTTTAAACTCATACATACATGAACATGCATGTGTGTGCATGCATGTATGCAATTGACAGAAATTAAATATAACAAAAGCAAGAGTATTAATACATCCTTATATGCCAATATATCCAAATTTATCACAAATATTTCCTAATTAGAAAATAGGAAGAGATCTCATTTAGCAAGCGAGAAATTCAACCTAACCCCAAAACCAGTCCTGGGTCAAGCATCAGGAAAACGTATTGGTGCCATTAAGCCCAAGGCTGAAATATGCTGTCCTCCACGCTAATTTAAAAAAAAAAAAAAAAGAAAAGGGCAAAGAAAAAAAAGCTGTTAATCCACTCAGGTTTACCACACAATTTACATATTTGTAAAATTATTTTTAGCTAGTAGACTTAATTATGACCCTTTGAAAAGATCCTGAATAAGCTGGCAGAAGTTAGAGAAGAAAACAGTAAAAAATTGCAACTGACCACCTCCTATGCTTCTTTAAAGCTTTAAAAGTAGTCAAATTCTTTTTTAAAATCCAGTCTTTGACCACAGCATTCTCTTCTCCATTCTCCTTTATTTCTCACTTTTCTTGCTTTATCTCATTCATCTTCCCCTTTTCTTCTTTCCTTCTCCAAATAAGATTTATCAGTAAGCATCATTGCAAATTACTAAAATGGGGTACTACAAAGGAAGTAGAAAAAATTTAGAAGGAAAGAAAAGAGAAGCGAATGTGACCATCAGTAAGCGTAGACTGTAGTTTACTTTTTAACTAGAATGCTGCAATATGTTGTAAAATGACAGCAGCATCTGCCAAGCAGTGCAAACACAAATCTAAACCTGCTACACGCACAAGTTCTTACATATATTTTGAGATTTTTTCAAACGAATTCTTCAGTGTTTTGAAAGCAGCATCTGATGTTGAACAATTCTATTTGCTCACTGGTTGCCACTGCTTATGGGTTTCTAACATGTTAAACCAGGCATAAAATGATTTTAAATGGCAGATTCTGGTCCACAGCCAGCTCTGTACTTTGTCAAAGCTCACCAATGGCCCAGATATGCAATGCCTCTTACGTTCTGACAGGAATCCTTCCCCTGCTCTCCCAGGGCTTTGGGAACTAGCTGCAACGTGCTGCCCCAGTTCCCTGTTGCTCAGAAAACACGCCGTGCCTTTTGGCATCGCAGAGCTGGAGTCAGCACACGGCAACTGCTCCCTGATGCCTGGCCTCGCCGACGGTGAATTAATCAAGGTCTACTTTCAGCAGACTCAAATTAATTATTTACTCCTTCGTTAACTATGATATTCACGGAGTAAACATCTCAATGACCAAGCAAGTGTAATTCAAAAAATAATTACGGATCATCAAAAGGACACAGAATTTTCACCAAAAGCCTGTGAATGGCGCTTGTTTGGGAAGGTGGTCCTTGCAAGCAGTTCAGGTGCTGCATCCAGCGCTCATGAAAGAAACCTGTGTAGTCTCTCAACACATTGCCTATGGGGAGAACTTGCATCAAAATAAATGTCTCAATTTTTTTAGGGAAGTACACATAGGCTTTACAAATGAATTTGTACGCAGGGAGGAGGAGAGATGGGTTGGAAGAAGAGCAAGAGTGGGACAGGTGAAAAAAGCTCAACTAGTGACGGCTCCAACTTGAAAAGCCACCGTAACGTGCAGAATGAGGCAGCAGCAACTGAAAGAAGACACATTTGCAATTGCAAAAAGCAAAGTCAGGCTCAGACCAGGCTCTGAAACTGAGCCAGACATGTCATTAGTTTCCCGAACTGAGTCAGGTTATTATGTCACCCTGTGCAACTCCTTTGAAAAGCAGGTGCTGTGGTGAAGGGTAATGCAGAATACAGGAAGCACAAATTTAAGTGAAAATCCTCACCGCAGGCACCATTTAGCAGATGTGGTAAGGGAGGAATAAAGTAGCAGAGGTTACAGAATTGTCCATGGGGGATTCTCGGTACTTTAGGTAATAATATATTTACATTTCATATAGAACTAGGATTATGTAGGCATGGACCACATTATTTAAATTAGATAACAAGAAGGAAGGAAGAAAGAACATTACCAGTAGACATTCTGAGCTAAGCTCCACAAGCAGTGCGAAATGCATGGTACACATCAAAGTTAGCACCCAACAGCTCCACATTTCTACTTAACCTGGTCCATGTATCTGGAACCTGTCCTGCTATATACATAAATCAATAATCATAACAATAAACCAATACTATACACACACACATATAATGATAAATTAGTAGTATAGTATCCAATATAGAAAGGCCATTGTTATCATGCAGCAGTTACAACTTAATATCTTGACGTAGCTGGATCACAGAAGAAAATATATTCAAAACAAAGTTTTCACACTTCAAAACTCAAGAGACCAAACAGTTTTTGTAAGCGCCTATATAAACTGAAATAATTATAAATTGAAAGGGCTGAGGAATGTCAGCTACCAATGAAAAAAATCTGTTACAGAATAAACTAACTCCACTAAAATTAACATCAGAGATGGTTAAGTATAAACCACCATTCAGCCTTCCATTCAGACATACTGTCTCCTCATAATAAAGGTATACCTGGAGTCCTGATCATTCCTCTCTGATAAGCTCACAGAAAAGAGGGGGGATCTGATTAAATTTTAAATAAAAGCAAATATATAAATATTTTTAAAAGATTTTTTAAAATCAAAAACATTAGTCACAAAGGATTATTACCCTGACCTTCAAAAATAGCACAGCTTCATGCACAACAAAATCAGCATTTTGATCATTTATTCAAATTCTATCTTAATTAACAAATACTGCATACTACAAATAAAATGCTCTCACAGAATAATGAAACAAGCTTTTGAGCTTGGTTCTACAGAAGTAGTTAAATATATCATTCACCCACAGCTGGGACAACAGAAAAAAGCCACTGTAGCTTCCCTCTTGTCTCTCAATATACTATAACCACGAATACTCAAGATCCTTTCAATTTCTGATGGTGAACAGTAACAATCTACTAAGGAAAGAGACCACAGCAGATTTTCTCAGTCCTTTTCATTATATTGTTGAATACTATTTATTTATTCATTTGCTGATTTTCAGAAACATGTAAGTTAGACTATTAGGCTCAATTATGTTTAAGGCCACAAAGGTATGTAAAGTCTCCATGGCACTCTGAAACTGAATCACAGGCAAAAGAAAAAGAACCAAACCAAACCATACCAAACAAACAAATCAAACCCTGAACAACCACCAACCAAAGCATCCCAGGAAGCATTCTGGAAGATTTGATTCTTTATCCACAGATTGACCATAATGGAGAATACAGATCTTGCAATATTACATGTTAATGGGAGTGTTTCGCCTTTCGTGAAGATACACTCAGTATACAATTGAAAAAAAGACCAATAATTGAAAGCATCCAAAAAATGGAAAAGCATAGAAGCAAATGCCTCTGGATAACTAAATGATGCAAGTTAGGAATAAATCAGAGAACTGAGATTAATGTAACAAGAGTGCATAAGATCTGGCCTAAGAATTATCCATAAAGCAAACGGGCCCAATTCAGACTTGATGAATTCCACCTGCACCATGTTACTCAATTTTCAAGCATTCAGTATGGTTTAAACCAATGGGCCTGTCCCATTCCTAAAGACCCATTTATACTCTAACTATAACTCCCAGACACAGTACTGATATGGGAATGGAAGAACTTCCAAGATACACTGTTTAACTGAAATGAGAAGAATAATACGAATCTCACATTGAAAAAACTGTTCTATGGTTAATTTTTTTGGCAGAACTTACTCACTACTGTACAATAAAAATGTAAACAGCTCTTAATATTCAAGCTACAGCTATAGCTTGAGACACATTATTGTGATTGGAATGGAAATACATCAAGTTTGTATTTTGTAACTGGACTGCTGCTAGCTTGAAATGTCAGAGGGAGCATAAATAGGACTAAAATCTTTATGCACAGCATTTTGTAGTCCCAAAGAATGAACACTCATACAATGAAGCTGATAAGGAAACACATGAAGAGGAAGGAGTCAGCGACAGCTCAAATGTTTCTACATAAAGAATATCACCTTGTTCTTGTCGCCTCCATGTGCAGCAGCAACAAAGCAAGTCCTTGTGGTCCCAGCTGCTCACCCCATGGACCTATACCCACCAAGACAGGGGAGCCCCAACCACACATGAATCTCTCCCCATGGACTCCCCCCCATTGCCAGGTGTGCAGCCAATTATCCCTATCCCATGTAAACCCTCAGCACCATTCCTAATCAATCCCCTCCTTCCCTGAGCTACAGACACAGCATGCTCCCCTGCCTCAAGCCAACGAAGCAGCCACAGCAGAGACCACCAAAGGGTGGCCGGTACTCCTGGTGGCACAGTGCTAGGCCACCACTGTCACCCCTCTAGCAGAAGATGCTAACTCCTCACCCCCTACTCACTTGCAGAGGGCTGGGCAAGCGGAGGAGTCCCCGCTAGTTGCCTACTTGCTGCCCGTGCCAACAGCAGCATCTCCCAACTGGCAGCTTTGAGACACCTCGCCGCAGCGGGGCACAAAGGGACTGGCTTAAGAAAAGACATGCAAAGCACTTGCAGCAATGCCAAGGCTCCTGTTCTTAATGCTACACTGCTAAAAACTTCAGCCAGGGCAGAAGCTGGGTCCTGCCTCCCATCCCAGTAGGCAAGACCTCCACATAAAGAGTGGGTGTGCATAAACAGATGAAAATACCCTCTGAAACACTGCCCAATGATATCGCAGATAGGGAGCACCAATTCAAGACCAGAGATGTCAAATGCCTGAGACTTTAGTCACACATCAAAAGATAATAATGGGCAGGGAAGGTTTTCTTTTTAAGCTACCAGCTCGTTCTGGAGTCAAGTAATTGAGCTGAAAATTTCTGATGATGATGACAGCAGCTTCAGGGATTTTCAGGACACTCTGAATACAGTTCCTCTAAATTAAAAAAAAAAAAAAAACTGAAAGCATGGTCTTAAAAAAAATAAATATCTTAAAGATTAAAAAAATACAGTGAAATACAGGTCCTTCCCACATATGGGTGAGGCTGACCTCAGCACAAAACTGCTATACACCTGGGATGTGGGTAATGCTGTGTAAAACTGCTTGATGATGAGTTTCTTCCCTAAAGTAAGGTGAGTTCCATTAAGAATAAAAAATTCACAAGAAGTGATGCAGATGCTGCTTTTGCTTTTCTCCCCTTGGGCACACATGCCTTCTTTAAAATAAATAAATAAATAAATAGTAATAAAATAAATAAATGCACAAATATATAAATAAATGTTTTTACAGCTTAGTAATAAAATGCACTCATTCCCACTTACCTAAAAACCTTTACTGACACAAGGACATCCTCTGTGACCAGTAATTCAATCTTTAGTATTATTATGTAGCAGTCAGTGAAGCACTCAGCAGGAATCAGAAAAACCTTCATAACAATCCCTTCTATAAATGTTTCATCACAGATTGTGTGCCCCCAGATTTCCCTCTCTTCAACTGAAATATGTGTGTTTACAGTCTCCCACTTAAATAATACACTTTACTTATCTGTTTTATACAGGATAAATCAGGCTTATGTGACTGAAAATGGTAAAAGCTAGGCATCTGCTCTTAAAATAAATACAAAAATTCATATCCTTAATGGGCTTGATTCTTTCCAGCTAGTTTATAAGCAGAGTAAAACTTGTATTTCCAGAAACACTGATGTCCCAGTCTCAGAACATTATTTATTCTTAAAAGGAATTTCCAACCTATTGTTGTCTCTTTCCTTCAAAATGCTTTGAAACATCACTTTGCTGTGATAAAAACAAAACAATACAAAGACAGGGCTGTCACACTTTTCATGACCCTTCTGCAAGGAAAAATTACCTATGCTGAAAAATCTATTTCAGTAAATGGTGAATCCTTGAGACCTTTATTTTTGTCTCCTCCTAAGCACAGCAATTTTAAAAAACAACACACAGCCTTGCAGGTTCCCCTTAAATTGATAATTCACTGTGTTTTACGGTTCCCCTTAAATTGATAATTCACTGTGTTTTACAGACCAAAGCAATACAGCCGCACAGTCAGTATCAGTCGCCCAGCCCAGCAGTTGGCAGCCCTGATTTACTCCAGGCTGTGCAACCAGTGACAAGCAGAGCTTCACACTGACAGGCAGGATTTAGCCCACAAATATAAATGGCAGAGGTGGAAATGTTTACAAAAATCCCCCATCAGATGCACTTTACGGTAGCAGAGAGGGCTCTTCAGCTCTAAACTAGTTGGGATTTTTGCTTGCTTCATTTATTATTTTTTTTTAAAACCTGAAGCCAAACTGCCACTGCAGCCATTATGCGCATTGAAAACTGCTGGACTAGTAGGCTGGATTTACAATAGCAGCTGGGAAACTACTGACATGCAAAATAAACAATTCCATTTTACTATTTACATTTATTTTCTTTAAATTAATTGCCCTTAGTTGACAATCCTTGAAGAAGTTAACCAACATAACCATGCCATTGTATTGAGTATGTATAATACATAATTTTGTAAGGAAGTAAGTATTGCCAAGCTAAGTTCAACACTTCATTTCCATTTGTGTTCTGTTCTAATGGGAAGGGCACTTGAATTCAACTGAAAAATAAGCAAAATAAATCCCATTCACAGTGCTGAAGAGGAAAAAAGCCTTCTTTTTTCAGTCCTCATCAGTTTCAGAAGTTTGTACAAGTCATTGAGGGGAACAATCTGTACGATTGTTCAAGGAAAAGCTATTGTTGTAAATAATGGATAAAGAAATGCTATTACAAAGTAGTCAGCTTTTATAAGGTTTGTCATTTTGGAATTTTTATTTTATTTGGTACCATTAAACATGTCAAATTTTAGATGTCACTGTGTATTACTTTATCTAATCCTTAACGTATTGTGCAGACAAAACAAACCCAAACATGGATTAGTGGCTTCTTATGACAATGGGATGGGTTTGTAACTTTCCCTTTTTCCTTGATTGCAACCCAAAAATCTCAGATAGACCTAGCAACATCACCACAGGGAACTCCAGTTCATTATCTGTTTGCATCGGGCATAAAATAAGCTTTATTATAGTACATAAAGCAAACAACCTCAGCGTTCTGAGTGCTTGCAAAAGATTGTCTTCGTGAGAACTATGTAGCCTCATACAAATTATTTATTTGGTCTGACAAGACCTCAGAGTTGTTACATAAAATTAACTTTCAAAGCTGATTGTGATGCTCATGTGATTTTGGTGGTGCAGGCTTAGTCTCTTGGAAAAACAGTACTGAAGGTAATAGCTGTAACGTTTAAACCAGGAGCTACTGTTCTTGCCCAAAATCCAAGACCGTCACTCTGTCTACACCAACAGAGCCGGATACAATATTCCAAACCTGTTCTCTATTAACTTCAAAGAGCAAGCTAGGAAAAAACTTACAGTATATTTAAAAAACAAGATGAAGTCATGCCTGCAAGAAAATGGCCCTGATCAGTGTAAGCATAACAATACTGTAAGAAAGGATTTGAGAACAACTGCTTTTATGTACTGTGCACGTGCAGTTCCAGATTCCAAGCATGATTCAGGAAATAAATGTGACTCACATATACCCCATGTACCTTACTTTCATCCTCAACCGTATTGATTCCACTGACTGCACTGGGACCCCTCTCAGGTGGTTCCACTCCCCTTAACGCACTTTGGATGATTTCTTGAGAAAGAGCGAACCATTTCTCCAAACTAAAGTTGCTTTTTATAAACTGCTGTCTTTGTTTCCCACCCTGAGATTTTGAAGTGCTTTACACCTGAAAACTGACCCATTTCCTGCAGGATGTTTTGCATTAAAGATTTGTTTCTAACTGATGTTAGTAACTGGTTAAACAAATAAGAGTTGTACACACCTTAATCTAAATTTAAAAAAAAAGTGTAAGCTTTGTGTATTGTACAGTTTTGCCTAAAGCTGATGTAAATTATAACCCTGTTCCCACAGTAACATAGATTAGCTGTAAAGCAGTACACATAACTTCTAACTTCGCTCCAAATCCACTCTGCCAGAAGCTGAACAAACACATATCCACCCAGTTAGTTACCTGCTAACGTAACTGGCATCAGTGCATTTTAAAGTACCTGAACTTCTGTCCCGTCGTATTCAAAGGCATTGGTTCAACGCACATTTTGCAATTAACAAACATGTAATCTGTCATATACAGATTATACTAGTTATAACTGATGAAAAAAAAACATTTAAGTACTCTAAAATTTATATGTAATGACAGGTATGTGTATTTGCATATCCCACTCCTACACCTCTAGTGTCAGCAGTAAGGAAAGCCCTATGTACGCTTGCATACACTGATTATTCAATAAAGGTAAAGGGAAATCTGTTGCAAATAAAAAAACCACTTTCATAATTCAGGTGTGCCATATTAAACCTTACACATAATATCTCCAAGTATTTCATGAATAATGGAGTAAGCACGCAACCAGTTTTCCTTCACATTTTTGGTCAGGAATTGAAAACAGTCACAGTCGGTTGGCATTCTTCACCACACAATCCTTAATCACATTAAACAATCCTTTAAAAGCCAACTGTGAAATGTTCATTAAAACTATTTAAGTAATTTAACTTACTAATTTTCTAACAGACATTCCCTAGATTGCAGTCTTTCAGCAGTAACATTTCAGCTGGTTGCCTCATGCCAAAAGTCTGTTACCTAGTCTAATTTTAACTGTTCTAGTTCAGTAAACTAATCTAGCCTAATTCAACTTAATCTAGTCAAATACCTGATACAAATGAACAGAAACATTTACATTATTTTTTCTAAATGGATTTCCATTTTCCCTAGTGACTCAACCTTTTTCTCCAAAGCAGCAAACTACACAGAAGACAATAAGCATCTCACCGGCACTTTTACCCAACGTTCCCTGCAACTTACTTGTTAAAACCTCTGAGTTTTTTACACTAAAACTTTCATGTTAGAGATGGCAGACATTTTTTATTGCTAAAGAGTGTAGTATTCTTTGAAGCATTAAAAGCTGCTTATCATATTGAAAATCATACCATTCAAGGTCAGAGTGCACATAAATTGCTGGATAAAAGTACAGAAATTTTGTAGAAGTTGAAGAGCTCAATGGAGTTGATACTCACCTTTCAGGTCTTGTAGATAACATTTCATGCAATCCCAAAACAGGGCAAGTCTAAACCTAGATGAATCATCCAGAAGACTGTGACCCTGCCAGCACACAACTGAGCACTAGCATGTCATTCAGGATTCTCCATGCCAAATTCAAAACAAAGAAGTACTAAAATATCATTATTATCTGAAAATTGAGTTCTACTGCTAGGTGTCTGCAGATTTATTACCTTCTTGGAAGCACATAGTACAACCAGCTTCACAGCCCATGCATCCTTGGTCTGTCAAAGAAGGCTTTTAAAAAGCTGTTACTTGCTCAATTGATTTTGAAGTATGACAAAGCTGATGTTCTCCTAACACACACCTACTTTGTTTCCTAAAATCATATTCTTGCTATGAATAATCATTACTTCTTTTAACCCCTTGTCCTGGTTTGAGGTAAAACAAAACCAACTTTCTGTTCAGTAATTTTATTTCTTAGCTAGGCCTCTTCTAACTGTCTGAAATCAACAGCTTGTTATGTTGAAAACGGTTCGTTCAGAGTGATAAGACAGTCTGTGCCAAGGAACGGTGTGCAGAGAGGCTCTTGCTTCTACTTATTGCTATAACAACCAAGGTCAGCTAATTTCGTTATTTGCCCCATTGGAGGGTCAGAAGGGGAAAAGCATAGAGGTGTCCCACCTGCAGGGAGGAGCGGACAGGACAGGTGACCCAAAACTGACCAACAGGGGTATTCCATCCCATCTGCCCCATGCTCAGTATAGAAGCTGAGGGATCAAAGGGTCAGCTCTCTTCCTTCAGTGGCCGACGTCCGAGGAGGACCCTGCCTGTTCATCTGCCTTTGATACCAATCCGTGTGTTCCTGACTCCATCTGTGGAATCCAGTTCCCACCCATCACTGAGTCCACTCTGGGACTTCCCCAGTGCCTGCCGGTGATGTCATCCTGGGAGCTTAGCATGGTTTTGTATATACTGTATCTAGTTCAGTATTTTCCTTTTTATCTTATTATTAATATTTCATTAAAGGAGTTTAGTTCCTTCTAAACTCATAAATCTCCTTATCTCTCTGCCTCCTCTCTGTGTATGAGAGGCTGGGATGGAGCATCTGTCGCCAGCCATTGGCCAGTTTGGCCAAAAGCACGACACCCCTACATAGACAAGGGTATAATAAAACACGACATTATTTCAATACCATCATTTTGTGAGAAGATTGTCCCAATATCATATCCTCTGGCCTGCCAAATGCCATTTTGCTCCACTGGTATCTTCCCAAATAATGATGCAAAGATCTTTTCCCTGGTCTGCTGCTTCAGCATATCCCTTTGTGCATCTGCCCAGCGATTTCGTCATTTCCACCAGCTACTCTTTATCCACCTGTTCCCAGTTGTAATTTCCCCCTGTCTATCAGGACCCTCTCACTTTATGCCTCCTTGTCCCCTTCTTGCTGAGTGAGAGGATAGCCTTCACCCACCCTTCTCAGCTCCCACACTCCGCTTCCTAAACTTCCAAAACAAGCAACTCTGCGTTCCCTTCCAGGTCAGCCCTTCTTCTCAGGAAGGAGGAACCACAAAATACACTCCATTATTATCTTCCAAACCCCTCTTTTCTCGGCAAAGATGACAAAGTGCAGAGACCACTACATCACGCTGCCCAGTGTCGTTTCTCTGTCTGCCCCCGCCTACTTAGTCTTCTTTTAAGAACGTGGGCACAGAATGTTAACTCAGCTGCATTTGAAAATTTAATAGATTATTGATGATTGATTATAGATTATATATTAAAATGTATTGGCAAAAAGTCTTCAGACTATTATGTTTTCACTCCTGGTTGCCACGAACCAAGAGCACATGCTGATTCCAGTACAACTTCTCATCTAAATGGCAACAAGCTGTTTTGTTTAGATAGCATACTATTCCACTGGGTGTCTGTGTCCTCAGACATGATGAGGAAGCGTGTCTTACTTTGTGTTTGCATAGCAAAATGGGGTCCTTATCCATGCCTTAGGCTCTGATACGCTACTGTGGTAAACACTGCTATCGCTGCCCATAGAAATGCACTCCACATGCTTCGTTCCCTGTGTCAAGCCACCATTTGCATGTCGGCTTTAAGCTCCTTGCATTCATGAGATGTACTACAACAACATAAGCATCTGAGTTTTGGTTGTTTCACGTGTTTTTTTTTTTAATTACAGAAATGAAATAGCCGTCGTTCTTCATGAAAGTCACCCAAAATTGTAAGACACACATTTATCATTTAAAAACAGAAAATCCTGCAAAAATAAAATGGTAATATGGTAGAGAAAAACAAATTACTAGCATGGAGGAAAATTATTATCAGTCCCTTTTGCAAGAAAGCAGAAAAGGGTACACTGTGACAATACTAGCACTGAGGAACAACGAGCTCTGAAAGGAACATGACTCTGCCTTCGCCAAATTATAAGCCTGTGAAAGGCATATGGTGTAATTCTCGGAAATTCTGAATGCTTCCTCTGCTGTGCTCTCTGTTTGTACTCCTGAATGGTTACCTTGTAAATAATACAGAAAAATATAATGCTTCAGCTGACCTGGAGTACTTGAGGTCTGGCAGTAACCCTGCCGTGCACAGGGTCATAGCTTTGCTTGTGAAAATCACAAGACATGGGAAACCTTAGTGCTTAACATCCCTCTGGGACATAGTATCCATCCCACCTAGCAGAAAAAGACATTTATCAATTAATCCCCTCCAGCTCTGGAGTAGCTACAATGTAGAGACAGCCTGGATGGCTTCTTTTCTCCTGAATACTTTGGGGGGACAGTGTGACCCTGCAAACCTGGGAAGAGTGTCACAGCTACGCTGTGATCAACGCAACCTCCATCTCCTCTCTCTGTAAAACGAGAGAGGCTCAGGAACAAGAAAATTACAATTCGTTTTTCCACACTACACATAGCAAAGCACATTCTCATTCATGAGCTCTGCAGCAGACAAGCTCCAGTTCAGTGCAAGACACTCCATCCCACACAGTCACCTGAGGAACTCAATGCCTCTTATGAATCTCACAGAAAATATTCCCACATTAATGTACCTATACGTACAAAGGGCAGAGCCTTGCCGTTTCTATCCCAGATTTGGGAAGTTTGCAGTCATTCCTGTAGAACTCATAAAGTGCTCCGAATAAAACAGCTTCCATTACAGCCTCTCTCCCAACAGCACCTTTTATCCTTAAAATCCAGATACACACCACTCAGTGTGCCCCATAGGAACACTATAAATAGGCATTTGAGGATGAATGGTCCCACTACGACCACAAAAAGCCATGGAAAGCATCTCCTACTTCTCTGAGGGACTGGACCACATCAGCCAGCCCTAACCGTGGGTCATCGCAGCCCCACTTCAGGCATTTTTGATTCCATACTGTTAACCAGTAAACCTGAACTCCACTACTCCTCAGTCTAGCTGTAAAACATTCGTATTACTTCTGTTTAATTTTTCACCAACTACTGCAGTGCTCTAACTGCCAAACACTTCACCCAAAATCCAAACCACACAGACCAAGATAGATGGAAAGCAACAGGCGACTTTTACCTCCATGTACCCTCATACTTTCCTGGGGATAAAGGCAGTCGCTCAACATATAACTTTACCATTACATCTTGCAACATTTTATTAATTGCCTCGTGATCAGGGAAGTGTTCCAGAATTCGCGTAATAAAATTTCTCACGCCAGCTAAGCCCAGGGACGTGCCCAGTGTGCAAAAATCAGACTTTTAAACACTTTTCATTCACTTAACAGAAAACACGGTACATGCCAAATTTGTAGTCATAGTTCACATCCTTATATGCAATCTCCACCATTTGTGGTGTTCTTACATAAAGAACAAAATTAGACTATCAGCAGATGCTCTGTTACGTTTGGGCCATTAAAAAGGTGAACGCTGTCATCAATATTATAGCAGCTCTGGCACCAGTTAAAGCGAATCTGCATAGATGAAGGAGCAATCATTAAGGCTTTACAGACTCACTTTCCTCCAGAGTGTCAAAAATCCTCCCCACATGCCCTCAAGTGCTGGAGTTTGGTTTTGATCTCTGCTTTAGCTGAAAGATGTGTAAAAGCAGGCACAACATTATCCACTGACTAAGTGCCTGAGACAGCCATGTGTGTTGTTTACTCCAGTGAGTGCATAAAAAATCTCACAGTCATGAAACGTGTCAGAATGATGTTTACTTTGAACAGAAATATACAATTATCTTGTTCATAAAGCAGAAACCTCTCTCTCAGCAAGAAAACTCAATTCATGGTATTTCTGCAAAGAAATACTGCTACAGGAATCCCAGTGCACCTTTGGGCGGACAGTACTTTCCCTTTTATTTCCCTCCTTTTTTAAGCATGCATTTAGCTGTTCTGTTTCAGGGATGCATGGGAAAGGCTACATAGTTCAAAATGAGAAAAACAATATTCTGTAGAAGCAGACCCAATTTTAATTACAAAGCAATATCAAATCTGTATGGACACAACAGGAAAACAGAATTCATTAAACTGGCTCCCCCCTAGATTCATAACCTTTCTTCACCATTCAGCCTGCAGGATAAAACACTCAGAATTCTCCTCCAGCAAACATTTTGGTTTCTGCGTAAGCAGTGGATCCTCTGGAGAGAGATGAGGCAGAGAGAGGCTGGAAAATGCAATTCTTTCTGTATCTCTCAGAGAAGTGCCAAACATTATGTGGTGCACAAACCAGCTCTGCAGGTTCACCATAAACATAGCGTTTCTTGTCTTCTCTGAGTACTGTCAAGTCAGCCAATTAGGAATTTCAAAAAGGATTTACATGTCACTGTGCCTACCTGCTTGTTCTTTAAAAAAACAGAAACTGGGGGGGAGGGAGGGGGGAACCCACTTTGATGCAGTGAACAGAAAAAAAAGAAGTTCCCTCTTCAAGAGATTACCTGTGTGGCCAAGCCTGAAAGCAAAGAGGTTTGCTTCATAGAGAAAAAGGGTAATACAAATAGTACGAGTAATACTGATACAGGCAGCAAGTAAGAGAACCACAGAGGTCAGTTTGGGGTGGGAGAGGAGCGAGGACTTCACAGGCGTAACTAGCAACCTGCCTGGACATCAAAAAAAGTATATTACCTCTTGGGCCACACCTGCCAACACGTGGCAGAGTTTTCATCCTTCTTGGAGTACCACCAAAGCTCAGCTTGGCAAAGCAAAAGGAGGGCACCAAAATCACTATTAGAAACCAGTGACCTCAAAATGACCAAAAGCTCCATCTGTGGATGGTGGGGAGAAGAAGAAAGAAGGGGAAGGCACCTAAATCCACATCTGCACCTTCCCTTTTATTTCCTAATCAATAAAAGATACAGCTAGCCAGAGCTCTTACAAGCAAGTTAATGAAAACGCATCAAATGCAACAGAAGTTTTTCCATCCTCAGAATACCATCTATATATGTAAAAACTGAAAAAGAAATATAACTCTCTTGATGGTTTTGGATTACAATGATAGCTCTGATCACAAAGCAACAAGAGCATAAATATTCACAGAGTCAAAAAGAACCATAAAAAGACAGATGTTGCCGCTACAAATACAAAAACATTCAGTTTGTGTCTTTCCTTCCAGGAGGCAAGATATCCACTGAACTATTTATCACCTCATGACAAAAAACTATGTATCATTTCCTGTAAACAAGACAGGATGTCTAAATAAATTCTAGCACAACAAAAAAAAAAATAATTAAAAGATGTGAATATTCATACAGAAGAGTATGTTAGCGGTGCTAAGAGTTTTAACAGGCAATTCATCTAGGGAGGAAGGGAGGTTTAGTTTTCAAAAATTATTTGTTTCCTCACGCTATATGAAAACCCTTGCAGGACACAGAAACATTTCCATTATTCCTGAACCACCCCAGTATGATGGAGGATTTCACATAACAGTGCAGTTGTAAAGAATGGGCAGAAATCTATACCATAAAGACTTAAAATGCTGGATCTCAATTTAAAAATATGTAAATTCCATTAAGGTTTTGAGAAGGACAGAAAAAAATGTAATATGAGTTGAGAGGGGTCAGCCTAGCAGACCACGAAAATAAAGATTTTTCTGATTTTAAAATCGATGAAAGAAAATTAAATTGGTAAGAATAAATTAGTTAATGAGCAAGAAGGTGAAGAAACTGAAGTTTGTAAGGTACAACCTGGTTGTTATAAAATCTGATCACTATAAATTGCAGTTAGCAAAACAAAGACATACAAACAATTAGGATACTGTAAGAGCCTTACAACTATACAGACCGTTACAGGTAAGTTACAGGATGTATACAAACACACAGATATACACATTACCCTGTGCAGACAGCATATTACCAAGAAAAACAAAAATGTAACAAGTGAGTAAAGATAATTCACTGAGCCAGTAAACTACAAAAGATTACCAAGAAAAAGAAAAAAGAAAAATATAGCATGCAACTTCAAAAACCAGTACTTCTAGTAATCACTGTCCAAAGACTATCTCCAGATCATCATCAAAATCATGATCAAAAAAAGCACCTTGGGTGGAAAAAAAAGTCAATGAGACAAAACTAAGCAATGATCAGCATGAACCTGTAACAATTCTTTGAACATTCTCTGTGAAATAATTACAGGAATCAGCAAACCAGGGAATTACGTTTATCAATAGATCCAGGTTTCTGTTGTGTATCCAACACAGTGTGTTGCCCCACTTCCAAAAAAAAACCTTAGAAACCGTAACTTAAAGGTGCCATGAATACAAGCACTGTGAAAAGGACTAGAAACTGGAGGTCTGAAGAAAAGGTTAATGAAAAAGAGATGCAACTGGAGAGTCAGAGGATGGCCTCAGAAGGGTATTGTAGGAGTCTGAGTTTAGGCACAGTATTGAAATATTCATCCACGATGAAGAAGGAGGTAAGCTAAGAGCTGCTGAAAGGCGGGAGCAGAAATCAAACCCCATGCGTCTGCAGAGGAGAATTACAACTCGTATTTCCCCTCCTGTCCCAATCCAACACAATCCCTTGTAGTTCTTGTTACATGCCTCTAATAGAGCATGTAGATGGCACCTTATTTACACAAACCAAACTGCAACAGAGCTCACCTCTTGACACCTTAAAGCAAATTTGAAGTAAAAAATAAGGAGGGAAACAGATTAAAGAAGTGAAAATTACCTTAGTGGTTGTAATAAGTAACTAAAGGTA
>VWZL01002069.1:0-129069 GCA_013396915.1 Stercorarius parasiticus
CAGCCACAAGCCCAGCACCAGCAGCGGCAGCAGCCGCGGAGGAGGCGGCATCGCGGGCGGCTCCGTGGCCGGGCCGGGGGCGCGCCGGGGAGGGCGGGCAGGGGAGGGCAGGGCAGGGGGTGAAAGGGGTTCGAGATGGAGATGGAGATGGGGGGGATGACGGCTCGGAGCCCCTGTGGACTGTCCCGGAGACTGCGGGGGACCGGGGGGCTGGGGGAGAGGTGCAAAAGAGCCCGGGTGCAAAAGGCAGGGAGGCAGCGAGNAGGGTGCCAGGAGGCAGATACCCGAAGGGCTGAGATCCAAGCAGATGCAAAGGGTCGAGGGGCAGAGGGGCAGGGGGTGCACAGGGGCAGAGATGCGAGAAGCAGAGATGGAAAGGGGAGGGATGGGAAAAGGCAGAGATGCGAAGGGGGCAGAGAGGCAAAGGGGAGGGATGTAAATGAGAGAGGTGCAAAAGGGGAGGTGAAAAGGGAGGGATACAAAGGGGAGGGATGCAAAGGCAGAGTTGCAAAGAGGAGGGATGCAAAGGAAAGAGGTGGACAAGACGGAGAGTGCAAAGAGGCAAGATGTAGAAGAGCAGAGATGCGAAGGGCAAGCACACCCCGGGGTGTGGGCAGCTGCTGCCAGGCACCCCCGGGCCCCGGGTGGGCACTGTTGGCATCCAGGGCTTTGGGAGGTGAAGGGGTGGCTCCTAGGGCACTGGGAATGCGAGGGTCCCAGTGGAGCAGGGGGCTGTGCACAGCTCCTGCTGGGAAAGAAGGGCCTGGGAAACTGAAGATGTGTGGGGCAGGAAAGCTTCTAGCTTCTCCCACTTCAGATGAAGACGGAAAAAACTTGTAAGTGGAGTAGAGCAGCTCTTCCCAGCAGCCTGCAATTGTTTGTCAAAATGCATCTGGTGATCAAGGTAAAATTAAAAAGCCATCTCTCAATATATTTTTGCTTCCCACCGTTTCCTCCCAGAACTGGCTGAGGCAGCTTTAGGCTTCTCCAGCTTTTTGGCAGATGGCTGAGAGACTGACCCTGTCTTCTCATACAAACTGCTGTGGAGCTTCTCCTTAGGGTCCCCACGGGCTCTGACCATTCGCAGCCCAAAATAGCCTTTTTCTATTTCAGTATCCTCCTTTTCCCATATCTGATCTTACTGAGGATAGGAATGGGCATGGGACACTTAAAAACTTTTGTTAGAATACGAATATCATGGAGACACGGTCCCACTTAAATGTCTCCCTAGCTGTGATGGTTACTAAAAATGAGACGGCATGTTCTAGCTGGTTCCTTTAATATCATCCTCCCTCCGTCTGTATGTCTGTCTGTCTCCATCTGCCTTTCCAGCCCTCCACAAGAACTAGGAGCTCTTGGGAGCAGAAGGTGCTTTTTTGTTCCATGTTCGTGCTGTGCCCGGTTTAGGGGGGTCCTCGTGCATGACTGCCACTTGAAATAATGTGCAAAATAATGAATCATCAGTTAAATAATGCCGAGCCAAGTTCATGACAGTGAGAAAAGCCTTCTTCTGTGACAAGTGTCTCCCTCTGGAATAGTTTCATCAGACTCAGTTGTGCACTGAAAAGTTTAACAAAGGTAATATTCATATTTCCTGATGGCATGGTCCTACAACTTATTTCATCATAGCTTTATACAAGAACAGCGAAGTTTATTCTTGCTAAAACAGAAGGAGATTTTGATTTTATTTTTTTTCCTAACAAAAGCTCCAGAATGACTGTTAGAGTTTTTCTAACTTTTTTTATAATCTATTTCTTGAAGATCAACAAATTGCTTCACAACTTTCAGGAAAGCTTAAAAGACCATCCTGAAAAGAATTTTTTGAAGAAAACATCCTCAGGAAATCCCAACAGACCAACAAGCTCAATATTTTTTTAGTGTTAACCATCAGGAAAAACTGCTTTTGCTTTGGTAAACCGAAGGGTCTAAACTGTGGTAGAGAAGGCTTCAGAGCCTCACTCAGTAGTTTTTAGATACATAAATAAGAACTAAGGAGAAAAACAAAGAATTGAGGCTGATGTTGACTTCAGACATAATTGGGCAGTCCTGGAGGCATTTTGTGCAATCTAGTGTACATGGAGGCCTTGGTATGAACCTCAGGTTTCTGTTGAGAAACAGTGCTTCAAGATGTTGGCAAAGATACGGGGGTCATGTGAAGGAAGAGAGAAATGCTGCAAGTGATGGGAGAGAAGTTCAGCCCATCCAAGGTGGTCTTTCCATGTCTCTCCATGGTCTTTCTATGTGGTGTCAGAGCTTGGCAGCTTCAGAAACATGAATCTTGTGTAGGGTGTGGGCAGCGACATACAGGTATGTTATTACTCCATCACTGCTGCTGAGGAGGTAGAGCTCCGAGAAGCTGATGAGGTGTTTGTAGCCATAGGTTGGTTGGGAATTAATAGGTTGTCCTGGGAATTAAATTCTTAGCTTTTATGAAACACAAATGCTATTTCTTCTACCTATATAGAATCATAGAATCGTAGAATTGTAGAATCGTAGAATCATAGAATCATAGAATGTGTTGGGTTGGAAGGGACCTTTAAAGGTCACCTAGTCCAACCCCCCTGCAGTAAGCAGCGACATCTTTAACTAGATCAGGTTGCTCAGAGCCTCCTCAAGCCTGGCCTTGAATGTCTCCAGGGATGGGGCCTCCACCACCTCTCTGGGCAACCTGGGCCAATGTCTCACCACCCTCATTGTAAAGAACATATATACGAGATTAGTATCTTCTGGGTAGAAAAGCCTCATATTTAAGCTTCATCTCTGTTTACTGTGTGTTGCAAGTGAGTAACGGTCAACTGTCCTCAAACCATTTTGGAAATATCTAATCTAAGCTGTGATCTGTTCTGCTATTCCTCACATTTCAGTTAGCCACCACATAGCAGCTGGGAAGGAAGACAGGGGCAGCTCAGGCCCACAACATACATGTGTCTTTCCTTAATGTTACTGCTAATAGTCTAAATTAAACTGCTTATATTTGGCCAGAGCATTTGAATCAGTGAGCCATCTCAGAAAACACACCAGCATTTGCTGGCATACTCTGGCTTGGGCTGATCCTCTCCAACTCTTTTTGGTGGTGATTACCAGAGTGTGGAAGTGAGTAATTAATGTTTTTCGGAATTTTTCTATCATCCTGCAGAGTTGTCACGTTGGTGTTTTGAGGGTACAGTGGGAGTCCCTGGAGCTGACTTCAGAGCTGAATGAGCTGAAAGGAGGTCTTGGCCGTAACTCTGGAGCAGACACAGTAGGTAAGCAAGCCTGCACATAAAAATACCTCTCACTTGAAAGTGCCCGATTTCCTTGTTCTCCTCCATTTATGTTTGCTGGTTCTGTACCCATTGTTGTTGTGAGGGCTCTGGGTGGCTCGTCTTCTCCCGTGCCCTCTCCCTCCCCAGCTGAGACCTCTCCCTGTCAGGAGGCTCTCCGGAGATTCATCAGTGTCCCACCCCGACAAGCTAGTCCCTTGGGATATTTGGTCTTTGAGTTCATTAGCAACTTTCAGATCGGTATTTTAGTAAAGAATTAGAACCACCTACATTCAGATCACAGTGAATAACACAATTTTGCTCTTAAATTTCTCTCCGCAGAAACACTGTCAATTTTCTTCTCTCTTCGCTCACTTCCAAGGTAGTAAAAAGTAGCAGGAGCACCTGAATCCATTCCAGGAGTCCTTTCTCTTCCAGCTCTGGATAACAAGGAATTAGTGACATGAAGTAAGGATTTAGAAACCCTCCCTGGAGACCACATCCTTCAGATCTGTGTTTGCTGTTTCTCTGCAGGGATCCACCGGCTGATCTGAGACGTTCTTCAGTGCGGCATGAATACTTTTGTGCTGTGAACTCAGCATGGGTCTCACGAGTGCTGTAGCCAAAACCAGCTAATCAAAGGAGCACCAATAGAGCCAATTACTGCTCAGGCCGCGCTTTCAGCCACTCATGCATGTGCCACAGTTATTCATTCACTTCCTCAGCTTAGATAGTCTTGTAGACTTTGAGACAGGCTTGTGGTTTTCCCAGGCAGGAGCTCTTCCTTTTCTTCCACACACCTTTACAGATATTTAAACCAAAGGTTTCTCCCTCCAGGCTGTGTCATTTTCTTTGCCGTTTCTGTGGCGATGTGGGTGATTTAAGCCTTTTAATAAAACATAGCTCTGCTCCATCTCTCTCTTTGCCTTTAAAGTATGGACAGAGTTGAGTGTTAGTCCAGGTATCAAACAAGAGAGCGCGGCGCTTGGGGTCTGGCTGCCTTTCTGATGGGTGTAGGTGATCTGAAACCTCAGCCCAGCTGTCTTTTATTTATATATCCACAGTGATTCCTTTGTAGTCCAGGGTACAAAATATCAAACCCAGACTTCTTCCCCCCTGCCCACCCCTCTTTAAACTGGGTGACCTACAAAGATGAATATTTGGCTGTGTTAGTGTCCCCAAAGGAAGAGGTATTTTCATTATCTGCTTCTCTAATTTGAGTAATTCTTCTCATAGTTCGACATTTGGTCCATCATATTTGACTATTTTTGTACCAATGGATGGGCCGGGTGATTCCTATTTAAAATCAGTAGTTCTTTTTGTTTCTTTCTTTCTTTTGAAGAGTAATCAGGACCATGAAGAAACAGGATCTGTCTTTGGGGATCAGCTGGGAATATGCTGCTGTCTCAAAGAGTTTGCAAAAATTTACTTATGCATAGCAGTAAAAAGACTGCAATGCCATTTAGACTTTGAATGGAAAAGTGTGTAGAAGGATCAAAGAGTTGGTATGGATGGAGACCTTTGCCTACACCTTCATTTTATCTTTCTGCCCTTTCTTGGCCTCTTTGGCCTTTACCCTTCCCCACTGTCCATCTTCCCCATCCTGCCCTCACTGTGCCCGCAGAGTCCTGCTTTCTTCTCCCTCTGTCCCTGCTCTCTGACAAATCTCACCAATTTCAATGCAGTTTCCTTTGGATATGGCCCTCTGTCCTGTTAGCTGTGTCCTCCTACCCAAACTCCCATCTCAGCCTGGCTCCCTGACATCTGGGGATATCTAGCCCTCGTCTCAGAGACATTGTGGCTGAAGGGGAACAGTTACTCTCATTCCAAGTGACCCTTTTTCCCTTTCTCAGTCACTAGTACTATCACCTCCTCTTATCTGTCACTTGGTCTTACAACTCGGATGTCATCCTCACCTTAGACTTTCCTCTCTGTTCTCAAGGTTGTGTAGACACTTTGCCCATAGCTTCTCCCAGAGATGGCCTTTCCTACCATTTACACAACCAAGATGCTAGGCTCTTTCCTGTTTTTTTCCATGTCTTGAGTCCTATAGCATCTTTTCCCGGGCAGACCCAGCCTTGGCCCACCGCTGTCCACCCAACTTGTTGCTGCACACACTGTTTTTTTAGCTTATCACTACTGAGCACATTCACCACCCGTCTTTTCCCTGGGCTCCCTTGGCTACCAGAAGCCACCCCTTGCTTCATGCCAGGCTCTTACAGAAGAGCTCTGAGGCAAGGACCTCCTCAGCTCTGCACTTCTGCAGCATCTGGTTCGTGACCCATGACGGCAGGTCCAAGAATAAGAATAACAACAATGTGCAAGCTGATTCCAGTTCAAGTCAGCGGAGGCCAGAAGTTGCTGCGCTCAGAAGTCTGTTCATAAATCAATGTGAAATGCGCTGTCTGAGCGTAGCTCCCAGTAGACACACATCTGCATAACACATACCACTGACACAACTGGCGATGGGAAAAATATCTAAACATATCATTCCCACAGCTGTGGAGGAATGAATAAAGATGTCTAATTCCCCTGTCCCTGGGGTGAACCCTGGTCCAGGTAAATGCACTTCTTATAAATCAGAGGTTTTAAAGGCAGAGGGACCATTAGGAAAGTCTAATCTGACCACACTGGCTAGAAGATGTCACCCAGGGGTTCCTGTGTCAAGTTCATAACCGAATTTAGAAGAAAGCAGAAGAAAGACATTCAATCCTCACTTTAAGATCTCAGATGGCAGAAAAGCAAGCTCATCCCTTGGTGATTTGTTCCAATGCTAAAATCTTCTCCTTTTTCCCATTCTAGATTTGCCTAGCTTCAGCTTCCATCCATGGGATCATGTTTTGCTGTTGTCTGCTACTTGAAAAAAAAACACCTCTTATTAGAAATACTCGCCCAGTTTTAGCACTTATAATCCACTAATCAAGCACTCCCTTGAATAAACTGAATACAAACAGTTTCTTTTACTCAGTGGCAGGATGACCAGACTATCAGTTGTTGTAGCTTGATTTTCCCAGATTTCCAACATCCTTTTCTCATACAGAGACCAGAGATGAACTCTGGATTGTAGAGACTGGTCTCCAAAGAGCCAGAAAGAGGGTAGCGCCACCATTCCTATTTGGTTTTCTGCTCCTTGATCCACGAACCACATTTATTCTGCTAGCCAGCATTATACAAGTATGGAGCAACTTCCATTGGTCATTCCTGAAGAAAAATTGTATTGGCAAAGTACAATTTGCACTTCAATCCTAGCTTGGTCAAGTGAAGGCAATTCTGGCCTAGTTTTGGGCCAGAGCAATGATCCCTCCTGCATCCATGCACTCACAGTGCATCTCTTCAGCTGCAGGATGACAGGGGAGTGATGAAGAAAGTGATGCTGGATGCGTCTGATTCCTAATGAAACAGTGATATTGTAGGACTTTGGCTGCTTGTCTGGAAATAAAAAGATGGAGATGTGAAATATTTTGCCTTCGCTTTAATAGCTCAGGTTCTTGGTTTTTTTTTTATTTATATAAAAAAACTCATATGTTTTTGAAGAGTTGAATCTGTTTTAATTTTTGAATCGTAGCTGGAGGTAACATGTTTGACACAATCATCTTTTAAAGTGAATTCAATGCTGCTAAATGGTACCAGATTGCCAGGGTTGACTTCTCTCTGTGCCCCCGGCAGAAGAGCAGCAGGACAAACCTGCTGGCAAAGGGGATGCCTTTCAAAAGGGCCAAGACACCCCCAAACCAAAGCCTGCTCTGTCTTTGCTGAGTGCAGAGATGATGTGCAGGTAGATGAAGCAGAGGCAGGTCATTGGAGACAACATCTCTCCCTGTCCAGCCTTCCAGCCTGCAGGGACAACCTTACCCTTCCTTCATCACTCAGAAACCAGCATGTGACCTCAGAGGATCTCATGTAGAGCCCGTAGGGTAGTGAGAATCATCGCTCTCATGCTACTGCTGATTGAGCAGGAATGGGCATGCATGTCCAGAGGGCCACATGGCCCTGATTTGGGATGAGACCATACAGACCAACCTTGTTTCTTGCAGTTTGCCTGGATAAAAAAAAAAAAAAGCAGAGAGAGGCATCTACAACGAGAGCTCTTGGCACAACGTATAGTTAATGCAATTGAACTCACACTCTGCTCAGTTTTCACAACTGGGTTCTTATTCTGATGAGTTAATTCCCTTTGATGTCCCTTCTGTCCCTCCCCTGCTTTCGTTGAGTCTAAAATAACCCAACTGTCCATCTTGCTTATGGAATTACTGAACTTTTAAGAGAACACAAAGTGCTCTCACATGAGGATTTGGGATTAAACCTCTCTTGTTTATGTTAAACATAACATCTTAATTCTTCCACTGCTGGAGGGCAAATGAGTCTCCACAACCCCAAAGAAATCTGCTTTCAAGCCCTATAGCAAAGGTCAGTGTGATTTGTTTCTCATTACAGATGTTCTTTCCGGTAAAGTTGTCTCATGGTATATGACAGTTCTCTTACAAAACAACTTTATGCAATTTAAAGAATTTTAGTTAAATATTTTCCATGGTAAGACAACATATGATTGATTTTCAGCACGTTTCTCTTCTCTCAAACTGCATTAATCAGTGGAATATGTGACTTTTTCAGTGGATGTAGTGAGGAACACAACTGCCTGCATCCCTCTCTCATCCAACATACAAGAAGCTTTGTATTTGGAGGGGGGAATCCCACTGAAGCTGTTAGTTCCTTGAACTGGGTTTGACTCCAGCCTCCTGGCTCTGGGAGTACGTGTACCTTTTGTACAGATGTACGTGCACATCTGGAGGGACAGACCTATGGGAAATGGGGGCAAGGCAGCGCAGGTTACTGAGTGGTAGATTACTGTAGATTACTACAGGGGTGAGAAACACCCCTGCACCCTATAAAGTCCCAGAGATGAAGGGAATACAAACAAGGTGAGGGATGAGGTAGACACAGCAACGCAGAGCCCAAGAGACAAAATGAAGACAGTGAGGAAAAGGCAGAGGAATTAGGAGGAAAGGCAGGAAAAGAACCAGGACAGGAGAGAAGGGACAGTGATGGAAGTACCTGGTCAAGGAAATTTTTAGGCAAGGAATGAAGGAGTTAATAAGTTTGTAATTTAACTTATTGAACATCATATGGTAAAACTATTGAAATAGGACAAGAAAGGAAAAAAGGAGCAACCAGAATCCTAAGCTTTTTTTTTTTGAGTGAGCACAGATTGGAGGTGTCCGATATAAACACTGTCAGAGACACCTGTGTTTCCCTACAGGAGCTGTCAGCCCTTCTGTAAAACCAGCTTTGACTCAGCAGTCTCACACTGCCCCTTCCCTGCAGAAAGCTGGGCTTCGCTTGAGTGTCATGCCCTGCCTCTTGGCTGGTCCCCACACTCCTGACCTGCCTGAAGCAGGAGAGCTGCTCTCCTTCATCTGGTTGCCTTCCCCACCATGGTCCTGCCATCATTCCCACTTTTGTCTCATGAGCATCCCTGCATCTACTTCCCTTTCTGGGCCATTTAAATGAAGTACCAAGAGAAGGAGAGGGGTAGGATTTCTTGTTTTAAGCTGTGTCCCTGACAGTGAGGGGGTCACAGCCTTCCCATCAACATCCATCAACATGCACATGAGATGTGCTTGCTTCCCATGAGCTACCTATTCCCCAATCAAACCTCACAAAATAACACAGTTCCCTGCTCCGTTAGCATGTGAGCTCTGTATTTTTCTGTGTCTTGAGTAGGTCTTGTTCTTCTCTGGCATGCTTTTGAATAGGGCTTTCCAGGTCTTTGACAGAGACGCAGTGTTCACAGAGCAGATGACATGAAAGCACATCCCCCATGCCATTGTGCAGGAGGTTTATTTGGATTTTAGAAATTGCCCTCAGCAAAGGATAAAAAAACTGCACTTAACCCAGTGAGTTAACCCAAGCACGTGGCCAAGGTAGTGAAATGGGCTCTGATCCAGCTCCCCCACCAGAAATTGCTTCCTCCTCTCACAGCAATCAGCTGGATCATCGCTGAGAAAAACTGAGTCCTCCTGACTCAGGGGAATTTCTTCCCCCAGGAGCTGGGTTAGCAATGCCACCAATATTCATGAGGGATTCACTTGAATGCCGGCGATGAGGGCCATGCTGCTGATGGGTAACTGTTGGCCATTTAGTCCTTCTCCCGACTTCTCCTGAACTGCGTCTGTTTAGCCTGGAGATGAGAAGACTGAGAGGGGATCTTATCAGTGCTTATAAATATCTAAAGGGCGGGTGGCAAGAGGATGGGGCCAGACTCTTTTCAGTGGTGCCCAGTGACAGGATAAGTGTTAACAGGCACAAGCTGGAACACAGGAAATTCCATTTCAACATGAGAAAAAACTTCTTTACTTTGAAGGTGGCAGAGCCCTGGAACAGGCTGCCCAGAGAGGTGGTGGAGTCTCCTTCTCTGGAGATATTCAAAACCCACCCAGACGTGTTCCTGTCCAGCCTGCTCTCGGTGACCCTGCTTTGGCAGGGAGGTTGTACTAGATGACCTCTGAAGGTCCCTTCCAACCCCGACCATTCTGTGATTCTGCGATTCTTTGGCAATGAGATGCTCCCCCATGCCATCAGTGTTGCCAAGGAGGAAACACCTCTACCTCTGAACCTGCCTTTGCTGAGTGAAATGCATCCACGCAACTTGCTGATAACCCATCGGGAGAGGGTGACTGCTATGCTGCTGAGCAGTAGGTCAGTGCATTTGCACACACAGAGCAGCCAGCGCAAGGTCATATGTCAAGGCCAGGACAGCTGTCCCCTGGCCACCACTTCAGGGGTTGATGACACATGTACAAAGCAGGTGGTGTTGGAGCCAGTGAAGGCTACAAAATCCAGCTCCAGCAGCAGCCTAAGCAAATGATTTACTGGATTATATTGCCTGTCAGCTAAGCTGCCTGGCTCCTCCTTGGATTGCATTAACTGTTCAGGCTGAAACATCACATTTTGCATGTTTATCTTGGGTAGATTTCTGTGGAAAATATTTCAATGGTTTCTTCACCAGGGAAGGCTAAAGAGCAATGTCTTGTTTTGCTTGAGTTGAAGACTGTGTTTTTATGAGTAGAGGCAAGATCTTCATATCTGTCTGAAAGGTGAGGATGGAGAAGGAGATTAACTGGAAGGATAAGATTTGGGTACCAAAAAGCCAAACCTGGTAGATCACATAGGTACCAGATTCTTAGTATATAAAGGGAGGCATAATGGCTTCAAACTGGAAGGGGGTAGATTTAGCTTGGATATCAGGAAGAAATTTTTCACTATGAGGGTGGTGAGACACTGGCACAGGTTGTCCAGGGTATTTGTGGCTGCCCCATCCCTGGAGGTGTTCAAGGCCGAGTTGGATGGGGCTTTGAGCAGCCTGGTCTAGTGGGAGGTGTCCCTGCCCATGGTAGGGGGTTGGAACTAGATGATCTTTAAGGTTCCTTCCAGCCTAAACCATTCTATGATGGTGATGATGAGTTGCATCTGTGTGCATGTAGTGCTTGTTGAGACACCAGGAAAGACCTGGTCTTACCATTGCCAATGCAATAGTTAGAGAAGAGCTGCCTTCTGCAGACACCCTGCTAAAAACCCTGCCATGAGGAGGCTTGCTGGAGCTGAGCACAGGCACAGCCTAAGGTCTTGCCAGAGCCTGAAACACTTAGGAGGGACTTTCACAATCCAGACGGCCCAAAGAAATTGTCCTCACTACTTGGAGGGCCACTGGAGTTACTGGGAATAAGAGTACAAAGTCACTTGGAGCCCCTGCATCCTCTTGCTGGGAGTTTGCTGCTGAGGCCCAGCTCCGAGCCTTGTCTGCTGCACAGGTGACAACATAACCATAAGGGTAAGGAAAATATCTCTTTCACAGAGATGTATGTTAATCTCCAGGTCTGATTAAATATATCCCAGCTGCTAGGAACAGCTGTGAAAGATTATTTTTTCTTTGCCTTTTTCAAGTGTGATGCATTCCTCCTCTTCACCATCCCCTCCTGAAGGAGGGAAGAAGAGTGTCTGATAAAAGCCTTGCTCCAGGGCAAGAAAAGCTCCAAACTGCAGCTTTGCATAAATCTGTCACTTTGATTCCCCCGAGACCAACTGCAAACTTGAAAAATGGCTTAGTGAAGCAGGCACAGGTGTTAACTCCTCTTTTTCTAATTGGTTAAAAAAAAAAAAAATAGGGAGAAAAAGTTGCTGCGAACAGCCCCCAGAACACGATTTCTTTCACTCAGCTTTATGCTTTGTTAGCTCTTCCAGGACTATCTCTGTGTTGATAAAAATCTTATTTCTAAACCAGAAAGGAAATGGGGAAATTGTCCTGTATCAATATCTGCTGCAAAATCCACATTAACCACCCTGTGCTGCTGCTGCTGTTTTATTCTCTCCCTGGAACAATTTCTGAGGGGGTTTTTGCTGTCGCTCTCACTTTTGAATACTAAGGCATCAAAGATTTGATGGGTTTGGCTCGGGGGTGGGAGGGCAGCCTGTGAGGAGGCTCAGTGGTGTCTTTCACCCCGAGGTCAGCTTTGTATCCTGTATTAAATTTGCCTCTTTTACTCGAAACAAAGAAACACTGTTGTTACAAACACTTCTCCTCTCCTCAATCCGGGCACTTTCATCCCCAAACGCTACAGCAACAAGTGACCAGATTTTGCTCCGGCGAGCGGAGGCGGCTGTGAGGGCTGAGTTCATCTTTTCTGGGGCCCAACACGAGGATGCCCTGGTCGCATCCCAGGAGGACCAACAGCACTGAGAAAGCCTGGAGGCAGAGGCTGCCCAAAAATGGGTGGAAGGAAGGTGAACCACCTGCTTCAGGGGCCCCCATGGCGGCAGGGACGGCACAGGCACCCCTTGCCCTGCCTGGGGGTCCTCTCACCCACAACCACCCCACACAGACCCCGGCTGGCTGCAGCTCAGCTCCACACCCCTACCTTTGTCCCTTAATCTTTCATACTGTCATTAAGCAGGAGGGGTTTCTGTGAAAGCTCCATTGTAAAGAAGGAAATTGCTTTTGCCACCGCAGTCCCAAGGGTTGTACATTTCTCAGGCAGTTAGACCTTTATCAGGCTGTATGCTGCAGAGATAAGGTTTGCTCAATATGTGTTAGCTGACACAGACTGACACAGACGCACGGCTTAAATAATGTAAAAGTGAAATGCTTTGAAGTCCTTTTTTTTTTTTCTTCTGGGGCTGTGTTTCTGTTTGTTTGTTTGTTTTAAGTCCTTGCTCAGGTCATTGGTGAAACTATATTTGCAGTAAATGAAGCGAAAATATTTAGGACTGTGTTGGGTACCACTAGTCACGCTGTCTAAGCCTGGCAAGCTGCACAATGGCCTTGGTAACTAATTCTCTCCTGTGACTGTCTCAGGAGCATGACCTGATGGGACTGGAGAGCCCACCAGATTGTTCACCGCTTTCTCACACCCAAGGACTCACGGTGCTGAGCCAGGAGACCCGGTTCTCGCCCTGCCACTGGGAGAAGCTGCCCACACCAGAGCAGCTAGAATCCTACTCAGCTATGTTCTGAGAGTATACGGAAAATTATTTACCCACCAAGGTAGTTTTGCGTTTCAGTGCTACGCTGCTTGTGCTGGTAGCCAAATTAATAATAGAGTTTGGCCAAGTACTGCATAGGTTGAAACCTGACTTTTGGCTCAGCTTCTGCCTGACAAAGAGCAAGATTTAAGCGTTCCCATCAGCAGCTTTGCTTCTAGGGCTGTTGTTCCCATTCCAGCAAACAAGCTGTGGGTGGCTTGCCTCCAGATTGAGGGTACCTGTGGGTCTTGGGAGTTGTGGCAGGAGGGTGACATGGGGTTGGATTTAAATAGGTGAAAAGTCAGAATTCATGAGATTTTTGCAGCCCATGCAGTTAATTCGTAATGATAGAGCTAGCATGTATTCTACTACTGCAGTACATGGCTGTGCCTGGGGATACACAGAAGTTCAAGCTACTGTACAGCTCTGCCCATTGCATGACAACTGATGGATCACACTGAAGCATATCAAGAGTTGTGCTCGATTGTGCTCAGAGTTTCTCGTTTCAATAATCTACCAACCCTCACTGAAGTCAATGGGAGGCTGAAACCGAGGTTTTTAACGTGAGTTGGGTTGGCTGATGAAACCCAACATTATTTGAGATCATCTCTCTTACTTCCTCCCTCTGAGATTCAGGAAATTTACTACGGACAAGTGCTGTCATACATAGATATGATGAATATATGATACATAACACTCCACAGTTCGGATCAGAGTTCAGATCTCTCTTAAGCAAAAGACCTTTTGCTATCCAATATCCAGAAGTGACAGAAGACAATTCCCTGAGAGGAGTTCCTGGTTCTTAAAACCACTTCCCTCTTGACTCATCTTTCCTTCATGGCATTTGAGGAAGCAATGAGTCCTGCGTGGATTGGAAATTGCAGAACATTTTCTGAAAGGCAACAGAAATACACTGAAAGACAGGAAAACCAAGCTGGTCCAGCCGGTAGGGACTTGGAACGTCGGAGTGTAATTCTCTTTTCTGCCACTGACTTCCTGTGACACCTTGGGCGAGTCACCAAAGACCAAGTACTTAAAAATATGAGTCCTAGTCCCATCGTATCCCAAATTCCCATTTGTAAACTCGGGATAACACCATCCCATGTGTATCAGCCCCCTCCCTGGGCTATGACAATACTACAGTAATGGGGACTACATGAATAAAGCTCATCTGGTTTGTTGTAGGAAAGACTACTGCCAAAGAACCTATAACTAAAAAATTGAGGAAAAGAAATACAGCAGTAAAACGTTCAGAATTGCTAACTGTGTGTTTGAAGGTTTGGGAAAATGCCTAGAGCTGCGAGTAGGTGCCAGAGAAATTAATTATGATAATAAAACTTCTGGGAAGAGGTGGAAATGCTGGAATGATCAAATCATGTGTAATTATGAGGAACATTTTCTGTCTTCTTGGTAACACAGAGCTGCAAGGAATGTGTGTGTTGCCTCCAGAAATGTTAGGGGCTGGGATGTCATTCTTTCAGAAACAAAACAGACAAGAACCGAAAGGGGAAAAAAGAAAAAAAAAAAAAAAAAGGCGGGGGGGGGGGGCATAGGGTAGAGAAAGAGATAATAAAAGCCAAACAAAACAAATGCCTCACAGGTCACGATGCAGCAGCCAGAACTTTGAAAGGCAGCCAGGGGAAATTCCCTGAGAAGCTTCCCTCCGCTCAGGTAGGAATTCCTTGCCCCTAACCTTTGTTTGGGATCAGCTGAATCATGTTATATGGTCTTATTTTTCCCTCCAGCCATACACCTCCAGCCTGCACACATCCGAGTGGATTATCAGGGACAAACAAGCCTCTGCTCTTTCTTTCTTTCCTCAGGCCCTCATGTTCATGGTTGGAGTTCCTTTTCCAATGTTAGCAGCTTCTGCTGAAGCCTCATTGGTCTCAAAGGGCGGTGGACAGAGCCCATAAGACCAGAAGTGCTTGCAGCAACAGAGAGCCATGCAATTGCTCCTTCACTGACATATTTAAGGGCAAGGTTTGGCAAACTGCTGCTCATTACAAAAGATTATTTATAAAACCCCAGCCCCAACAGCAAGTTGGCAGCACAATTACCTGAACCCTATAGAAACTCCAGGTCACTGGTGACTGTGTAAGGCAGTGGTGTTTCAAGATGAATTAGTTGCCTCCTGGGTTTCCCCTGGCTCTGCAAGGCTTTTCCTGGATTCACACATACTGCCAGCTGCTGCACAGAAAGCCAGTGGGGAAAGATAGGGCTGGGAGAGGAGACACAGATGGGCCCTATCTAGCAAAGCTTTGGTTTCGTTGGCTTCTGAACATCACGATCTCTCCGTGCTGCAGCTCTTGTTGCGCTGCAGGCCATTGAAAAGAAATAATAAAAAAAAAAAGACCACATTGCAAGCCATGAAAATGAGGCTTTGATCTTGCTCTGCTGTTTGGGGGAAAGGCTGCAAACTCCGCCCTGCTGAAAGGCAGCAGTAGCTGAGCTTCTCAGAAACTCACTCTTACAGGCTTCATCCAAACTACAAACTGGGTCCACAACTGCAGCTTATGTTAGCCCTTTAAAGACAGCTTTGACACACAGTAGTGGGATTCCTGCATACACTGGTACAGAAGGTTTTCTTGATTCTTATCCCTTATAGAAGTGGCATGTAATTCTTATCCCTTATAGAAATGGCATGCAATTCTTTATGGAATAATTGCTTCAGTGTGTTACGTGGCTGGTTCTCAACTGGGCACCCAGAACCCGTGACACAGTGAATGTTCAGCATCATGCCGGAGCACTGTCCTGGTGGATGCTCCCATCTCTCAGCAATATTTAAGCACCTTTAAATCAGGCTGTCTGCCTCCTCTCACTACTTAGGATTCAGAGCACTTTTCGTGGACACTCTGCAAAAGGATCCCTGGAGATCCCATGAAAGAAAGGAAATCTTTACATTGTATTTTGTGTTTGTTGGCTCCGCAGTGGTGCTATCATGTATCTCCTGGATTGCTGACAACTTGGCATTAGTTCTCATTGGATTTCTTTGCCGGCTATATCTTGATGACTCAGATATGATTTATGCCTTTACTGACAAGTCCATCAATAGACAGTCTACCCCACTGAAACAAGACTACCCCTCAGAGGGGTAGTTCTCAATATTTATAAGTGAGTCTGATCTAGAGATTCTCAAACCCAGTACTTTCAAAGAACACACCATGCAAGCAACTTCTGTCTGTAAACTGCAAAAGCCACCGGGGTGGTATGACAATCTGACGTGCCATCCTACTGCACCCCTTCCCAATGGTTTACTGGGATTAAAGGACCCTGTCCCTTAAACACTGTGTAATTTTACCAGGGGTGTTAGAAGTTTATTGCAGTCTTTTCCCCAGCTGACAATATTTCAGCGAGGCGATGATGTGGAGCATCATATTCTAGCAGGGTTCTCAACCTGCATTGCGAGAGTATCCAAATGCCCTTCAGAAACTTCTCCAGCAGTGTGCCTAGCATTTGCCAGACATGTTTATTGCCTTTTTTTTTTCACTCCCCAAGTTAAAAGCTGTTCTTTGTCAGGGTCTTTTCTTCTTCATGTACTTTATATGATCAGCTCTCAATAAGTGCATCATTTAAGCTTCAGGACGAAGCCTGGAAATAGCACTCAGACCCCTGGAGAGTTCGTTCCTACAAACTAAAGATGCTTTCAGACCATTCTGCCTGATTGCATCCCGATACTGAATGATTCAAGAGAGCAATCCTTATTCACTTTTGCTGCTCTTTTGGTGAGAAGCACGACAGCACAGCACAAGGGGGAGCAGGCTGTTTGGCTTTTTTTTTTTTTTTTATGTTTTTATCCCATTTTCCACCTCAGTCTGCACCTAATTCTCAGATACGTTAGTTCAAGCTAGGAAGTAACTGCTCTGATTTCAAGTGAGATGGGGTTTACTCAGCTGGCTGCCTGCTTTGCTCAATTATTAATGTTGGAGAATTATTGATTTTACCTCCCTGAGCTCAGTGGTGAACAAGTGCTGAAAAATGGAAGTGGCAAGCAAAAGAACAAGGAGAAAATAGCATCTGCTTCCAACGTAGTTCAGTCACCTGAAATCCAAGTGGTCCGTGAATTATGTTAACCTGTGAAAAGTCATTCCTGCAGGGGTTATTTTTCCCTTCTCAAATTCCTCTAGTTACTTTCACTCAACATATTCTTCTTTTCCCAGGCTCAAGGATGAGGTGTTCTGGGGTAATGGCTCTGGGCAAATGATAACTTCACGTGAGCTGGCTGCAATCTAGGAAGCTCTTTGAGATTTTGTATGTAGATATCGCACCAAAGCACTTACAGGCAAAACAAGTCACAAAACTGAAGTGATATAGTAGCCCAGCTCTCACTCTCAAAGGGTATCTTCCCCCCTCAATCCCAAAATGTACTGGCTACAGTCTCAGGCCGTCCAAAATCTTAGATGATGTCTTGCTTTCAAACAATAAAGCAGAGAAAATGCCTCTTAAGAAGTTTACCCTCATGAGCTCTCCCCGCCCCAGCCTTAAGCTACCCCATAGTTCACAAATCCTACACAAAAATCCTCCAGGACCCTAAAGCACCCTCCACATGGTCTCTCTGCTCTGGGGCGTGCTACTGCTGCCAAAACCCACCGTGTCCAGCAGCGGCTGTGTTAGAGCCCAGCTTTGGCCTCGCGGAGGGACTACTGGAGCTTTTAAAGAGATTTGTACTAAATCCCGTCCCAGATCACAGCCTATAAACAGAGGGGGTGGTTTCAGATGGGAAGTTATCAGGTCAAGGAAAAATCTTTGCAGAAGTCAGAACTGGCCATGTATAGATCAATAAGGTTTTACCATGATATCAGGGCATGCCCTGTTCCTATAGTGACGCACTACAGAAAAAACTGCAAGTAGAAGGAATAGCTCAAACAGAAATGCCATTGGGAACGGTGCCAGGTCTTAGTGATATTTGACCCTGGGCTTGGTTCAGCTTTTGCCACAGGTCCCTTTCCTGGGGAAGAATAGGCTAAACGAAAGCAATGAGGCTTGGACAGGGACTCTGTCATTTGAGCCTTACTCTGACATCGCAATGATAATAAACACATAAGGTAAAAATAAATATCTTAAATGAGTATCCAAAACCCATCAGCAAGAGCAGATCCCTAAAAATCATTAGATTTCCTTCCCTTTTCAGTGTCTTTTGCATAAATAACCCCCTTTTAATAGACAGAAGCTATGAGGTAATGCAATCAAACATAAGCCTGACTTTTCTTTCTCTGCGACGCACACAGTTGAGGCCAGGTACCCCTTCTCCTTTGTACCCTCTAACCCAATGGCAGCCAGAAGAATCAGGGAGCCAGGGAGAAAGGAAAGAGATTAAAAGAGATGGCTGCAAGTGAAACAGTGAGCACCATAGGAATGACTGCAAAGAAGCTGCCTGGAGTCCTGTTTGGGTCTCTGCCATGTCCTGTGCAGCTCTGTTCACCGTGGGGGAACTTAGCAAAAAGAAATAACCACATGTGTTTACCTCCTGTACACTATGTTCCCCAATAATCTACTCAAAGAAAACAATATTTCTTTAAACAAGAAAGCAAGGGAACAAGTAAGAGAAGCGGGGCCGGGAATAAAACACGTATAAAGCAAGCATCAGCTTTGAGGCTACAGTCTATGAATTAACAAGATCTTTTAATAGGTTGTTTCTCTGTCCTCACAGAACTCAGCATGTCTAGAAACACATTTTTTATAGCTGGCTTCCTATAACATCAGCTTGTTCTCATCTCTGCAACTAGCTTATTGCAGCTATGATAATAATTGATCAACTTGTAAACCTGATTATAAAGTCTGCTCCCTCATCTGCTTTGTTCCTTGGTTAGCTCTTGCTTTTGAAAGCAGCAAGGATTTAGAGTGGTGGCTGTCTGCGGCATCCATCCCCTCCCTGGCTTGCCATTTATGCTGCCTGGTTGGGATAGCACAGTCTGGCTCCTGTGGAGCTGCTGAGGATGTCTGGATATAGAGCCTCCAGCAATTAACCCCACCTGGATCTGGTCCTAGCTGAAAAGAGAATATCAAAGTGGTGGAGGGAGTCAGAAAGGCTGACAGAAGGGATGAAATGCCTCTGTCTTGTATTCCAGCATCCTGCAGTCCTCATAGGTTGCACTTGTGAGACACTGAACTGCACAGAAGTGGATGCCCTTTAAACAGCCCTGTGGATTTGATAGTTATGATGCTGCATAGGGCACATGAGATAGCTGAGAGGGATCACTTGCTTCTGGGGACTTCCATAGGCTATCCCCTGAGAAATCCAGTCTGAATCACCCCCAGTAGAGTTGACAGGCAGAAAGAGGATTCAACAAAGGGTTTGACATCTGGATATCAGTCTGCATCTCATCAGGAAGCTGGACCTGATTTCTGCATGCACCAGTGTCTCACCCTTTAATACCCAGGTACATCCTTCTACGGAGAAAACAGATGGTTGCTGTGCTGCCCGTCTGTGCCGTGAGGAACTTACGCGTTGCCACAGCCATTTTTTATCTCATTGGAAATGCTGAAATGTGTAGGGAATTCCAGATTATGAGTACTGAGAAATCATGTTTTCTCAGTGAAGGCAGCACCTTCAAAGAATGAAGTTCTTTGCCATTTCTCTGCAGCGCTGTGCTTCAGCCCTCAGCAGGGAAACCATGGAGCCGGGTAGCTCAGGAGCCAAGTCCCGTGCTCAGGGGTGAAAGGCAAATCCCACCCGAAGGCCCCCGTGCCAGCTGCAGCCTGGCTGTGTCGTTGTACCCGTCACGCAAGACAAAGAGGGGAAAATATTTGTTCCATGGCACAATGTAGAGCCTTAGGTGCCAAGACACCTAAACAAAGCAAATGAGCTGGCCTTTGCCATGCCACGAGGCTCTGCACAGCTCGAGTTAGGAAGAACTATTACAGCCACATTGTCATAGACAAACCCTAAATTAAGACAATTTATTTCCACATGGGGGGAATTCACCATGCACAGGCGTACCTAAGAGAGATGAGCCAGGAGCCCAATGTCAACTGGCCTTGCAAGTAACAGGTGCTTTAGTTTAATTACCAGTGCTTGAAAACCCAAATCAAAGTCTCTGTGGATGAAAAACATGGCAATTGACTGACATAAAAATCCTTAACTTTCTAAGCCAAGATGTCCCTTTAGAGATGAAACAAATACAGAAGTCATTGCCATGATAACTAGATTAATTTTTCTTCTTGAGGACATGAGGTATCCAACTAAGCAAGGCTTTAGTGTCAGTAATCACTTGACTTAAATAAAATAAGTGTATGTACTAAATGTATTTCAGCAAAATGCACTAATTTTTATTCATACCACTGGTGGTAATAATAACGGTTAACAAATCAGAAGCATTGTTTCATGTTCTAAGGAGCTTTAGAAGCACTAAGGAATTAGGGATTTGCTAATAAAGAGTGGTGAATAAACACCTTTTATGATTTTCATAGAAGGATTTTAAGAACTATGAATAAGCTACAGAAATCAATGGAAGTTAAATGAGAACCCAGAGAAATCTGGTTTACATTAAAAATTCCTAAAACCAATAATGTAACATGGTCTGGGTGAAATGAGGTCAGTCTGTCTCTTTCCAGAACTGAACAGATGTGACCACAATGAAGAACCCACCACAACCGAGGTCCTTTTCTGGAGGAATTCGGGGCAGATATACATGGTGATTCTGGCAAAGGCATGTCATGCCAAGAGGCAGATCCCAGAGACAAGGATAAAGCCAGGATGAGAAAAAACTGCAAGAAGATGGTCAGAACATAAATATCCCTGTATTTTCCTAACATCTTTCTCCAGTTCTACTTTTATGGAGATATTTGAAATCATAATAAATAAATAAACCCCTGATGCTTCAGAAGGGGAAATCTGTGATCAAAGAGTTCTTTCAAGGTGCTATTAAAATTAAGGCATTAAATTTATGCTTGTACTGAAGCGCATAAGCAAGGACTTAACCAGCTCTGGGCCTTTTATTTTTCAGCTGGTGGCAATGTTAGAGCCTAAGCTCCTGCCCAGGCTTTGCTCGCTAGCAGCACTATCTTTGATTCAGGCATCAGTGCCTTTTAGCGTTGTATCTTAAGTCTCAAACCTGCAAAGCACCAACTTCACTCGAGAAGTGCTGAGCGCCCTCAGCTGTCTGAAAAGCGGTTTGTTTTCTGACAAAATGCCAAGTCTGTTTACCACCTTGAAAAGCCTCAGAAAAATTCTCCTTCTTTTCTTTTTCTTGAAAACCAAATTCTTCCCAGTATTCACCCCTCTCCCGGTGACAGTGCAATGGCAGACTCTGAATTTCTGGCCTGTTTTGCGGAGGATGAGCGCTGCGTGTTTGCCATGAGGCAGGGCAGATGCCCCCGCTGCGCTTGGGAGGCAGAGCAGAAGCGCTGAGCGGCCAGAGCTGGCATCCCTCTGGGACCTAGGCATCACTGAGAGCTGGGGTACCCCTCTGTTGTCTGCAGGGCCGTGATGATAACATTCTTTCTTGATCCCACGAGTTCTCTCTGCCATGGGATTCAAGGTTTTCAAACACGTTGTAGTTTCATGCAGAGTTTACGTCAGCATAAAACAGCACAGCTGCTGAAAGAATCAGCCCTTCTTCCCCTTTATCATAGAATCACAGAATGGGTTGGGTTGGAAGGGACCTTTGAAGACCATCTAATCCAACCCCCACTGACACGGGCAACTTGCACTGCATCAGGTTGCTCAAAGCCCCATCCAACCTGACCTTGAATGTTTCCAGGGATGGGACATCTACCACCTCTCTGGGCAACCTGTGCCAGTGTCTCACCGCCCTCACCATAAAGAATTTTTCCTTATGTCCAATCTAAACCTACCCTCTCTCAGTTTAAAAGTGTTGCCCCTTGTCCTGTCACCTGGTAAACAGTCTCTTTCCATCTTTCTTATAATCCCCCTTTAAGAAATGAAAGGCCGCAGTAAGTTCTCCCCAGAGCCTTCTCTTCTCCAGGCTGAACAACCCCAACTCTCTCAGTCTTTCTTCACAGGAGAGGTGTTACAGCCCTCTGATAATTTTTGTGGCCCTCCTCTGGACCTGCTCCAACAGGTTAAGTACCACTTCGTCACAGTCTTCCACCAAAGTTGAGTGAGCATGTGGTGAGCCAGCACAAGGGAAAATGATTTAGTTAAAAACTGATCCAGGTTAAAACCTCTGGTGTGGTTCACTCTGATCTGGCTGTCACATGTCTCCACCTGCACTTCTTTCAAAGGCAGTGATGTCTTATACTTAAATGTCTTAGGCTTAAACGCTATATAAATTTTTTACTCCAAGCCTCCTTGCGAGAGGTGCATTCCCAGGTATACCGGGGCATTCCCACAGTCGTCATAGAGATAAGCCAAAGTTGTAACATCAGAAGGTCCCCTAAGTGATCAGAAAAGTACAGCAATTTGTGAGATAGTCTTGCAAATCTAATTTCCACTCAGTAGCAGCCACAATATTTCAAGAGCAGGAGGAGGATATGGTTCTATGCTGGTACACAGCCCTCTGGAATACTGTTGAGTACATGGCTCCCACAGCCAGAAGATGCCCCAGGAAAAACCCCAGCTAGCTCCTACCATGGGTGCCATCTGGGGTCTCTCTTTGGGAAATTCCGTACTGTCACAATGTCCGTTATGATGCTGTGATTGTTCTCTTAGTGGTTTGTACTGCCTGACATGGTCTTTGCTGCATCCTATCGAAAATGCCAGTGCAGCCCAATTCACTACGACAGCAGTATTTCCCTCCTCCAGATTGTGTAAAAAGGGAAATAGGGATGAGTGCACTTACACAACCCACCACCAGTGATAGTTCCCACACTTAGTGGGAAAGCAGCTTGTGGAGTCAAAAAGCCCTTCAATCAAAAATCATAGCAAGACATTTGAGGTAAAAACAAAATAAGGGGCATGTATGACTCAAATTATTAGAAGGGGATTTTCAAAAGGATTTAAGTGGTAAAATTAGCAAAGGATCCATTTGCCTCCAGACGTTAGTTGGGAGTTATGCCTTTTAAAATAATGTTATGCTTCCATCCAAATATTATGGTTTTGACCATCTCTGCAGCCAGGAAGCAATGTTTCCTTTATGTTAGAACACATGATGGGGGCCTGGCTCTTCTCTCCCCATGGCCCATATGGTGGTATGGAGCTGCAGACACAGTTCTCTTTTAATGATGAACATGGGTTCATTTCAGGATAAAGAAAACAGTATTATCTGCAAGAGATTTTTTCCACAGTACTTTCAGAATAGAGGCTTCCTCAGCCCCGTTCTGGCTTAATTTCCTCTTGCAGCTTTATAGAAGCACTGCAGATATCCCCGACATGGAAACATTGAGGAGTCACTTCTTCCAAGGGGAGCGTGCTGTACTGGACAGACCACTGCTCTCCCTTCACAAGGTGCACTGTCATTGCTCCTTGGCTGTCCAAGACTTCTCCATCTGACCCAGAACTTCATGTTTCATTCTCCTCTCTCCATGGCTCTCCAATTCCTTTGCAATAATTCCCTAAAATAGTCCCACTTTTACTTTTGACCATCCTTAGGAAAAAGTAAACCTCCCTCCCCCATCTCCTAGCCCTGGGTCATGTTTGCTCGTTGATCTGCCTGTGTTTTCCTGGCATGGCTGTACTTGGCAGCCGTGCCACATTCCAAGGGCTTCAGACATTTTCTCAGTCTGCTGCCTTCTTGGTACAAATTTCACACTCAGAAAGAGCAAAATAAAAGGGCAAAGATGCTTGTGTTTTTAAACACTTGTAGTATTCTGGAGTTCCTGATTTATTCAACCCATGATGATCTGGAAAGAGAATTGGTGCCATCTATTGGAAGGAGAAAACAAGGACAATTGTCAGTTTGGCTTTTAGCTTTTCTTCACATTTATCCTTTTTTTTTCCTTCCCCTTTATCATCAAGGGTGTAAGGACAGATAGAGCAGCTTCTGCTGGCATGGTAGCTGTTGAGTGAAATGTGCTGTTCTCTGAGTGGACACCAGTATCTGTTGAGTGGTCAAGAAGGGAGAAGACAGCCCGAACAAGGATCCTATGGCACTGTCAATGGCAGTTATTCCGCTGTCACAAGTCAGTTTATCTCTTCCAAACTGCCAGAAACAGAATCACGAAACCACCAGACTTGTAGTCAACATTTCGCTCTTCTTCTCAGCAAAAAGTCTAAAGCGTCTTACTGACAAGCAGAAAATTACATTAGGAGTCATCAGGGCTCCTGATGCAGGGCCGTGTACCTGGAGGAAATAGTATGGAGTACTTTTCATGGCTGCTGTCTTGCTAGGCTGAGAATAAGTGGGGACATTTTTGCCAGTTTGACTCCAATCACTAAATTTATTAGAAAAAGAAATTACAAATAATATTTTTGACTGGTGACGGAATGAGTTTGTTTCAAGAAAGAAATGAGAGCTGCTGGCGAGCAGCTCCAGCAACTTGACACAATCAAACTGCAACTCATTTGAGGAAGAAAAAAAGCTGAAAACGGTTGCATTTTAATTTCTTTACATACCAGCAATCTCTGAATTAGATTCTCTAAAAGCTGCACTAGAGGTACTATTTTTACTCTTCTATGTCGTTGCACAGGGATGCTATATAATTGCAGTTGTAAAAGAAGTTACCCATTCAGCTGTATGTGGGAGGGAAAGTGGTACGTGACACACTATCAAAGTGTGCAGAATGGGCCAAACCCAATTAGTTAGATACATTCTTTGGCACTACCTTTGCTTCACGTATCTCCCACATCCTACACACGACAGGGTTATCAGACTGAAAACATGATTTTGGGTCACTTTTTTCCTACTATTTTATTTCTGTCATCTCTTGGCTTCGTGGAAATCATTTGATGATTCCCTGGAATCATTTGATGATTCTCCCTTTGAAGATAATAACAGTATCAGTAGCAATAGGTTCAATACTGGAGTGATAACCAAAAATCCATAATGACCCCAGATTGAACATACCATACCATCTGTTAATGGCAGATAAACATTCAGATTATACATCTGACTTTCACGCTCTTTGCAGTTGTTCTACTGTAGATGATAATCTAAGGCCTGACACTGTTTAATATAAATTTTACCAGCTGGCTCTCAGCCCTCTCCAGGCCATGGTAGCATTTAATTGTTGTAAGAAACGAATGCATTTCATTATCTTACTTCTCTCTAGGTTACGGTGACATTCATCACACAGCACTGCTGACTGCAGAAGTTGGATGTACTTCATAACGTCTCCTCTCCCCGACTTAATCTGCTCAAAGCCTGCAAAGAATGTATCTTTATGGTGTTTTCAAATTACCTGTCAATTGGAAATTAAGCTTAATCAGCAGATCTAAAGTCACAGCAAACACTCCAGCATTTACGTTGGCAAGAAGCCCAGGTATTAATAAAGGGTAGTAGTCCTTCCACAGACCAGTAGATACCTCTGTGGACAGCAAAAAGCAAAGCCTCTTTAGGAACCTGAGCTGCTCAGAGGAAGAAATCCAGACTGGTGTAGTGTATATTCATAGTGTCCTGAGAGAGAAATCAGTCTTTCAGCTACGTCTGTACAGTATCTATGGGATCCTGGCCAAAATCAGGAGTTTCCAGCAGCCAGAAGTAAAAAGGCAACACTGAGACTAGAAAGACAGGAAGAGCAGAGCCAACATGAGTCAAAGGCAGCATGAGTTCCACATAATATAAGACAGACAGACAGACAGATAAAACTTAAGCCCTATGTGTATATATGTAGATATATACATAGAGACATGTTTTTTGTATCAAAGCTTTCTGAAGTTCAAGTCCCAGCTTTGTTAGATTCTCAGGGTTCAGTTCCTGGACAACTGCAAAACAGTATCCAAGCTGTTAGCCCAGGGTAATGTGAAGATAATTCAGCACAACGCTCCCTCATTTCAGACTAAGCTAAACTGCATTATCTCACATTTGCTGGGGAGTAAGAGTGTACACAAAGACTGTTTCCATGGCTCAGTTGCTGCAAGGGAATTTCTTAAGTAACTCGACTGAATCTGAGCCATCAGACCCAGAGCTGACCAATGCCTATTTTTGCAAGCAAATGTTATGCAGTGTCTTGGGGAGAGCTAGATGCTTTTGTACCTCTTGCCTCAAAATATTTACCATCTCTACAATACCGCATAGATAGATGAGCTACTCATAACTCAGCCCAGCAGCTCAGACCACTCACCGGGAGAGTTAGTAAGAAAGTTTCCTTCCTTCATGGAGTCAAGGTGCTCCACTCCTGTGCGTTACCCATCACCTGCAGAACAGACAAAACAAATTCATCACATGAGAGACTGTGCTGAAAAAAATGATCTGAATAAAATAGGTGGGCCCAAACAACTGTTTTCTCCACGTATTCCCACAATCCTGATGTGGAACAAGAGTTTTGTGCAATTTTCCTTAGATAGAAGCAATTTTTCCTTTTATGTAAAAAACTTGAATTGCCTCATTTTTTTCATTTTTCACAAGGCCTCTTTGGTTATTTTTCTCCCTCCCCTATCTACAAGGACTTTCATTTTTCTTTCGCTCTTAAAAAGCAAAATGTTTCATTGCAGTTAGAATCAGATATATCACTTCTGATTCCCAAGCAACCCCCCTCCATTTTACAACTGCAAGCAAGGACTGTTCTTGCATTTTGATCTCTTCGAAGAGCTGTGAGATACATAGCTCTTATTGGCAGTGAAGCACACATCAAAATGCTAAATTTCTCCCCCAAAACTTGGATAGTTGCTGTCTAAATAAAATCTGTTCCCAAAAATGAATTCTGGGTACTAAAACCATATCTGGGATTACTGTGGGAACAAACAGCTATCAGAAGTGTAATAAAATAGGAAACACTTCTTTAAATTGCTCTGACAAGTACAACTGTTGATCTTTGTTGCTCTTCCTTCGCTTTTGCTGCACACACAGTTAGGTCCTGCAGTTTGCAAGAACTTAGCCCAGAGCTCAAATAAAAGAGCTGTGATGAGCTACTAGTATTTCTGCTCCTCATTCTCACAGAAGCTACCTTTATGGCCCTTCTAACTCCCATACATTCCCGTCTAATGTACCAGCTATGGATGCAGTGATAGGAGACGACAGTAATTCAGAGACCTCACTCCTGCAAGCAGAGAAGACCTCAGCATACCTACAAGGAGTCGGATTCCATTTGTTAGCAGTGTAAGCGGAAAATACATTGATTATGGGCTCAGCATGCATAAACCTGCTATCAGACCTGCTATCTTTACTACGCAGGTGGTTACACATGTTTTCTGGTTTTATTTCTAGCGAGATTTGTAACCTGCACCCTCAGTTTGAATGCTGAAGTTCCTCAGCTGTAAAAGGATCACTCCCTGCCAGCATCCACCATCCACCGTACACCTCTATTCTCCCCCTCATGCTGGGGAGTCCCTGGCTGCAGCACTTGGAGGGCAGCTGGGGAGGCCATCCACAGAAAGGCACGACTTCATTAAACAGCAGACAGTTCATAGATCCTAGGAGATATCAAAGCAGCACTTTCAAATCAAAAGAGCTTATTTTCAAGCAATGCAGTTATTTAATGAAAGACTGGTATTTTCTGCATAGAAAGCTGACATTTTAGCTAAAATGACATTTTTTCCATTGAAAACAAAGGAACAGAAATATCATAGCTGGCCCTATTACCTAAGAACAAGCACTGTGGGGTCATTCCAGTGCAGTATCCTGCTAAGGACAGTCACTAAGCACTGGAACTGTGTGGCATAAACTGCACCAGCTAACTCCATCCCCGGGAACCAGGCTTCTACAGACTTCCCAGGACAGGCACTGCATCCAGCCACGATGTTTGACAGCCATTAATAGCCCACACCCCCATATCACTAAAACATCGTTACCCCAGCCAACTGCAACCTGGGCAGCGTGGCCAGCAGGGCGAGGGAGGGGATTTTGCCCCTCTACTCTGCGCTGGTGAGACCCCACCTGCAGTGCTGCCTCCAGCTCTGAGGCCCTCAGTACAGGAAGGACATGGACCTGTTCGAGCAGGCCCAGAGGAGGGTCATGGAGATGCTCAGAGGGCTGGAGCACCTCTGCTGTGAGAGTTGGGGTTGTTGAGCCTGGAGAAGAGAAAGCTCCAGGGAGACCTTAGAGCCCCTTCCAGTACCTAAAGGGCCTACAGAAGAGATGGGGAGGGACCCTTTATCAGGAAGTGTAGTGATAAGACGAGGGGGAATGGTTTTAAACTGAAGGAGGGGAGATGTAGTTTAGATATCAGGAAGAAATTCTTTTTCGTGAGGGTGGTGAGGCACTGGCACAGGTGGCCCAGAGAAGCTGTGGCTGCCCCATCCCTAGAGGTGTTCAAGGCCAGGCTGGATGGGGCTTTGAGCAGCCTGGTCTAGTGGGAGGTGTCCCTGCCCCTGGCCGGGGGGTGGAACTAGATGATCTTTAAGGTCCCTTCCAACTCAAACCATTCTATGATTACACCTTGTGCAAAAAGCACTCCTTTTTGTTCATCTCACACCCCCTGCCTGATCCCACCGTTTAGGCATCGTGCACTGAGAAGCCTTTCCCAATCACCCCTCTTGACACTGCCCTCTGCTCCACCATATCCCCTAGTCTTCATTTCTTCTGTGGAGACCCACGATTCCCCCCGCCCCTCGCGAGGAGTGGTGGGCTCCCCACACGACCTGGCTTCTCCTCGGGGGATTTTGCTTCGGTTCCCGCCCTGAGGAGCCCAGGGCCTACCAGCCCGGCGGGAACCGCCGCGGGGGGGTGTCTGTGAGGGAAGGTGGGACAGGAGGCCCTGGCACCGGAGGGCGGCCCGCAGCCAGCCCTGCCGCCGAGCCGGCGGTGGGCGGGCAGCGCGGAGCTCGGGAAATCCCCGCGGAGGAGGAGGCGGGGAAGGACAGTCAGCTGAGCCGGGCCGCCGCGGCCATGGGCGCGCCGTGAGGGGGGTGAGCGGGGCGGGTGGCTGCCCCTGAGGTAAGCCCGGCGCGGAGGGANCGGCCGTGACCGGGCAGAGGCGGGTGCGGGCGTATCAGCCTTCCTCCCCCCCACGGTAGTGCGGCGGGGTGTCGGGTGTGCGGTGGAGGAAGCAAAAATGGGGACAAGAAAGCGAAAATGAAAGTTAAAAAATCAGCGGAAAGGGATTCGCGGCGTGAAACGAAGCGTCGGGGCGCGCTGAGGCCGAGCGGGGCGGCGAGAGGGGGCGGCGGCCTGGGCCCTGTGAGGGCCGGGCGGGTGTAGGAGCCGGTCTTCCTCAGGGACGGGAGTTGCTGCCGAGCTCCCAAAATACTGCCAGGCCGCGAACCCCCGGGCCTGGTGAGGGAAAAGGGGAGAGCAGGTGAGACAGGGGTTCTGGGTGTTTCATCCCCAGAGGAGGGGGCTCCCGAGGAGGAGACGTCTCGGGCATCGGTTGCTTTATTCATGGAGTCCCGTGAGGGGTTAATGGGATATGGAGACTCAGGGATACTCTGGTGTAGCGGGGTCAAAGGGATTAGGAGGTGCCTGCATGTTGTGACAAGATGTGCGGCTTGCTTGTCTGAATAAAATGAAGGTATGTTTATGTTTTCTTTATAAACACTTACTAGGCAAGAAATTGAGAGTTTTCTCTTTGCAAACCTTGTAGTAGATGCTTTGGAGATGTCCAACAAGTTGAAGAGCCGTCCTGCTGAAAATGGAGAGCGTGCCAGGAGTAAAATGGAAAACGGAACAGACAGCATGGCTGCTCCTGCCCTTAGTACCTATACCCCAGAAGAGATGGTACAACAGATGAAAGAACTGATCACTGAGAACAATGAGTTAAAAGGTGAAAGTGCATGTGAACCCTGGAGTCTTCTGTGGGACTTTTTTGTCCTATGAGTATGAGCTCAGTGCTCATCTGCCCTTGCTGGCTAACATTTTATACTTGGGTAGCAATTGCTGTATAAATGACTCTGCAAGTGACAAGGCCAGTTTGACAGAGTACATCAAATTGTACCAGTATGGAAGATTAGGGGGAGAACAGCCCAATTTATGGGTGACTTACTTGCTTCAGAGTTACATATATAGCAATATAGCAACTGTATATTTTAGGAGACAAGATGAAAAATCTTATACTATGATATGCTCTTTGCTTATCAACGTCTAAAAGCTTTTTTGTTTTGTATTTTAGGACAGTTGGGCAGCTCCATTACAGATAAACTACCATTATACCATAGCTGCATCAAGAGGGGTGGGTTCTGCAGCACCCAGAACAGTTTGGGTTAGGATGCTGTCTGAAAGGACCTGCATCCTCTTGGGCAGAGAGAGGGGAAAAAGAGCAGGTAGTCCTACCCTGTGTGTGGTAATGACTGTGAAGATTTAGATGTGGCAGTACCTTCTGTACTTCAAAAGGAAGGGGTGGCCATGGCAGGGTTTATCTGGGAGAAACCAAGACGTTTCCCTGAAAATGCCTGATGAGTTGAGCCTTTCAGGTGAGAGAGCTTTGCTTCTGGATCCCAGGAGTTTAGGTGTTGGGTATGTATTTTTTTGAAAATTGGTAGAGCAAAAGCCCAAAGAATTTGGAATTTTCTGTGTAGAAGACAGAGGTATCTCACTGTTTATATGGCAGCAGACCAGAGTCACGTATCTTGTATGCTGTGATTTTACACTAGTTTTTAAATTCTGCCTGAATCATTTTTGGATCTGGTCCAAGTTCTCTGCCTTGAGTCTCACGGGTATCTAGTAGGATAGTTGTTTCTAGAAGAGCCTCTGGTATTTTGCTAAAAGGTCCTTTATCATGTAAGATAATGTTTTGGGACCATATTTACAGCTGCTGTAACTCATACCTTGCAGAATCATTCTCCAGAGCTACATTTATTTACATAACCTGAAGGATTTGTTGGCAGTTTATAGTATGACATCAGGACATAATGGAAGCTACTGGAAAATACAATGTGTAAAAGATTTTCAAGCAACTGGCTTTGAGTTTGTTGCTTTAAAAAAAGCAAGTCTGAAATAGTTTCGTTGACTATTCCTAAAAATCTTGTAAGCATTTTGCAGTAGTAAGACTGATGTTGTTACATGCTGACTTTGTTACATGTGCATGGCTTCCCAGCCAGGGAGGATTGACTTCGCTGTAAGTTGTTGGGTGTATTTTTTTCAATGCTTTTGATCAAATCTTAACCAAATGTTCAAGTAGAGCATTGTTGGGCGTATTTGAGACTTTCGATTTCATAGCATCCGTTTTCATGCAGTGATTTACCGGTCTAGGATGTCTGTTTTCCCTACCAAAACTCAGTAGTTTCAGAATGTCAATGCAGTAGTTTCATTTGGGTTGATCATGTAAATAACACATGCAGCAAGGTACCTCTTGTGAACAATACTTCTTGCTTGTCCTTCTTTGTTTAGGAATAAGTCAAGAAGTGAGAGAGTGTGGGCATGTGATTTCAGCAGTGGATTTAATGCAATTTATTATAGCGCTAACAGACTATAATAAGTTTAGTTTTGGTTTGGTGTTTAAGGTACACGAGGAGGAGGTTCACATTTCATAGCTAATTATTGCTGACCCATTTGATACTGAAGAATGCTGAGCTCAACGTAGTGGAAATCTGCTGTTTCATTGACAGAGTATTAATGCGAATCAATGTCTTGTCTCTGGCTATCGTTTAGAAGCCATGAAGGTGCATAACCAAGCTATGAAGGACCGATATGAGGAACTTTCCATCTGGCGAGAGAAGCAGAAAGAAGAACGAGAATTCTACGAGCTAAAATTTAAGGAGGCTAAGCAGTGCTTGCTAGCCAAGTGCATTGAAAATGAACAACTACAGCAACAACTTCAGAGCTTAAAAGAAAGAGAAGAAGGAACTGAAACGGTAAATAAGGAATTGGTCGGATTGACGTGATTTTAAATTGAAAGCCTGGAGTATTCGTGTCCCTTCAGCACACTGGGAGGTTTGGAGATTTGTTAACATCTCCATTTTTGTCCTTATGCTCTAACAAGAGGTCTTGGCCTGACTTATTTTATAAAGTGAGTCTTCTCAGAGTGTAGTAATTGTGCCACACCTGAGATAATTTACATTTTAATTAACAATAATAATTAACATTCTTGACATTAGAAATTAACATTTCTTGCTAACTTTTCATTCTTTATTTTGTTTACTGTTGGGTATCTCTTGACTTTATTCCTCCTTTTGCTTGTAATATTATCTGTCTCATGATTGTTTAATTGCTTTTGTATTTGTGTTTCTAGGGAGAAGTTGACATGTAAGCAAAAAAAAAAAAAAAAAAAACTTACATACCATCTATTTTTATTCGATCATTGCCTGCTCATGAAAGCTTTTTTACTGAGGTCAGATTAGATCTGTACTTCTGCAGCCCCATTTGAGTCTGACTGAGCTTTCTCCCTCTGTTCCTCCATAACATATCATTTCTAATGTTGCAGGTGATTGCTTAATAGCCAGGCAACATTTTGCAGGTAGTACTGAAAGCACCTATGGAAAAAGCCTCTTAAAACAAAACCTGCTTTGTGTCCCACGTGGTCACGTGAAGGGGTGTTTAACGAGAAGTTTCATGCAGAGCCAAACTGATGCATCCGGGTATCTAGTACCTCCAGGACCCATGTGGATTCTCTGTTGCCTGATGAAGTATGAGTATATTAGCCTTTTTCTCAACGGAGACACTAGTAGACTCTCCCTTCCTCTCCTGACGGACTGTTTTATGGGACCCTGTAAGAAATTTTTCAGCATGTAAATCAAAATTGGCCAATTACACAATCTTTACTTTACAGGGTAAAAGTTGCGTTTCAGGATTCTCAAGGAAACTCAGAATTTCATAAATCTGGGATAGTTTTGAAGGGGGAGTAGAGGATTTATTCTGCTTCTACCTGTTTTAGAACTTCTTGTACTTTGAATACTTAAAGTAGGTTATTGACAGAGTGATCCAACCTGCTTGAGTAATCCAACATCCAGAAAAAAGTAAAAAAATCTTTTTTAATTATCTTATTTCAAGAGCTTCATAGAGTAAGCCCTGGTTCTTCCATGTTTCTTTGCAATTTTATCAGCCGATGGTAACTGTAATTTAAACAGCAACATTTTCATTTCTGATTATGATTTTCAGGCTGATAGTGTTGTTTAAGCCAAAATTACGTTCTCTCTTGAATGCTTTAGTTCTACCTTAATTCTTTTTTCTTTTTTTATTGTTTAGAAAGAGTGTGAAAAAATTGCCTCTAACAGAAAGACTAATCTAAAATTAGTCTAATTTGTCACACCTCTGTGTTTTACTATTAACTGAGATAAGCTATGGTCTGTTGCTACCGTTAAGTGGCATCTGTGTTTCACTCAAAGTAAATCACAGATATATTGTGTTGCCTTCCTTAGTGATAAACCAGCACTCATGGGAGGGTTTCTCTCAAAACTGTACCTCTGTTAGCACAGGTTGCTGTAAAGCTCTCTCTTCTTCACTGGAGCTGACTCTAATTGCATCCTCTTATAGCGTAAGCACAAAATCAGAGACAGCAGCAAGTCAGGTGGGTGGGGTGGTACTGAGGGATGGGAGGCATTGTCAGCAAAGCAAGAGTTTGGAGATTTGGCATGAATGGTAGATTAGAACGTAATCCAGACTCCAGGAATTGTCCAGAATTTGCATTGGTGGTATGTGGTATAATAAAGGCATTTCCAGGAGGTGGAAGACTTGGATTACAAAATAAGGAAGAAACAAACTCACAGGGAAAGTTTCATAATGGGGAGAGGCATTTAAAGGAGAGAAAACAATGAGGCTTCCTGGTTATATAGAGGATTAAGAGAGGGTTTTGAGGATCCTGGGGAAAGAGAAGAGGCAGAAGGTAAAGGAGACAGTCATGACTGGAAGGAGAAATTAAGTTTGGGGAGAGTCTCTGAGGGACAGGGGCTTTGTGGAAGGGATACAGGACTTTATGTGAAGGTCAGGGATACAGGGAGAGATTTATACATGGAGATGAGATACAGAGAAGTTGTATGGTGGGGAAAGACTGAAAGTGGGGTGCGTGGAAAAGCTCTCTGCCCACTGGCCTTTTCTCCCTAGAATCTTAGGTAGATTTGGGACAAGAGGAATAAGGATATGGGTGAAAAAATACAATAATTCTGGATGATAATTCTGTAGGTGGGCTGAGACCCTACATGGTAGAGAGAGACAGATTCAGGTGAAAATTTACATCCTAATTATCTATGCATTTAGAGAACCAGAAGCATGATGCTTATCATTTGATTAACTTGGTTTTACAGTTTAGACTTCTTGCTGTCTAGAGGACCAAAGCATAGTTTAGGGATCTGTACACTGGGTTTTTCTAGGCAAACCTAACCAGAGAAGAAGGGATGCGGGACACCACTGTTACGTTCAGGCTCTGTGCTCATTGGCTGGTGTTTCCTTTTGGTTGGCTAATGCAGGGTTTGTTTATCCCAGGAGGGCTGCATGGGTCCTGAGAAGGAAGTGAGGCAACTGAAATCCCAGGTGCAGCGGCTCCAGGCTGAGAAGGCAGATCTGCTAGCCATCATTTCAGAACTGCAGGTCAAGCTGAACATCTCTTCAGCAGAGGATTCCTTTGTGGAGATCGGGATGAGTGTAAGTGAGGGGAATAAAAAGAACACGGTGACCTGTGGCCAAAAACTTTGGTTCCAGCTCGGTCCTCCTTTTTTTGCAAACTTAATTTTCTTCTTGTACCAGGCTAAACGATGAGGAAGTCAGGTCTGAGCGTAATTATGGTGACAATGCTTACTTGTTGCATTCTACAGCGAGGTATTTAGCATCCTGTCTTCCTTTAGTGGAAAGGGTAAATCTGTACCCATGTCAATGAAAAGTCTTTATGCCTCTTTGAGAGGGAACACCAAACTGACAGCAACAGCAGTGACACAAGATGTGGGCACGGTGGATTTGGGAGGAGAGCTGCATGGTTGGACTCGGTGTTCTTAAAGGTTTTTTCCAACGTAAATGATTGTGTAGTCTCTTAGATTACCTGATGTGGAGTGCTTGTGTGTTACAAGATGTAGTGGTAAAGGACTTGGAATTTATTTTTGTCCTTCCACTTTCATGCTCAAAGTAAATTAATTTCATAGGTAGCCTTCATCGCACTAAAAATATTCTTTGGTAAAACCAACATGGTCCAGCAGATGACTTTGGACTAATGCAAAATGTTAAGAGTCTTATCTTGGTTGGAATTCCTTGGGGAATTGCCATTTTATTAAGGGCAACGCTTATGCATAGAAGGAGGTATTTTCTTTTGAGAATGGGGCTCACTTTCTACTGACAGATATGTAGAGATGCAAGCAAACAAAACTAATTGCAAAGCTGTAGAGTGTTCCCCAGAGACATAAAAATCTACTTTTTCTACTGTTTTTGTATCTGAAAAATTTTCAGTTGAAATGTGAAAATGTGGGTCTCCAATATGTCCGTAATAGCAGATCCCTCTCTGGAAAGTACAAGTGCAACAAGAAACAAAGAGAATTTATTAAAACTTGTTTGGAGTTGTTGAAAAACTTCAGACTGCAGGAAACCTTCAAGGATGCATTCTCCTTTTTTTGCTACAAAGATTCTCCTTTGGGTTACAAAGATTAAGGTGTGAGTTTTGTAGTGGGAAAGAAGAGTGTTTGTTTCGGGAGGCAGGAGAGTGGTTCTTAGCCTTATATTTAAAGCCACCTGCAGTGATGTTGGCTGTTGCTGTGTTGTGCCCAGTCATCTTTGTAGGGGAGAGTGGCCGTGGAAGTTGCTGACGAAAGGAGAAGGCCAAATCTCGTTGTTGTTCCTCTTTATCAGTCCAGAAGAGATACAGGGAAAGGCATGTGAAGTATTTAAGTTAAGAATTTCCAAACATGAAACTGGTCTGTGGGAGTTTTGTGTTTTTATTTATTTTTATTGCTGTGATAGTAGTTTTCCCTGTTTTTCTTCCTTCCTTAACTCAAGTAAGTAGAACTGTGTCCTGCTTAGTCCAAATACCAAGCTAATAGTGTTTTTTCTTTCCTAGGAAGGAGAAATAAGTAGAACTGCAAAGGAACATCAAGAGACTAGTGGTGAAATGACCAGTAACGTTGCTATCTACATGTATGTAGGTTCTTGTGTGATGTGTGTGATTCAGACTTCTGCAATGTGCTTTGTTTTCAATGTGAGGGAACATTTTTCTATGAGGAATGCACTAGAAAATCCTGTTTTTCTGTGGCCTTGCATCCCTCCATTGCAGTAACTCTACTTTTTTACCATGTCATAAAGACCCTCAGCTCCGGCATTTTTCTGTCTGGTTTTCAGTAGCTGACAAGAGGGAGTGCATATTCTGGCCAGTTGGCCAGGCATTTATGTACCTGCTGACTTGCCAACTTTTCAGGCTTCTAAGGGAGGCCAAACAGAAAAGATAAAGATAGAGGCTGCAGGGACTCCCTCCCTTCTAGTCATTGGAGGCCACCTAATAGATTATCCGTCCTCTACCCAATTATAGTGATGTTGGTAAGAATCAGAGGTCTTGTAGTTTTTCCGATCTGAACCTGTCTGTTCTGTTTGTGTGTGGTTGGTATGAAGTATATCACAGTGGAGCAGACAGACATGCAATAACATAGTCCTTATTTTTCAGGTTACTAGGTGTAAGATACCAGCATTCTGTTTAGGTTACTTCTCAAAATTTGATCTTTACATCAGCTCCAGGGCACAAGGGACTTTCTTGCCCCCAGCTGAACCTTTACTCTTCATGGACATAGACAGCTGATACTATTAAACTTTCCATTTTGGATACTGTCCAATTTAGCAGCTAGATGATTGTGGCTGAACTCTGTGGGTTTTGCTTTTGGAAGGAAAGGATATAGAAAATGCTAAGGGCATAGCAGGCCAGAAAGCTGTGCTCCAGGTACAGGTCGTCACTGCAAGGGAGAGCAGCGTTTTATGTAACCACATAGTCTCTCAGTATGTGGTTAAGAAGTTGAAGGGGGGAAAAAAAAAGTTACAGTTATGGCTGAAACTGAGAGAGTCTCTGACCACAGACTGGGCTGCAAGTATTAAGCTTGTCATTAGTGGTGGCTTGTGAGAACTCTCTGATTACAAGCAGACATTCTCTGTGGACTTGCTTACCTTTTGATGAGTAACTGAACAGTATCTACAAGAACAGGGGGATATGTACCTCTTGAAATATTTTCTGTGTCACCACGTGTCTTTGTCCAGCATTGAAACTTTAGACTGATGCTGTTAACAGGTTCAGAGAAATGTGATCCACTCAGGACGGGTTTATTTCTGTAAGAGTAGAACAGTGCACTAAAAATCCCCTGATAAAAGTTATTTACTTAAAATATCCTGGCTGAACGCTGTCTTTGAGATACTGAATTTTGCTAACCAAAGATTTTTAGCTCTCAGAAGCACATAGACAACTATGCTTTACTTTCTGTTCTGAGCTACCACAGCAAAGTTTTAAACACATGCTGTTTTACAGCTGAGCTTCTGAAACATACAGTGTATATAACCTGCCTATTTTACCACATAGGGGATTTTGACTTTGTGTCTAGATGGACATAAAAATGGAGGGAATGGAATACAGTATTATATCATGAGGAGATTAACTTACCTTATTTTTTGGGTAGTTTTTTATTTGCTTTTGTTCACTTCTACAGTAGCATAATGCAATTTTGAAAAGAGCTATAGAATATGAGGGAGGTGAAATATTGAAGAGACTTTATTTCTGAAAAAGCAGACAAGTTATGATGACCATTTTTAGTGGAACATGCCTTCTTTTCCTGGAAAGGAATGAGACAGAGATAAGAAATGTTGCATGTGTCATTGGAAAAAAATGTTATTTTGGGAACAGACAGCCAGCACTTTGCAGAAAGGGCTGCAAAGTAGATTCGAATAAATGCACTGGGTTTTATATTGTCTTGACTGCTTTTGTTTTCCTCGCTTAAGTACGAAATTTCCTGCAACTTGACGGGGACTGTCTGAGCCCGGCGCAAAGCAAGGACTGCATTTGCATGGACGGGGACTTTGGCTAGTGGCTTGTGGGCAGGTCTTGGTTTTTGGGAATGAGCCCTTTGCCCAGAAAGCTGGTTTGCAGCACTGTGTGAAATGGTGGCCTCTGAGACTGGTCCCAGACTTAGGGATAAGGGAGTGCTCTAGTACAATCTAGCTGTTGTCATTTACATCAGGTTTTGTTTGGAGTAGGAGCAAAGCTGCAGATGACTCGAAGAATTTGGAGTCCGAGGAGCTAACTGTGAGCCAGCTGCTCTGGTGCCTTAGAAATGAAACTCAGAAGAGGGAAAAACTGGAGAAGGAGCTGCAGGATCACAGAGAGAGGTATGAAGTAGGTGCACTGTAATATTTGGAGCTGTTCTTTTTCGGGCTGCTACGGTTACCAAGGCTGTGACTGATCAGAGACAAGCTGAAATATCAGTGTGACCTGAATGGGGAATTTTCCAAGCACTCAGTAGCAATAACTTATTTTTGTGGTAGTCCGTAAAGGGATAACCTACAGGTTCTCTTCCGTGGGCAAAAGAGTTTCCATGTTTTATTATTATTTCCTGCAGGACCACAGATCAAGAAAAACTACCCCTTTCCTCTTGGGTTCAAGCTTTCCCCAGGTTATGTCAGGATGGTATGATGATTAGTTGAGGATGTTCTTTCTACTCACTCCTCCACAGTTACTTGCTTTTGTATGAATCACCTATGTGTGGGGCCTTAAGCAAATTACTATGTATAAAACAGGGATCACAGTCCTCTTCGTGATATTGGCAGGCTACATTTAGCAATGTGTGAGCTTGCAAAAGCTCCTTAGAAATGTCTAAAATAAGTTTAATTCCAAACTTGTCTAAGAGAGAGTTTTTTCACTGAGACCTGCGTCTCATCTGTTATATTGGTATAAATTGGTGTGACTGTTCAGGCATGGAAAATTGCCTAAGCAGTAGCTGTTCCAAATCCCCACTTCACAGATACAGATTAGGACTTCCTGGACATTATTTGTTATGAAAGGGTTGGTGTCACAGTAATTGTTTCTACATGGTCTTCCTAGAAGAGGTAATGAGCCATAGCCAAATGATTCTTAGAAACCTCAGCCTCTGAAAATACCAAAAAAAAAAATAGAGGCAATATTAATTACTGGATTCAGTTAACAGACTGACCCATTTCCAAAGGATTAGCAGTTTTGGACTGTACCAAAGATCAGTCACTGTGGAATTAATGTCACTGTCCTTCCCCACACCTGCAGACTTATACATCCATTTTAATTAAATATACATGCTGGGTGTCCTGTGTTCTTCAGGAACCCCCTGATTGTGCAGGCTTTCCTGCATGTCTGTGCTTTCAATTCTGCCTCTTGTGTGAGGCTATGATGTTAGAAAGAGAGTACCATCACTTGCATGAAATCCTTGAGTAGTCACAATCCCACTTTAAATATAGGCCAAATCCATCATTATTGTCTCCTCCTGTTTTCCAGACTGTCAAAGCTGGAGAAGGAAAAGAGCAACTGCCTGGAGAGTGGGACACAAACTGCACAGGAAGAAGAGGAAAGTTCAGAGGCTGTAAGTACCTGAGCTGAGATTTAACAACATACAGCTTACTTGTTGAGGCCAACAACCTCAGGGCCCAGATTTCCACTCACACTCAGGGAGCAAGGGGCAAATATCCTGCACAGGGTATGGAAGTTAATTTTGAACTCTCCAGTCCATATGTTAGAGGTAGTTCCAAATTACACTAGCCACCAAAAAGGGGTGAGATTGGTGGCCAAGAATTAGGGAAGCATGGCATAACTGCAAGTATATCTCATTGCTCCGTCCACGCCCACTCAAGAGAGAGATGCAGTCATTTCTAGCTCCAGAAGGTCTGGGTGAGTTTCCTTACTGCTGGCTAGGTCAGCTTTTGGATCAGAACCCAATGACAGCATACTGTAAAACAGATTTTAAATGTGGAGCACATATGGCACCTGGTTTGGGTTTTTTCATGTTTTTGATGAGATGTATTACAATGGTGGGACATAACTATCTTGGATTGAGACACAGTCCCAGGCAAATTCAGTCCTGTCGTTTTCAGTTAAGGGTTTGAATGGATGTTGGGGTTGGGATTCAGCTTCAGATACAGACACCTAAATTTATGGGTGTGTCTATGTGAGGTAAGCATGTAAGCTCCTGTAGCAGTGGAGATCCATTCAGGTTCAGTGCAACTGCATAATAGAGGCAACAAAGCATGTCTGTCTATGAGGTAGTGTGAGTTATCTGAGGTGCTGCATGGGGCTAACAAGTCTGCTGTGGGATCTGCAGGAGACCTGTGCCCTTCTGAAGGCCAGGACAAGTATTTTAGGGCAGGGCTGGCTTAGTTAAACAAGACTAGTCTGTGGTCAGGCCAAGAGATGTCCTTTCTAAGGAAAGCAGGTGTTGTCTCAGTTAATTCTTTCCCGTATTTTATCTCAACTTTGCCTGAGTTACAGCTTGAGCCAGATGCTTCTAATCTAAGTACCGATATTGAGGTAAGCATAGGGAGATCATTGTGATGGCACTCGTTATTTCGATTTATATGCTGTTGGGTTTCTTCAGAGGGCTCTTGTCAGAGGAGCTCATGTTATCTCCTCCTGTTGTACAATGCAGATCTTTAATGAAACAATGTGAGGGTGCACTGGGGACCATTTGAGGGCTCTGCATTTGAAGACATCCTGGGAGAGAAGGAATGCTGCTTTGTCTCTGTTTGGAGAGTGAGGAGTGGCTGGGGGAGAACAGGATAGAGCACATCCTCTGCCAAACCGCAGCTGGATGCTAATCTCAGCCAGGTCTCCTGATTGTCTCAGGACAATTGTCATCTTAAAGCACCACCACTGCAGTTACTGCTCTGCCTTCCCTGGGAGACTGCTTGCAAGCTTCCCAGAAGCAGAGATCTAGGATGTTGTGATTTAGGTGTTGCTCCTTTCCTGGGCAGGCTAAGAAATGAGTGTTGGGGAGAGACAGTCTGTTCTGTGTGGTGAGATTTTTTGAGTCAGGTTAGCCTTTTCTTTCAGTGAGGCTGCCAGATTTGCTTTCCAGAAGCATGGATAGATTGTGTTCCAACTAGGTAAAACATCTTGAATTATGATGGCTTTCACCAGGGAACAAGAATTCACAGTGCAGTTTTATTAGAAGTCAGGCTTTTGCCAGTGGAAGCCTACCTAGGGATAGATCATTTGTTTATTTATGTTTCTTTGACAGACTGTAGCTACTGCTTAGAGGAACAGTGGTAATCACTAAGGCTGCCTGCTTTGCTCACGTGTGTTTAAAATTGTGAACTCTGAGGAAGAAAATGCAGATCTGCATGAGGTGTATTCTAGCCAATGCTGGGAAGCCAGTAATAGTGTCGTCTTTGAGTCACCTGGATTCTATGAAAGTGTTAAGTCAAAATGGGGTTCTGCCATATTTAGGAATAATTGGTAATTGTGAAGCCTTGTGGAACAGGGCCTTATTACTGAGTATAGAGTGTAACGGTGCATACTGAATTACACTGTTTTATCTAGAGAAAGAACGATACTTCCTGGTTAGATCTCTTAGTTAGCCTGCAACTTTCCTATCTTGAATTGTCCATATATAATTTTCCTTTTGTTTTTTCCTAAAAGGTTGGCAGTGAAGTAGAAACCCTGAATTTGCAAGTTTGTGCTCTGTTTAAAGAGCTCCAGGAAGCCCATGAGAAGTTAAAAGAAGCAGAATTGATTCAGAAGAAGCTTCAAGAAAAGTAAGTTTCAGAAGAATAAAAGTTCTGCTGTGACACCCAGTATATATTCGCGTAGCAACTCCCACCTTGGGAAACTCACCAGGTCTACAAATATCAACTTAAATATCTGTTTCATAGAAATGCTGTAAAGGATTGCTCCTTCTTTGTAAGTGGAGATGAAAGTACAGAAATACAGTAATTGTCAGAAAATCAGAGCTGCCAACCTAGTTCTACAAATAGAACCCCAGTGCCTTGAATTTTAAGATTTGCGTTTTAACCCTTTCGGATGTAAAGGCAAATCTTCGCTGTTTTCTGCTTCACATAATCAATCCCTGTTCTCATCTTAGAGGAAGAAGCCAAGGGACTGGGTTCTGACCCTTTTCTCATGAACTGTCTGTACTTTTGAAGACCAATTGTATAGGTTATAAAAGTGGTTACAAGACCCTCACTTAGTTTTGTGTCAAAATCCAGTTCTTTGAGATTCATAATAGTAAGAAAGCATTGGTTTTAGTAGCTTTGCTTTCTGATGGTTGTGTATAGATTCATTTTTGTTTTTCCTTGCTCTCATCGAAATAAGCTAAAGTGAACCCCACAAAGATTATTTTTGTATTATGCATAGGGTGCCAAATCCATCAGGAAAAGGTGAACAGGAGAGATCAGCCTTTTTTCTTTGTTCTGTTAGATGCCAAGGACTGGAAAGAAAAAGCTTGGCGGCTGCATCGGAATTGGAGGAGAAGCAGCAGCTAATATACACCATCAAGAAGCTGGAACTTCAGGTGGAGAGCATGCAGGCAGAGGTCAAGCTGGAACAAGCCAAGACACATGAAGAAAAGTGAGTATGACTTGGTTTTATATTCCAGGGAGGTATTGTCCGTGAGGAAGGGAAGTTCAAGGGAACCTGGCCAAAGAGGAATTTAATCTGAAATACGAGTTTTGTGTTCTGCACCCTCTGAAATCATGTTATGTTTGTAGAGTCTGAACTAGACACCTGCATTCACCTCCATGTCTATGTCACTTTGAATCTGGAGTCTCCACATTAGGCCCAAACTGTATCCTTTCGTCTAGTGAACACCTCACTTAAGAAAATCTGAGCTGTAAGCTCTGACTTTTATCTTCCTTTTGTCACAAAGTTAACAGTGTAATAGGGTCAGGTATAATAAACAAGCACAGGAAACAGAAAAGTGACAACAGCTGTCCCACTGACTAGCAGGGGTAAATGTGTCCACAGCTTGGAGAGTAGGCACAAGTCAGATGGTGACAAAGATGGGAAAGTGACATTAATGAAGAGTTCTACGGTTGCCACAATACATTTGCAACTAGGAGAGGTAAGTATGCAGTGAAGCTGAACTAAAGGGACTCACTGTTTGCTCTGGCTCCCTGCTGCCTTCCATGTGCACCCTGTGTGAGGAGTGTGAACATGTCCATCCAAACTGTACAGAGAGGCTGAACTGCCTGAAGGACCTGTCTTCAGTTGCTGGAGAAGCTGCTCATTATCTTGAAGTCTGTGCCTGGTTCTTCTGGTGAATTCTCCTTCACTTGAAGTCTCAAGACTTGGATGTCTTCCTAAGAGAGGTGTTAAATTTTGAACAGAATTTGTGAGCTTGATATAAAAATATTGTGTGATGGATTCTTCAATCTGAAATGCAGACAATCAGTAAAGATATCTGTTTGGACTCAGTCCATGGATAGAGCAGAACACAACTCACTGGAAGAGAGAAGTTGAGAAATGGAGCATGATTTTTTTCTCATCAGAAATGCAGATTTGTTTGCAAGGAGCTGGTAGTGACTTCTTTCTAAATTCTAACAGATTATATAGATTTCAAAGAATTTTTAAGTGTTTCAGACTTTCACCTCTTTTCTTGTCATAAACAGGGCAAGATGTTGTAGCTTGCAGGATGCATATAGCAAACTCCTTTCTGAAGTCACTGAGGCAATGAAAACAATCGATGAAATGAAACTCAAAGAGGTAAATTTTAAACAAGAAGAATTCATAGTTAATTAGGGGGAAGTGGGAAGGGACGGGAGAATGTATTTAGGAACAAATTTGGGCAGGAAACAATTGTGATCCCTTCCACATAATATAGCATGCAACATAGCAGCATTGCTCTGGTAAACATAGATCCTGTGCTGTCAATTATAGAAAACTTTATCCACACATCAGTACTTCCACAGTGGTTTTTAGGTGTGGTCTAGTCTGCAGTGCAGTGTGGAGTCCAGTCCTTAGAGATCAGTGATATGCAAAGGCATATTGGTGTTCCTGCAGCATAGTTTGTAAATATGGGAAGGCAGACCTCTAAACATTTTTGTAATCTTAAATTGAGTGCCTGCCACAGTGAGGTCCTGCTCATAACTGAGGCTCCACAGAAGTGCCAGATTCTTCTGTATAATTTTGGAAAGTGGGAGAACATCCTTTGCAGAGTCCACTGGGGAGTTCTCTTTTAACTTGATACAGTGTAGTTTGAAAGCTCAAAAAACTAATCTTTAAATTAAAATATCAATCACTACTGCTGTCTTAGTCCAAGTTCCTTTGATGACCAAAACTGGAAGCTTTTCCAAGGGCAAGAGGAGTAAGAAGCAAATTTTCACTTCAAGCAAGGTCGTATTCTGAGTTCATCTTGTAATCGTAGTTCTTTCTTTCAGCTGGACAGAGTGGATAAAGTTGTGGTGGAACAACTGAATGCAAAGGTGGAGTTGGCAGAACAAGCCCTTGCTGCAAAGCAGCTCCAGATAGATGAAATGAAGCAGATGATTGCTAAGCAAGAGGAGGACCTTGAAACCATGACTGTGCTCCGTGCTCAGGTATCAGCTCTTCTTCCAAAATTGGCTAGTTCCCCCACCCAATACTCAGAAACCAGAAGGAGGTGTTTAATAGCTCATTCTAGAATACTGAATACATTTCCTCAATTCCAAAGCATAATTCTCTTACGCGGCCTGCCTTGCAGATCCCTGCAGAGCCTTTACCACCATATCCTACGGTTCTGTAGGACGAACTGTGTATGCTGGAGTCTGGCACAACAAACAAAAGCTGGGAATAGATGTGTCTGTGCATTTGAAACCACTGTCTGAAGAATCACTGCATATGTTTTAGGGATGACTTTACTCAAACCAGTGTGCGTAAACAGTGACCAAAAAGGGTATGCCTCCCATCTATGGCACAGAACTGGCATCTTGGCCTGGTTCCACTGTCTGTGACACGGATTTGTCTGTGTCACGGGTCGAGTGACTTGTCTGTGCCTCATTTCTGCTTCTATACAGCAGAGGGCAATAGCACTGTCCCAGATAAGGTACTTTAAGTATCTTACACAGAATCTAGAAACTACTGTGTCTTCTTCACCTTGTAAGTAGTGCAGGTCTTCACTTTGCAGTGTATAGGTGCTGTAGGAGTGTTTTGAGTAGATGCAGGCTATGATAGAGACTTGCTATTTTGATATATGACTATGGTTCAGTCCAAGTTACAGATTCTCAGCATGATTTCATTTCTCTCATCAGATGGAGGTCTATTGTTCTGACTTCCATGCTGAGCGGGCAGCAAGAGAGAAGATCCATGAGGAGAAGGAGCAGTTGGCTGTCCAGCTGGCATACCTGCTAAAAGAGCAGCAAAACCTTGAGGATCTTGGCCGGTGAGAACAGACTTTGGTTGAGCTGCCTTTGGACTGTTTTGTTACCCAGTGTGCTGGAGTTGACCAACATTCTCTTGCTAGCATCTCAGTAAAAAGACGAACAGCTCTGCAGACATTTATTTATTGGCTAATTTGAATTTTAAAAGAGAAAAAAAATTAGTTGGCTGACTTCTCATTTTAATTTTGCAGTAGAATCTCTGTAAGGCGTGTTAGTTCTTACTTGGGTGCCTTAACAAGCTTTCACTTTGGATGATTCATACTTGATAAATTTTCCCTGCTGATTCATTTGAGTTTCTTTGGGTTCTGGCCTCAATTTTAGTGGTGAATCTGCAGCTAAGCTTGCTGCATGCGTGCCAGGGATATCTGCTGCTTCTCCAGGTGGTAGTGGTAAGTGCTTACGCATAGTTTCAAGTACTGTGAGACTGTGGAATTGCATCATTTTAACACTCTTAGCTGTAAAAAAGAAAAAAGAAACGTTAACCATGTGTCCTCCACTCATCTCATGGAAGCCATGAGTACAAGAAGAGTGCCCAGAATTAGAAGAATCAAGTTACATGTGACGTTAACTGTGCACTGAACCCTTTTTCTGGTATAACTTGCTTTTCTGCTGTAATCAAATTTGCAGTTTGCCCTGAATAGCTGAGAGTCCTTGGAGTTTTCCAGAGGAGTGTGCCCCGGATCCCTAGGTGTGTAGCTGCCAAAATCCTGCTGGTGTCAGTTTTGTGACCCTGATTTCAGCAGGACCCTGGCACGATCTCACAAAGCAGCAGCGTTTCTAGGTCCTGTTTCTGAGCAGCAGTTGTGAACTAAATGCATGACCAGTTGACATGATTTACTTACAAATCCTTTATTTTGAAACCTTGTACATTTTCTGGAGACAAAGGGGAGATAACCTTTTGCTCAGTCTTTTTTCGGAGCCCTTGACTTATTTTTTTTATTCTCAGAAACTCTTTGGCAGAGATGCAGAATCGCCACGGAGCCAGGGCACCAGATCGGGAACACTCACCTCGCCTTGTCCAAAGAGGTACTGTAAGCTCATGGGGCCAGGTCTTGCTGTGTGCAGTTTAAAACAGCTTTGTTTGGCTGCAAGCAGCTCCCCGGCTTCCCTGTGGTTATTCTGGCAACCGGGTAGCTGCGGAGAGTGTGATTCTCTGGCCATTAAGACCAAGACACCAATCTTCTTTCAACTGCTCCACAAAAAGAGTAGAAAAACCAAAATAACAGGTAATCAGTTATCTTCTCTGCTTGCAGGAACTGGTAGTCAAGACTGGCCAGAGCAGCAGAATATCTCAATATACTCATGTCCCAAATGTGAAGAAATTCTACCTGATTTGGACACACTGCAGATTCACGTTATGGACTGCATTAATTGAGCGATGCCCTCCAATTCTTCATCTTCTGGAATTTCACTTTTTTTTTTTTCTTCTTCCTGCTTGAATAATGCTCAATTTCTACATCAAGTGAAGGAGGTTTTCAGGGTTTTTCTCATTAATTCAATGGGAAAAGGGTAAAACTCCTACCCTGCCCTGTACTCACTAATCTTGTTTTAATCTGCTTTAGGAAAGTAATTTTTATAGGTTAAACAACATGGGTGCATTAAAGAACTCCCAGTGTGTCTGCTGCTATAAAATCTTTAAGGAACATTCCCCTGATGTGCTCTTATGGCTAGCCTGCAAAACAGGGCTCAATCACTGAATGGAGATGAGATACATGCTGATCAATTAAAGTACTGTGAGCTTGTAAATACTTCATCTCTCCTATACTATAGATTGGGAAACTAACGCATTAAAAAAGCTGTTTGAGAAGCTTTCAGCAAAATGCAGTAGTGCTGTATTCATCAAGCATTTGAAATGAACCCTGCTCTTTCTCCAGATGGCAGTTTTATTGCTGCCCTTGTGACCATACTAATCTGATGTTAAATTTTTGATGGCTTATGTAACTTCTTGCTTTAGCCAGATGTGGGTAAGGTTTAAAATAGATCATTGAGGTCTGATATATGTAGCTCCTGGTGTACCTAAGTCACTTGGTTTTATAGAACTGTTGATTTTTAAGGTGTTATGTTGATTCTTCCGTATTATAACAAATTGATTTGAACCTGTACAGTATTGTGCTAGAAAGTGCTGAGATGGATGTAACCTAATTTAAAGAGAAGAGTATAATGGATTTTCACATCTCAAAATAAATCTATTGTAAGTATAAAATTATCTATGCCTGTGAATACTTTGGAGGCTGAAACAGGATTGCAAATACCTGTGGCTGAAAAGCTCTTGTAGAAAGAACTGTAGTATATAGTTCTGTTCTTACCTTCCCTGGTGTTTTTATCTCAAAAAAACCCCAGTTCTTAACATGCCATTGCATAAAGGAGGAGAATACACAACTCATAACAAAATATGAACCAGCTTGAATGGCAGGAAACAACTCAAGCAAATTGCTGGGATCCATGCAAATGAGGAGTTGAATGTCTTTTGCAAATAACTAACATTTGCACTGTTGGAAACTGTCAGGGAAGGGAATAAGAGATGAATGAAAACCTCTGAGCAGCCAAATGGTGTCTCCTTATGGCATCGTCTTCCTGCTGAAGAAAAGAGAGCGTTGGTCACTTTGGCACTGCCCAGTTGGAAGGAAGCCTCCAAGTGGTTTTGGACCGATCTGCTAACCTTGGTGTAGGGAAAGATTTTTATTTTTCATTTCCACTGTTCAAACCATAATCTCTGGAAGCAAATATGCCAGGACTCATTACAACCCAGTAGTTAAATCTTGTTCTGTGGTAGGTCTGTTTGGCTCACCGAGAGGCACCAGCAAGGTCCATTGGTACCCAGTCCACTTCTTTCTGATTGCCAGAACTGTGAGCTGTCTTCAGAAGGAACAGAGTGGGATGATCACTGTACCTGAATATGGAAGTTCAACATTTTATTTTTAATACCACTTTACTACTTCTTGGCTTACCCTTCCACTTCAAAGTTCACATTATAATAAGCCTGAATGTTTCCTGATCTGTCATTACAGTGCACTGCTGTCAGAGGTGTTGGGTTGCCAGAGTTGGGAAGCCTGAATCCTTCATATATAGGCAGCGTGATCTGTAGAAATATGTGGATCTCTGGAAGATAAAATGCAAAAGAAACTGCATTCATAACTAAAGCACCTCTACTGCAGTAGGTTTATGTAACGGGCAAAACTGTAACAAAATGCAATTGTAATCAGTTTTTGCTTGTACAGTTGTAATGGCTTTAACAAAAGACAGGGTGCTGTGATCCCAAAACCTTACTCTTACCATGGTGTGTGCTCATCTGAGGGACTCATCAGTTAAAAAAGCTGTTCAGAATAAAGGCAAGCAAGCAGGAATTTGTGTTTCTGGATTTTAGGCAATTGCATATTCCTAACGCAGAAAGAAATGAACAGAAAGGAAAAGGTGAGGGAAATGTCTTTTGTGGAGAAAGTCACCTAAAGTTCCCCTGAAGGACTGTGTGGATCATAAACTTCCCACAGAACTAGTGTGAGTGAAAGTGATTGACTTTATGTATCCAACTTCATTAGGAAAGTGCCCCATCAGAAACTGCTACTATTGTGCAGCCTGATCAAAATGCTAGCTTTTCAACATTAGTCTAATAAAATGGTAAAAAAGTCTATTTAATAAAAGGAACGTGAATTCTACTCAGAACATAGCAAATCAGGGTAAAAGATCATTGTAACATTAATTATTCACCAGGCAGGTTTCAAGTAGTCCAAAGCGGGAATTTCTGAACATAAAACTGACAGCTATGATGACAGTACTTACTGTGCCCCATTGCAGGAGTTATGGGGAAATAACATTAGATTTAGTAAATTAGGTGAGGGACAAAGGAGGTGGGACAGAGTAAGGTGAGTTCAGGACTTAACAGATCTCCATCAATGCCATCTTTTCCTCATTTGAAAAGTACAGCTACTTCTGTACCTGTTATGCAGATAATCACATAATACAATTCAGACAGAATATATATTGAAAGGTCTTAAATGTCAGGACAAATTATAAGACTACAGTTAGCAATGGTTTTAGTCCTAAAATCTGGGGTTTCTCAGTTTTCACGTATGCCAGAAATGGAGAAAGCAATTGTCACTGTTGAGCTACAAAAGGACAGTGTTCCTCACAAGGGGAGGTCAGACCCAGTGCACAAACACATCTCCTCACACATCTGACACCCCCACTGGAGTGTTGCATGTGTCATGGAGTCATGTGCTCACCCTCCGTGGCTTAAGAGCTGTGTCATCTGCAAGAAATAGGAGACTGCTCCATGACCGACAGTGACTGGTCTGCAGCCTTTACTGCTGACTTATTTCATGGATTGGTTTGCACTGGATTGCAATTTTAAGAGAGATTAGCCTAAAAGAAGCATCTGTTTTTGTCATTGCTTGTCTTCTCTCCATTGTGCTCATGGGGTCTTTGAGTCGTAGATGCTAGGTCAGTGCTTTGACTGGTGAGGAGAAAGGCCATAGTCATGCACCTGGAAGAGGGATTCTGATTTGGGGATGGCTGTTCTACCACAACAGGATACATGGAAAGCTCCACCAAGCCTCCAGCTTCAGACAAGGTCATGGAGACCATTCTCAAGGGAAAAAAGTCAAGCTGTGGTACAAAGACCACGGCTGTCCATCAGTGATGGCTAATGGAGAGCAGCTTTTCAGGTATGGGGGCAGAAATGCTTTTCTTCCAAATGAAGGTAAAGATCAGTTGATGCGTGGCAGATCAGCACGGTTCTGTACTCTGAAGTGCTGAACATTAAAAGGATGGTGCAACCTGTGACAGAGATGCTTGTGCAGATATGTGAAATTATATATATATAGCTTGTCATCTTGTGACGTTGAGCTAAGGAGAATGGAACAACTCCATAGGAGAAAGCCTTAGGGATGCTGGATACCACAACTGAATGGTCAGAGTTCTAGCAGGCATTATGTATTTGCACATGACAAATTCTCTTGTTAACCTACCCCCATAAATAAGTGCTTCTCCAAATTGTCCTTTGGATGAAGATCCAAATCACAGAGAAGAAAACACATTGAACAGATCAATAGTGAAATCAGAAATAAAAAGTTTGGTGACTCAATATTTTACTCAATATGTTGCTTCAAACCTGAAACAGAAACTATTCTAGAGCTGATTAATTCAAACCAAAGGCCTCAATAGTGTTAGATTTATGCTTCACTCTCAGCAGATGAATATTCTTAAAATGTACACAAGAAAAATACCTGGAGATGTTTCTTGGGTCACAATAAGTCTTCCTTCAGTGTATTTTTCATGTCATGCCATGAGTGAATTCTCAGCTACCAATATCAGGAGAAACAGTTCCTTTTTTGCCCTTGTAATTAAAGCGATGAGTTGTTTTTATTTTGCTGGTTGTCACTGTTGTTCTAATTATCTCTTGGAGACTCTGGATTCTTGTTTTCTGTTAGCTATAGCTCATGTTCTCACGCAGCTTCATCCGTAATTTCAGGTAATACAAGAGCTGACTGAAATCTGTTGTGAAGAGGTATTCAGCAGCTTGTTTGCAACCACCTTCATTAATTACAAGTACTCCCAGCAGATGCAGTCTCTTACTGCCTTTTGATTGGTTCCTTGTGACAGTAGGATTTATGGGCTTTTTCCCCTGAATCCAATTTTATTAGGGGAGCTTTGTGATAGTTATGGATTCTGCAATGATCAAAATCTGATGGAAACGCTACTAGGCCAAAATCAAACTAATAGAATGATAATAGAGCTGATTTCATCTGAGGAGCATTAACCTTAATGAAAACACAGAAAATCAATGTGAAAGGCCAAAGGAGGAATTACTTACGCATCCGTCAAGTCAAAATTAATCATTTTAAGAGGCTTCTGAAAGAGAGGGGATCTTAGCACAGGAATACTAACAGGAAGACATGGGCATTAGCTGAAGTAGGTCTTCATAGAAAGGTAAGATAGTAGGTCTAATAGTGCAAATTAGGAGGGACAAGGAACTGCAAAGAATAAAACTACAATACTCTGAAACGTGTTCATGCAACAGGGAGGATTATTTTTCTGTTGTCATCATTAACCCTGTTAATGACAACAGTAACTGTCCAGAGGGCAGATGAGTTATCATGACAGGTGGCCATGGCCAACGTGTGCTCATTAGCACAGGTTTAAGAGTACATCCCCTGTTTTCCCTTAGATGAAAAATAAGATAAAATGTATTTGCGTTTTAAAGTGACTAGATGCTATGTGTCCATGAATTATTACTTGTCCACCTATCTCTGTTTTTAACAAAGGACGTTCCTGGTGTAGCAAACGTGTCCTGTGATCAGTACTGATCAGTACCCTGATTCAACGTGGAACAGGGGACAGAAGTTTCATTCCACTTCAGATTTAAAATCCAGACGGGAAGGGACCAGCACAGCCCTGTGGGGTGGCTTGAGATTCACTAGCAGGAAGGTATCTGTGGATCTGCAGACCTCAAGTCACAGGAGGGAGCAAGCCATCGCTACTCCAGTTAGATGGAGAGTAGGAGCATGTGGTGATGCTCTGTGATTAGCTGGGGTCACGCAGGCAATTAGCAGCCAGAGGGAGGAAAAATACGAAAAACCACAGATTCGCACCCATGCCAAGATGGGACACGAAGTCTTTCCCCTCTTCCATTGTGGGTCAGCAGCAACATGGAGGAGCCCCCTTGGGCCCTCAGCGCCCACATGCTCCTCCCCAGCGCCTGTTGTTCATTGTTCCAGCTCCCCTCAAACATGTTTGCACGAGCATCGTGCAGGCAGATGCACCCAGACCAAGTTAGCCCAGCATGCCTGGGCTAAGCATGTGGTTTGGGGGAGAAAACCTGAAAACAAGAGTGTCTAACATGGCACACGCTGAACAGCTTGGTCGGCAACTATTCAGCAGAGCATTTCAACTCACAGTGGAGCATTTCTCTCTCTGAGTTTTTTCCTGCCATCAGATGGAACTTCTTGATTCCTTCAGCTATCACAGAAATTCTGTCCTTAATTTATCATTTCTAACCAGGTACTGGTAACACTGGCCTTTAAATACCAGAGACTTCCTCTCTCTCATTGTATATCATCTTGCCAGGTGGATTTAGTGCAAGAGCCTTGGGATCCAAGCTCAAATCCTTCCATTTTTTGGGCAGTTTTGTGGTTTTTTCTGCATATAATTGATGCAAGGGGAAAAGTGACCAGAGCAATGAGCTGGTAAGTATTCTGAAATACTATTTTTCACACAATCATAGTTGCTTGTACCGAAGAAATACTGAACCAGGCTACAAAATACTGACAACTGGACAACACCTGGGTTTGAATTTGCTGGCTTAACACAAGTGCCGAGATTATTTAGGCTATTCAGATGGCTATGGTGCCTGCTGTAAGCACTCCTGGGGGCCACTCTGAGCAGACACTGGCAGATGTCAGCTGAAGCGGGCTCACAACAGCGCTGCGTGGGCACAGGCCTCATGCCATGGGGGTACCCCAGAGGGCACGCCATGACACCTCACACAGCTCCACCGAGGCTTCTAACAACATGATGTCATCACCCTCGCATCCCTGACCTCACTCAGTACAGGAACTCATCCCGACTCCACCACTGCCGCCCTCCCTTGGCCCAAGCCCCAGCGGCCATCCCCATCCTCCCGCCGGCTGCCCACAACCAAGATGGCGCCGGGCGGCCTCACCCCACCCCGACACTGCCAGGACTAACGATGGCGCGGGCGGCACCGCTCCCGAGCTGCGCCCGCGCATGCGCCGAAGGGGGCGGTGCTGGGTTGGAGTTTTGGCGGGTGCTGGGGAGCGCGCGGCCGGCGGTGAGAGGGGAAAGGCCGGGGGTGCGGGGGGGCCCGGAGCCCCGAGAGCGATCCCTGGTTGGGAGGGGAAGGTCGAGGAGAGGGATCGGGGATCTGCGAGGAAGCTTTGGAGGGCGTCGGGGTTCCCCTAGATGGGGAGGGGGGGTCGGAAGGGGGTGGCAGCCGTTAGGGAAATGTGCGCTCTCAGCCCAGAAAGCCAACAGCATCCTGGGCTGCATCGCCAGCAGCGTGGCCAGCAGGGCGAGGGAAGGGATTCTGCCCCTCTGCTCTGGTGAGACCCCACCTGGAGTACTGCGTCCAGCTCTGGAGCCCCCAACATGAGGACATGGACTTGTTGGAGCAAGTCCAGAAAAGGCCACGAAGATGCTCAGAGGGCTGGAGCACCTCTGCTGTGAGGACAGGCTGAGAGAGTTGGGGTTGTTCAGCCTGGAGAAGAGAAGGCTCCAGGGAGACCTTAGAGCCCCTTCCAGTACCTAAGGGGGCTACAGGAGAGATGGGGAGGGACTCTTTATCAGGGAGTGGAGCGGTAGGATGAGGGGTAACGTTTTAAACTGAAAGAGGGGAGATTTATATGAGATATTAGGAAGAAATTCTTTACTGTGAGGGTGGTGAGACACTGGCACAGGTTGTCCAGGGTATTTGTGGATGCCCCATCCCTGGAGGTGTTCAAGGCCAGACTGGATGGGGCTTTGAGCAACATGGTCTAGTGGGAGGTGTCCCTGCCCATGGCAGGGGGGTGGAACTAGATGATCTTTAAGGTCCCTTCCAACCCAAACCATTCTATGATTCTATGAATGAGGATCCCCTGGTGAGGGGGGGTTGTATCCTGGGCAGTGCTGGAGGAGAATCGGGGAATCTGCTTGAGGGATGGGGATCCCACAGCTGCTGTGGTCCCTGGGGAGAGGGGAGGTGGCAGGCATGGCACAGCTGAGCTCTGCCCTGGGAGCAGGGGGCTGTGGCTGTCAGGAGAGAGGCAGGGGGAGATCCCACGGTGAGCCCCCGCAGGACCTACTCAGCAGCAGGGTGGGTCCTGGGGCCAGTGTCACCAGCAGGATGGCGGGAGCTGTTTGGGGGCCACTAGCCATGCCTGCTCGTGTATGCTCTCACATTTTGTTTTGTTCTTTGCTGAAAATTAATTTTCTGGGGCAAGAAAAAGGAGAGAACTATTAAAAGTGGAGTTTATAGATGAAGCTAAAGACCCTGCAACAAGAAAGTTTTGTAAGCACGAGGTTAGAGTTTGGGTTTGTGAGTAATCCATCCCCAGTGGATTTCTCTTCTGTTATCCAGTCTTCCCTTGTGCATTTATGTCCGCCTGCACTGATTGTTTTTCATGGACATGTGAGAAATCTAGAATGTATGTTTTTAAGAATAAGAAATGTGTTGTGAGGAGAGAGTGAAACCCTTCTACTTTCTTCCATTTTCAAATGAAGACTGAATCAATTTCAAAAGATTTGCTTTAGTTAAATGCTAATTATGATTATAACACAGGACTGATGAGGTGGAAATGGTTATTACTGGGAGAATACGGTATGCATTTCTTAAAATGTGTGTCTGTTACAGGCTTTTTTCTAAAAGTAATGCCCTTACACTGCAGTGAGTTCAGCATAGGTCTGACTTTAAATGCAGAAAATGTATGTGAGGGTTTTAAATTTAGTGGAGTCCTCATCTGCAGCTGTAAACAAAAACAAGCTGGTGGTTTGCAAATCATCAAATAAGAAGCCTGAACACAATATGTATTTCTAGTTGAGCTATAACCACTTTAACAATTTCACTGTTGTTCTGCCCATACCAGAGAATATTTTTCCTTGAGGGGCTCTTGAAGAAATCCTGGTGAAATCATGGACGGTAAGGAGGAAGGTACTCTTACTTTCAGTGGGGAAGTTGTCTTCTGACCAATACATTAGTTAGTAAGTTCAAGTGTTCAGAAAACTTGGTAAATGTTTTAGTAAAGGAAATTTTGTTGCACTGACTTCACTTGCAGAGGACTTTGAGGTTGCCCTTTGCCTTCATTGTTGTCACCTCTCTGTGAGGCTGTTCTGTCCCTTCCCTGGTTTTGTTTTCTTCAGCAACAAAGGTTAAATAACTTTCTTGTTTTGTTCTGAATTTCAGTTCTGCTCTGCCTGTCCCATTCTGCTCTCTACTTCGTTTTCTTTTTTCCATTTTTTGTCCCTTTGCTTTTTTCTTTGCTTTCTATTCTCTTCCTTGAGCAAAGCTTATCTGAGGATATGCTTTCTGGCCTGCCTTGCATCTTCCCCTTCAGCTTCTATTGTCAAAAGCCGTGTGGGTGTCACTGTAGCCTTTGTAAGGCTTTTCTTTGTAACAGCCGCTATTGTACAAGCAGCTGCATAGGACGAAAAGCCAGCACTAAGTAGCCTGGAAATTTTCTGCTGCCCAGCCAGCCTGGATCATAAACTGAGAGTATCTGCAACTGTGTTTCCATCCAACCCGGTGGCAGGAAGCTGCTTTCTCTTTCTTTAACAAAAATTGAAGTAGTTTTTTAAGAATGCCACTTGCTGTTCTGATTTACTTTTGGTTGACATTAGCTTGTGATTAGAGTAGCATGGATATTTTATTCCATGACAACTTTTCCTCTAACTGGAAGGAAATAACACTGAATTTAATTTTTGCTGTAGCTGATGATGACTTGGATCTGTTGGCCTCCCTCCTGGAAGAAAGCGAGGCAACTGAGGAGGGGAATTCTCCTGAGGAGGAAGATGCCCCAGAGGATGATGGGGGAGAACCAGATGAATATGATGAGCTCTTTGATGCAGAAGATGATGCATCCTACACTGAGGAGGTCGACGCTGAAGACAACGTGATTGATGAACAGAAGGAGAACCTGGCTACGCTGTTTGGAGATGTGGATGACCTGCTGGAAGAGGAGGAAGCAGAAGAAACTATCCCCGCTTCAGCTCCCAGTCAGGCAAAAGAGAAGACCAACCAAGAACTGCAAGGTTTCTGTTACAGCCCCTTTTATCTGTTTTATTGTATGTATCTTGTCCCTACAGAGCTAATGGGCAGAAGGTGGGGTCTGCTGCTTCTCAGTTTAGAATGGTGCCCAGGTAGGGAATACAGAAAGTCCTTGTGAAAATTTGTAAGTCCAGTTTTCAGCGCTCAATGGCCCAACTCACCAAACTTGTTTTCCCAAAAAAAAGGATAGCGGACTGAAGTAAGCCAGGGAAACTCAAGTAACTCTGCTGAGCAGGATAGAGAAGGTTGCCTGTGTACCTGTGCCTTGTCTGATGAAGAGCAATGTTGCTTCAGTCTTCAGGGCTGTTCTCCTGGCATCTTTCACCAGCACAGCTTTCTCTTCCCCCTCAGGACTTATTGGCAGGAGGTTCTGCCACACCATGGAAGCAGAGCTAGCCACAGAGCCTTCCTGTGTCCAGGCCACGTATTCAATTAAATTGGAAGCATTTCTTTATAGTAAGGAGTGCAATTGTCAGCCATTTAAATTGTCTTATGTTTGATATCATAGAATCATAGAACGGTTTGGGTTGAAAGGGACCTTAAAAATCATCTAGTTCCAACTCCCCTGCCCTGGGCAGGGACACCTCCCACTAGACCAGGCTGCTCAAAGCCCCATCCAGCCTAGTCTTGAATGCTTCCAGGGATGGGGCATCCACAGCTTCTCTGGCCAACCTGTTTCATTTCCTCAAAACCCTCCCAGTAAACAATTTCTTCCTAATATCTAAATCTTCCCTCTTTAAGTTTAAAGTCGCTGCCCCTTGTCCTATCACTACATGCCCTTGAAAAAAAATCCCTCTCCAGCTTCTTATAAAGCCCCCTTTAAGTACTGGAAGGCTGCTATAAGGTCTCCCTGGAGCCTTCTCTTCTCCAGGCTGAACAACCCCAACTCTCTTGACCTGTCTTCATAGCAGAGGTGCTCCAGCCCTCTGATCATCTTTGTGGCCCTCCTCTGGACTTGCTCCAACAGGTACATGTCCTTCTGTTGGGGGCTCCAGAGCTGGACGCAGTATTCCAGGTGGTGTCTCATAAGAGCAGAGTAGAGGGGCAGAATCCCCTCCGTCGCCCTGCTGGCCACGCTTCTTGTGATGCAGCCCAGGATGCTGTTGGCTTTCTGGGCTTTGAACGCACATTGCTGGCTCATGTCCTGCTTTTCACCCACCAGTTCTAGGCAGGACTGCTCTCCATCACATCATCCCCCAGCCTGTATTGATACTGGGGGTTGCCCTGACCCAGGTGCAGGACCTTGCACTTGGCCTTGTTGAACTTCAGTAGGAAAGATATATGCACCATGGCAAGGAACATACCATGGTCTTTATATGAAAGAAATCAGCTCCAGGCTGTATGGAAAAGTGGCCCTTCACTGTGAGCTATATAGAATCAAGTAAATCTGTATTGTGGCTCGATTCTTTGTTTTCTAAGTTCCTGTGATGTAGTAAAACCGCCAGACTTCCAGGGATCTCATAAATCCCTGTTTGCAATGGCTTCCTGCTGTTTTCATTATTATCCTTTTTCTTCTCTTTCCTAGCTGAGCTGAGAAAATTGCAAGAACAGATGAAGACATTACAGGAGCAGTTGCAGAAGACTGCTATTGGGCAGCAATCCAGTTCAAGCCCTGAGCAGAGAACCCCTGGTAATGAGACTAATTAAATGGGTTTACGATTCGTTAGCCTACCAACGTGCAACTTATAGGCAAGACTCCAGATAATCCTAAAGTGGGCACTGAGTAGCAAGGAGGAATGGTGATCTGGTGTATTGCCTCGCAAGTTGTTTCCTGCAGCTACAGACTAAATCAGTGAGCTACAGTTTTGGTATCTGCATCATGGGTTAATTCTACATGGGGCAGCTTTCATGACTGAAGTGCTCCAGGGTCTTCTGCTGGACGTGTCCCCTCTTACTGGCAGATGTTGGTACACTTAGAAAATATAGTTATGTTTGTTGCCGTAGCACATCGGGTGCAGTAATAAAGTTATATGGGAAAATTGAAAAGCAGGGGTTTGTTCCTACTTTCCACAGCTTTGTGGCTTCCAGAATTTTAGGTCCTTATGGGGAAGAGTCAATGGGGCTTTTCCAGCTGTTGCGTTTCAGATGCGGGCAACTTAGCTGAAGGGTTTCTGTGTGGGACCCTGACTTAGGCCTGTTATTCAGAGAATTACTTAGTTTGGAGCAGTTCTTAAGAGATCTGCCCTTTACTTTAAGAGATCCGCTCTTTACTTTAAGAGATCCTGAGATCTCTTAATTTTTTTTTTTTTGTTTTCTTGTCCAGGTAAATTTCCCTGCCCACCCTTAAAGGAAAGCAAAGTTCAGAAGCTGCAAGAGTCACCAAGTTTCTCAGCCCAGCTGGGCAATCCTTTACCACCAACCAAACGAGGAATCCAGAAATCAAAGGCATCTTCAGCAGGTACCATTCTCAGTCTGCCTTTTACTGAAACACACTGTGCTTTTGGCAAAAGCCTGTCTAGTTCACAGCAGCAGTGTAGACACATCCAGGATAGTTTTATGCTAGTCGGTGCCCCAGTAGCAGTCTGGTCACAGTGAAACAGAGCTCACTACAGAGTTAATTATTGTGTTCTTTACAATGGGTGCCATGCTCTGTACTGCTACGGTTAACTTGGATTCTGACAGCAGTCTAGCCTGCATCTGTGTATCCTACAGGTTAGCTTGTGTGGAAAATGAGAGCTGCTCTGGGAAGCTCCTCACCAGATAGAACTCGTTGCTTGAGTTATATGTGACTGAACTGGAGCTGTCAGTTAGTTCCCAGCTGACTGGGAGACCAGTTCAGTACAAATAGGACAGTTTACACCTTTTTCTTGAGTGCATTATATTAGACTCCTGCCTCTGGTGAGGTGTAAGTTAGTGTTATTTTTATTTAGAAGTTTTCTTTCATTATCAAGATTGGTTTTCTTGGCTTTTTTTCCCCACTAAAGAGAACAAGACTCCTCCTCCGCGACAAGTCCTCAGTCTGGCATTCCAGCCTCTCAAGTCTGCTGCAGGGAACACACCCAGTAAGGTGACCAGAGAGAAGAATTCTCACATGCTTACGTGCTCCAGTGCAACAACTCAGCCAGTGTCTGTGGAAACCTTCTCGGGACTGAGATTAAGGTCAGCAGCCCAGCACTGAGCTCTGTCTGGGGACGTCACCCCCCAGTAACGGGAGGGAAAACGCAATCAGTCCAATGTCCTGTGATGCTAGTGATGCAAGTGGTGAGCAGAGGACTGGATTTCTGATTTGCCATATATATATCGTTTACCCGTGTCAGATTAGTCATTGTCATTAGGGAATGTAATAGAAAGCCACAGCATTGTCTGGTTGATCAGTAAATAGGTAACATTGACTTTTGGCTTAGTACCATGTTTCTATTTTCACCTTTGCTCTTTTCTAGCAAAAAAAGCTATAATTTTATTAGCGCTGTTTCTCTGGGATGTCCTCAGTGGTGGAGGAGGAAGGCAGTGGGCATGTTCAAAGCCTGATTGTGCTCCAGTTGAGTAGATTTTGCTCCACATTTAAAAGCCTGGGGAGCCATTCAGGATCCCCATACTCGATGTGGCCACAAGAGGTCTCTGAATACTCACGGTGTCTTTCCTCACCAGAAACCATGCTGGATTTCCAAACCATGCTCAGTCATTCGTGCTCAGTCATTCGTACTCAGTCATTCCTGAAATGAGCAGAGTTAATGCAGGCTTGGGGCTAGGTTGCAGTACAGCTATTTGGACAAAAACCTGCATGATCAGTAGCTTTGTGATATTTGTACAGTGTCTTGAACCAAGGGACAGGGGTTTTGTTTCAAGAGACCTCAGGGTAAAATAGGGCATAGAGGCATTTTGCTATGAGATGTAGCCTCCCCAGGAGAACGCTGGATGATTTTGATTGTCTCTGTCCATTTATGATAATGGATGTGTTCTCTTTTACATGCTTTTGCTTGATCTAGAAAACCACGGGTTTCGTCAGCTGAAATGGACAGGAAAATGGCTAACCGGAAACTCATCCGACTGTCCCAGCTGAAGAGCAAACTTGCTACAGAAAATCTGGAGGAAATAGACTGGGTAACATTTGGAGTCATCATGAAGAAGGTCACTCCTCAGAGCACAAATAATGTGAGTAACTGTTGCATCCCTTGCTCAGTTCCAGTGAAATGCTGGTCTTCTTTCCTGAGAAACTAGTTAGGGTCTTCAACTTAATCAGTCAACCCCATGCAGTTAATAAAAAGCTACTATGTTAAAGATGTTGGCTTATCTGGTTTCATGCAGAAGTGCTGCTTTTAGTCCTCAGGGTAAGTCCTTAGTTTATCTGGTGCAACTGTCCCAGACACTAATGTGAGAAATGCAGCCATGGCATAAATCTGTCTAAATCTGTTCATCCACTGTTACCTGTTAAGTGCTAGTGCGGAAAAAAGAACTGTGACTTCAGTCTTTTAGTCAGCCCTCTTCTTTTAAATGTGCCACCACATTCCACTTCTGTCATTTCCTAGAGGTCATTCTGTCCTATATGGTGTACACGCCCAAAGTCATTGATGAAACAGAGATCTGGATATGCCTTGGGTTTATTTGTTCAGGTGGGTAAAAACCTCTTTATTCAGCAAGCAAGAGTGCTGTCCAGCTTTAATATCAGGGAGATTGGTGATAGCAGTTATTGTTGTGCTATTTTGGCCTTAAAGAATCCCAGAAATGGCTGTGTGGCATGGCTGGAGGTATTCTATCTAACCTCTGTTAAGGTTACAAATTGTGCTTTTCTGAATCAGGAAAACCCAGGGGAAAAAAAAAAAAAATCAGAATAACTCTTTAAACGCAACAGCAAGAGGGGATGCATTCAATGTCCCCATGCTGAGAGCTGAAAGGAAAGCAAATGTCTGTTCCAGGGCAGAACCTTCAGTATTTGGCGTCTGAACGACCTACGGGATCTCAATCAATGTGTCTCGCTCTTCTTGTTTGGTGATGTCCACAAAGAGCACTGGAAGACAGAGCAAGGCACAGTCATCGGGCTGCTCAATGCTAATCCTATGAAACCTAAAGAAGGCTCAGATGAGGTGAGAGGATTTTTCAATTGCCCATCAGCCGTAGATAAAAAAAACCATAGCTGAACTTTTTCATATCTACTTGAGATTTAGTTTTATAACACATGTTAAGGCTGAAATTACAGCAGTCTGCCTAAACAGTTTGAATTGCATTCAGATATTTGCGTGGTGTGTATTTGCTCCTGGCCTTCTGGAAGACTGAACTTTGAGAAGTCCTATTAAGATCTAAAACCAGAGTTTATTCAAGTGTTTAATCTGCTCTCGGTAGCAGTCAGCTCTTCCACACGTGTAGGGTGTGTTTTTTCATTTCAGTTTATTCAGCTACCCCAGTGCAAAGCCTATTTCAGCCAAGAGGTCTCTAAAAGCTGAAAAAGGTGTGGAAGCTCATTTCTTGCTTCTAATTTAAGCATGAGATGTGATTGCAAAATGTTTTCTGGTTCCAAAATCGTGACTCAGAAGAAGCAATATTTGATTTATTGAACAAATGATGTATTATGTTATAGTAAGTTGATACATATTACTTCATTTGTTTAATCAATTACTTATAAATGCAGAACAGGATGAATTACTTTTCTTTATGTATCAAAACATTTAAGGTGGCTTCATTTTGCTAATAAATTAATATTTTTTTAAAATATCTTTTTAATTGCAGTGTAATGGAAACCATTTTTACTGACTTCTTTCAAGGGGAATTTCAATCTAGTAGCTGGTGATGTAGTGTTTTGCATTTTAAATTCTCCAAATGGAAAAATTAAGAATCTCATTGTCTATTAAGCTATATAATTGCTTAAATTAACATAAATAAGCAGTAGAAAGTCCTATTGGTGAGTCGAAAAGCATACCAGATTTAATATAAGGGCTGTATTTAACTGTTAAGAATGGCTCCTCTTAGCTAAAATGTACACATTTAGAACCACATTAAAACTGGCTTCTCAAAGTGTTTCTTACCTACAGACACAATTCCTAGTATCTTTGGTTGTGTGAAGTAGACACTGTTCTTGTACCACGGGAGTCAGTTTTGATTGTGCCTAAACATATGTAGAGGGACAGAGAGCTCTTAGTCCATCTCTTCTTCCCATCCACTGCCAAATGTGGTTGCCATGGTGGCGTCAGAGCCAAGTGGTTGTACAAGACCATCATTTATAGCACAGCTAGATCTGCCTTTGCTGGTCTTTGGTTTCTTGAGGTTCTGAACATAGAAATGCAACATTTTTCATCTCTTTGTGAGAAAGAAATTCACTTTTTTGTCTTAACTGAACATTTTCTCAATCTGAACAGGACATGTGGCTTTCTTAAACTAGGCCCGCATTTTAAAACTGCATTGTCAATACCTGACGTACCACACTGGACCAGAGCGAAACCAGTGACATCTAGACAGAAGTCCATACAGTCCTCCTGAAGGCGTGTTCTGATTTCTTTCTAGGTGTGTTTGTCTGTTGATCATCCCCAGAAGATCCTCCTCATGGGTGAGGCTCTGGACATGGGCACTTGCAAAGCCAGGAAGAAGAATGGTGATCCTTGTGCACAGATTGTGAACCTGGTTTGTATCTCAGTATTTAGGACATCCTTAAGCTGTTGGTAAAAATCTGGCTGCTGGTTTTTGTACTCATGCTCCGACTCTGACTTGTTTCTGGATCTTGACTTGTAACTAACTAAAGTGAGTGGGAAACTGAGAAATGAAACCTAGAGGAGCTGCTTCTGTGATGGCACTATAGCAGCAGCATGGTAGTTCCCTAAATGCAAAGCTGGTGCTGCAGTGAAAAGAGATGGTCTTGACCCATGACTGTCACCATCTCCACACCCTTTCACTCTCTGTGCTACTGCAAGCTCCCACACACTGCACTAGAGAACTCATCCAAGGTAAAACAAAAGGAGGTTTTTCTTGGGAATGGTTGTGTTTTTCAGAGACGGTTTTAACCCAATGAGTTCCCTGGTCCAGCGTGCCTGTAAACTGCCAGAATATTTATTCCTGGGATGGAAGAAGTCCTTGACACATGGGGATTTTTTTCCAGTGATTAGCATGGGCAATTTTAGTTTTGTTTTTCATTGCTGGAGTGTGGGCCTACGTTTGCTGAGTTGGTCAAATGCTGGAGTACTACACTAGAGGCGTTACTTCAGTTTAGCCATAGAAGGATGCATGTGGATGAGAGAAATGAAGTGAATTGTAATTGCTAATGTTCTGCAACGGGCTTCTCCCATTTCTTTTCAGAACGACTGTGAATATTGTCAGTATCACATACAATCCCAGTACAAGAAGCTCAGCTCAAAGCGGGCAGATCTGCAGTCAACCTTCTCTGGTGGCCGCATTCCCAAAAAAATTGGTCGGAAAAATCCCAGTTTGAAGGAGAGACTGTGTCAGGATGGGTTTTACTATGGAGGTGTCTCTTCAGCAGCATACGCAGCCTCAGTGTAAGATAAACCACTTATTTCCCTTGGGCTAGAGCACAGTTCACTGCTTTTAAACAGAATTTACCTGCCATATACAAGTGAGCCTGAAGCTATCTCTAAGGGGATCTATTTAGTTAGAGCTCCCTTTGACTTAACTACATTCACCAAATAGAAATAAATGCCCCGTGTTTGGTGTAATCCTCCTGGTGTCATGGGATAACAGAGCTGCTATTTGATGGGAAAATTTTAACAATCAGCTCTAAGATGTGGTACGGGGTGTTTTTACCTCTAAATTAACAGTGTGTTGTGAAGCCAGGCGGCATTGTGTCTCAGTAGATGAAATGAACTTTATCATGAGGTCCCAAGCATTTGAGTCTCCGAGATGAGTATTTTTCAGTGCCATTCCCTTACTGTATTTTGTTCCAGCTCATTGCATTTAATCCCAGGCTCAGTGACAGTGTATTCTGTATTTCCTCCTCCTCTCTTCCTTGACTGAAATGATACAGTATCACTATGTGTTAATGAAGAGACAGTAGTACACCCTGCGTATTATTAAGTGACCGAGGCCAGTAGATCAGTATGCATCTCATAACTAGCATGGAGGGGCCAGGTCCTTCATCCAAATCCCAATGAAGACAGCTGTGGAAATACTTGAGTCACAGCTGGATTGAGCCCTGTGCTTGCACACAGCTTTCATTCCCTCACCACTGCCCTCTGATAACTGGTGTGACTCCACAATAATGAAGCAATTCCAGCCTCCTCTCCATCCCTGGAATTAACTGTGAGCAAGGCTTAGCCATGACCTATGTTTAGTGTCTCACAAAGCATAGGAAATACATATCTCAACCTGGGGACAAATGGGAGATCCTAAACATTGTGCTAGAATTTAGATTTAGATCCATGTCCTTCCCAAAGACAGACAGATGACAGCAGAGAGGCACCAGTTTGGATTAAATGAAGGGCAGCTGGAGTTTTGCTGAAGCACTGGGCTAATGTTCAAGCTCCTGTCCTTGCTGTAAGCATGGAAAAACTCTGATGTTCTCGTTTTATTTCCTCTTTCTAGTGCAGCAGCTGCAGTGCCAAAAAGGAAGATTCAAACCACTCTCTCCAATCTGGTCGTGAGAGGAGCTGATGCAATTGTCCAGGAAACCAGGCAGAAAATTGGTACCTAACTACCCATGTAGTCTCTTCACCCTCCAGATATTGCCAGCTTGATGTGTAGATGTGTCCCAGGACCCTGCTACTTACTGAATGAATCTGGCAATTGGTTTGCTACAGAGATAGCCGTTTGCAGGCTGCTTTCTCAATTGATCAACACTCCTCTTCCCTCATGAGATCACAGCTGCCAGGCAAATGTAACTAAGCAACTGTGTAGCTCCATGCATCTTTTTTTCATCAGTGCCCCTGAATTAAGTCTCCTCTTCTGTCTTTGGACAGTGACAGAAGATCTTTGCCAGATTAATGGGAATTGGAAGTTTTAAGAACTTTGAACCAGAGAATTTATTTTATTTGATTAAAATAAATGACTTCTGTTGGTCTTGAAAGCTTCCAAGGAATACTAAGTATAAATCAGAGTCAGGTCTGCAATGCAGGGGACCTCCTGCGTACCCACCCTGTTTCTAGTGCTTTTCCTTTGTGATCTTCAAAGTGTGTTCCTTCCATAGCCTTTGGGATGTCACCAATCTTCTCTGCCACCATTTGTTTCTGTAAAGCACTTGATATTACACCCTCTTTATGCTTGGTGGAGAGCAGATCACAGATTATTCAAACTATATGCTCTAGATGCCACTTAGATGTCTTACTCGTGTCTTTCATTTCCCTCAGTTGCCTCCATTTCAGACAACATAGTGTGTGTCCTGTCTCTAGCTGCTCTTAATTCTCCAGGGATAAGATATGGTGGCTTCGGGGCTTTCGAGCATTCTAAAAATGGGAATGGTGGGAGCACCACAGACGGACAAGGCTGATGGGGAACTGACTGACTGACAAAATTGAAAGCTGAAGGGGTAGAAACGTCAACCAAATGCCACGTAGAAGTTGGCCTTGCTTTGGGCTGGGGGGGGGGATGCAAGCTAGACTTGCTTCCCTCCCTGGCTCCAAATCTCTTGGATTTCTACCTCTTCCACCCCAGGTGCAGCAAAGAGACCCATGCAATGTTCTGAGGAATTCAAGGAACTGCTGGCACAGCCAACCTTTGGAGCAAGAAACCTCTGCAAACACTGGACCAAAGCAGGTATTGTCCTTTTGCCTGAAGGAAAACCCACTCCTGAAAACGCTCCATCTCCTCCTGAGCAAACATAGGTGGCTTTTTATTTTGGTTTGGTTTGGTTTGGTTTGGTTTTTCGCAGATGCTGAAAAGAAGCAAGGGGCCAATTTCCAGTCTGTCTCTGCTTCAGCACTGCTCAAGCAACAGAAACAAAAACTGCTGGAGGCCAGAAAGAAGCGATCTGAAGAGATTCAGAGGAGGTAATACATACTGACTTTTACGGGAAGGGTTCTGCTGTTGTGGCCCTAAGTATAAATGTGGAGGTCTTTTGCTGTTTTTAGAAAAACTTCATTTAAATAGAAATACCCTAGTACTCAGTGGAGAACCAAATGCTCCAGCACCGTGCCTGGTAACTGGGAAGCATGATGGGAAGGGGCTGATTAGAGTAGGAAATGGGTCGGGACTCCTGGTTATGTTCATTGCTGGCTTGCAAGGGTCTTCTGGACCTTAAGATTTGCCAAGTGTTTTGTGCATATCTTGTTAACAAACCTAAGAAGAACCTCAGAAGAGCCAGCCTGGTGAGACTGAGATTGATGTAGCTAAGTAGCCAAAAGAGAACCTGAAGGAGAATAATAAGACTAGGCACAATCATGAGGATATTTCCCCAAAAAACTTTTCCAGCCTACAACACTGAGTATTTTCAGGGACTTTTCAAGGTGGAGGTGGCATCTGTCACAATATCTCTGAAGGGTTTTTTGGGGGTTTTTTCCCTATGAACCTGTCCAACGTCTTAACCATGACCTATGTAAACCTAAGCATTTATGTGACTCCTGTGACAAGGAGTCTCGCTGCTTAACTACCTGTTCTGCAAAGAAGCCCATTTTTGTGCTTTCAGCTCTCACTTCCCAGCTTCATTTGATGCTTCTCTTTGTTTTTTTGTTTCAGAAAGCAATCTGTCATTCACTCCTTCTGGTGACTTCTTTAAGTCACTCCTGATTTCAGCCACCTATTAAATTCCTTACCAGTCTTGTTTTCTTCTCCTGAATGCTTGAATAAAAGGCCAATTGGTGAAAAATCACTCTGCATCCCTTCCACTCCTATCTGTTTCTCAGACCTCTCTGTCTTTTTGACTTGTGTCCATATTTCAATGGATTACTCTTGTCTTACAAGGTTTCTCCAGAACACAAGTAAAGCTGGCAGCCCTACTCTTCCATCCTCCTCCAGACAGTCCTCGCTCCCTTCCCCAGTTCCTGGCGCAGAGTTTCCCAAAGCTGCAAAAATGTCAACTCCTCAAAGGCCCAGACTGGGCACAGGCTTCTCAGAAGGAGAAGATATCCTCTTCTTTGATGGGTCTCCACCTCCAACACCAAAGCTAGACAGCTTGGCAGAAGCCAAAAAGGTAACAGCTCTTTGAATCTTTTGAGTATTAAGAAGGGGAGGCTAAGGGAAGTTTGGTTTGTGGTAGTAGAGGAGTCTTCGATCAGATATAGGACAGCTCAGTGCTGACATTGGTGAAGTTTCTGATTTGTGGGATCAGGCTGGGCTGTGTTACGTTGCACAAGAAACCTGTGTTTCCTGACAGCTGTTAGTGCCAAGGTCCGTGGTACCACCTTGTCTGTAGTCAACATCTAGAGCAGTGGAACAGCTGCTAAAGAGAGGCCTGTGTGTGTGATGTTTGGCCACCGGAGCTGGTGTCTCTTGCTAAATCAAAATCCACCTGAACCAGTCAGGAGCGAGTTGTTATGATCTGTCTCATGTGTGATGCTCGTGAGCTTGCTTTTGGTCTCTGAAGGCAAGCATCACCAAAGCCACTGACATAACTGACAATTTCAGCAAATGCCAAGTAGGATAGGGGAAAAAGCAGCCTCTTGGGATGGGACGGGGGAAAAGAGGATGGGGAGAAACTGCATCTCATATAAGTCATGAGCCCGATGCTAAGCTTTTTGCTGAAGAAACACCTCTTTATGCACACCAGCAGCTTCTCTGAGTAGAACTGTCTCCGTTGTTCTTGACCTGAGATTGTCTATCACTCCTTGGGCAAATTACCTTTTTGGAGAGCAGTTTGGAGTAGCTGTGTGGCTGTCCTTGTACCCTGTTCTTCATGCAGGTGCGACAGAAATTCTCTGTCCACCAGTGGCTGCTTTTTTGGTCTTGTGTTTTGGGGGTTTGGGACACCTTAAAGCGTCAGGTTGTGGATAGTTCCTGGACCAGGATGGGAAGTGCTGAAGTGATTTTTACAGAAGAAAGGAGAGCAAGGCCTGTCACTTTGTTTTACAAGCATGAAAACCCTTAAGTGCTGGGAAGGGGCAGGGGATTTGTGCTGAAAATAGCTGTAGTGCTAAACTGCATGTTTGTTCTTGGGCATTGCTAGTGGAGTGTACTGTGGATGTTTTCCATTTGCCAGGTAAGCAACAGTCAACTAAGCTAGTTTAGCTATGTTGTGCCATGAGTTTGGATAATTTTGGTTTCTAGTCAGAAGAGACTGCATCTTTCCTTGACATAAATCTGTTCACATGTCCATCAAATAAACTTTTCTCTTTCAGCAAGGAAGGGGGAGTCTTAGCATTCTGGGAGTATGGAAAGGAATAGTCGTACTAATTTTCTATTAGTTCCCAATTATTACCAATTTATGTGGAAATCTCAAGTGATTTGATTCCTCTGGAAAACTTACTGATTTGTGAAGCAGTTAAAGTACAGCTGCAGAGATATCAAACGTGGTAACACCCCTGGAGGAGTGATTTTATGGCTTGGGAAGTCACGAGAGGTTGAGTGATGCGGTGAATTAGCTGTACAGCAGAGCTGGGAATTTTGTTGAGTCTCTTCATCCAGCTCCGTGCTTAGGCCAGTGGATCTTGTCTCCTCCATTGACAGACTTCTGCTACTTCTGGAAGTAGAAACATGGGAGCCAGACTGGTCGCCAATACATTTACTGCTCTTTCCTGTCTTCTAGCTGGCTGCAATACACCGACTACGAGCAAAAGGCCAGATCCTTGCTAAAACTGACCCAAACAATGTCAAGAGGAAAAGAGCTGATGTTGACAATGTCCTAGAAATTGTTGAAAGAGTTGAGAAAAATGTTGCTCGGCCACAAGGTACCGAAGCAGAGAATGGTATGTAATATTAGCTTCTAGAATAGAAAAAAAAATATGACTACGTCCTGCTGAATGGAACACTAGTTGCTGGGTTAAGACAAAAGAGAGGCCAAGTTAGGTCTGTTTAGAACTTAAAGGGTTTGTTGCAAAAGCTAAACAATCTCTAACCCTGTGGAGAGAGCGTGAGATGCTCTGATAGCTCCCTGTCCACATCTCTGTTTCCTTTCTGGCGGCACTTGAGCATCTGCAATGCGTGGCTGACTTAACCAAGGGAAACCAAGAAATAGTCCCACCTGGGAAGGTATCTGAATTTTCTGTGGGAACTTGAGTTTGCCTGCTGGTGATTTACTGTGTGATCTTGGATGAATTGTTTAATTCCTTTTAAAGCTTCTCCATCAGTCAGAGAAGCAACACTGCTTGCTCCCCTGGGAGTGATGTGGAAATTGCTAGTACAGTGCTTTGAGAGAAGATGCAACATGATTTAAAAAAACGATTTTATTTTTTTGAAGCCATATTTGAACTTGACTTCTTGTTCTCCTGAGCTATTAAAGGCTGCTGTTTGACCAGAACATCTGCCTGAGAGACCCGAGACTTCCAAAATCTCCTGCAGTGGTCATGCTTAGAGTTTATAACCTTCTTTCAAACTTGGTCTCTGTAGGACTGAGCCTTTTTGTCTCCCTAGATATGGACAAACTGGAGCCTGTCCAAAAGAAACGACGTGAGCAGCTGGCCTATCTGGAGTCAGAAGAGTTCCAGAAAATCCTGAATGCCAAGTCCAAGCACACAGATGTCCTGAAAGAGGTATGGCCTCAATCCAGCCATGGCTGAGGGCTCAGTACTAGGGAGCTGTCTGGACTCCTCATAATGATTACAGCAAGAAGCAGGCACCCAAACACGTCATAGGCACCAAATCTTCCTGACGAGTAGGCTCAGGTGTCTGAGCGCATAGGGCCTGCAAGTCAGCGTTACTGTCATAGGTGTGGTAAGGTCAAGTTGACATTGTCTTTTTTTACTGTGTTTGGAAAAATTGGTGAAGTTTCTTGATTAGTAGATGATCAAAGAAATCTTTCTACCTTAAAACCAAATTAGCCACATACCTATTTTGTCCTTCATTTCTTGACATCTTGGCCATATAAAGACAGCTGCCACCTTCGTCTGGGACTTGAGTAAGTTGTGGAGCCTGTGAAATGCCAGCAGTTGCCCTAAAGCACTAAGAGGTTGCGTTTCTCCCATCAGGGTCTTAGCTGAGCATGTTCCCAGGGATACAGCACCTCCAGTGGCCCAGGGCTTTTGTCTTGGACACACTGTATTGGTATGAAGTCCTAGTTTTTTTAAAGTCTTCTGAGGAGTAATATTTTGGCTAAGAACCAATTCCATTTATTGCATCTGCCTATCTGACATCTCCCTGCACTGTCCTTGTAGGTATGTGCTTATTTTGGTAGTACATGCTGTTGTTAAACACATGTTCATACATCTCAGAGGTGGCTCATTTCAGTGTTGATGAAGTGCACGTGCACTATATGGATTTTTTTGAAGCAAGAGATATTTGGTGTTTCTTTGGCTCCCAGACTGCGGTCTACTTCAAGCTGGCCCGGTAGTAATTTGCCCTGAGGCCATTTATGTAGGGGCTTTTCCCATCTTTGCCTCCCCATAACCGTTTTGTGTGCCCCCACAGGCTGAGGCTGAACTGCAGGAGCAATACTTCCAGCCTCTGTTGAAAAAGGAAGAAATGGAAGAGAAGATGAGGAGCATCAAAGAAGTGAAATGTCGAGTTGTGACATGTAAAATGGTGAGTGCAGGGGAGCCAGGGCAACAGCAGGGGAGTGGAACATGGATCATACAAAACGGTTGCTGGACCACCCTGTAGACTCCCATCTGTCGCTCTCTTGGCCATAGTCCAATGCAGGGATCAAATGGAGACAGTTTCGTTCCTTATGCCTGTTGCTGAGAGCAGCCCATGCACTGAGTGACTGCGACGTGGAAGACACTGGCAAGGCAGGCTTTAGTGCTGTGCTAAACATCTTAACTTGATGTTTGAGATTGGGTTCCTTGGGTGTCGATGTCCTGAATACATTTATCAAAACATTTATCGGTTTCTTGCCTGAAGTCCTTTGTACCAGGACCCTCAGTTCCCCATATTACATGGCGAAAGAAGCCAAATGCCTTGAAAACATAACACTGGGTGAGATTCCTTTATCTGTGTTTCCAGGGATTTTGCTATCGGGAAGAGCAATGGAGCTTTGTTACTATCCTAAATGTGCTGAGGGGAAGGGAGGAGTTACTTGCCATTCCCAGACTTTCAGCCCCTGCTGCACTTTCCCTCTTGCTGCCTTTCCTGGCTGTTTTGGGGCTGCACAGAGGGCCACTGTGTGCTCCATGAGGTGCTGGGAGCAGGGCTAAGGGTGGTGGCAAAGAGGGGAGGATGGCATTAGAAAGAGCAGGGACAAAGCCTGGAGCTATGATCTCAGACTGGTGGGCTCCTCGGGATGGGAGAAGACAGAGATGCTTTCCTCTAGACGTTCAGCTGTCGCCAGTCTCACATGCTGGTGAAGCACTCACAGCTCTCTTTCTCCTCCCTGACAGTGTAATTACACCTATTTCAAGCCTCTGGAGACGTGTGTGCAGGATAACCACGACTACCACTGGCATGATGCCATTAAGCGATTTTTCAAATGTCCTTGTGGAAACCGAGCTATTTCCCTTGACAGGCTCCCAAAAAAGCCCTGCAGGTAAGAAATGAGCTTTGTGAAATAGTGAGTGGGGCTTTTGTACTGTCCATTTACAAGTAACGTGTTGGGAATCACATAACCATGTCCTCAAACGGGAATGTTAGTCCTTGTGCTGAGCAGTGTGGGAAAGGTGTGGGGCTAGTTTTGGACACCCTCATACTGTGCAGCAAACACACACCACAGTGGTCCTCACCTGCAGTCTTCATCTTTCAGCACTTGTGGCCTCTTCAAGTGGGAGCGAGACGGGATGCTAAAGGTAAGGGAGCCAGCAGATTCTGAGCACCTCGGCACTCTGTCTGCTTCTCTTGGTACTTTTGTCCCACACTTGCTTCAGTGCCCTTAGGAGCTCCCAGCAAAACCAAGCAGCTCTGCATTTTGTCAGGTGCAAGCAGGTACCTGCCAGCTGTGTTTTAGTGGACTTTCTCTTCTTGCTTTCTGTTCTTGAAGCTTTGTTTTATTTAACTGTGAGGAATTTGCTTTTGACCAAAGTTATAAGAATTCAGAATGTCAAGGTTCCTAGAATGACTGTCAATATTTAATCAGATAATTTAGCCCTACCGCAAACTTCTGTCAAAGAAATGTTTGGGAGACATCTTGCCACACATTTAACTTCTTTTCTCCATGGTTCATGTTTCTAGGAGAAAAAAGGTCCGAAGATTGGTGGGGAAACACTTCTACCAAGAGGGGAGGAACAACCAAAATTTCTCAATAGTCTGAAGTGAGCTGGAGTTGATTTTTTTTTTTTTTTTTTTTTTTTCCCCCCCCACAACATAAAAATGGATTTCTGTGTTTAAACCAGACGATTCTGTACTGGAATTCTGAGAGGAGTCTGGTTGTATGGATGAATGAGCAGAGAAGTCAGTTCCTGATGAGAAGGACAACCACAAAGTCTCCACCAGGCCACTGCATGATATTCGGCTTTGATCTTTTTAAAATTGACTGAATAAGGCTGCATGTGAAATACACATTCATGCCTGTTCTTCCTTACTAACAACTTGTTTACAAGATTTAACCTAGAAAAGAGACAGCTAGAGAGGAACTTGTACAAAGAAATCCCTAGGGATCCTGCAATTTATGTTGAATGGCTGGTGTAGAGTGACCTCACCAGAACTTTAAGTGACAAATCGTCATGAACCGGGAGGACTGTAAACTCCCTAAGCACTTGTGAAGTTAATGCTGTGGTGCGTAAGTGCCAACCTGTCAAGATTTTTCAGCTGTTGGCCAAAAACGGGTGCGAGAGGGTTGTAGCCACAGAGCAGTCTTCATTGGCTCCAAAAATTACTTACTTTGAACCCTTAGGAACAGACGTGAGACAGTAGTTAAAGATGTCCCTGCAGTGGCTTTGGTGTTGCAAGCCAGCGGTGTTTACACTCTGGACTGTCGGGAGCATTCCCAGCACCATCCACACCACAGCACCTTTTTGGCTGCAAACCTGCAGCTCCCAGTTGGAAAAGCATTTTAATCAATCTGGCACCGTTTTGTAAGTGGTTTTAAAGAGCTGAGTGATTACATGTAATAGCTTTTACCCTCTTTCTGGCATATTAAATTTTCCTGAAATCGTTCCTAGTCATCACCATGTCAATCTAGGCTGCTGGCACAGCTGTGTGGGGACAGTAGCTCTCTCAGACCAAGCAGTACGAGGTCTCCAAGGGCTGTCTTCATACAGGTGTTTTTCTGAAAGCACATATCCATAGGGATGCCTGTGGCATTTGGCTATCTTTTCCTGGACCTGATCCTTCTGCTGCTCATGCCCCGTAGGATCACCAGGTATTATTAAGTGCCTAAAACCACTTGTACCTCAGAGATTACATGAAACTGCCACCAACAGTCTCCCATGTCCCAGTGACCTTGTTGATACCTCTTTTTGCTTGCACAAGGGCTGGAAGAGAAATAAGTTACTTCATTTGAAGCAATGGGACAGATTTGCCTCAGTATTCTGCAGCACTTATCTACTGGTGCTTTATCTGGGCAACTCTGCTCGGCACATTACATACGTTTTAGTCTCATGTTGATACCATTTGTTGGGTGGAGTGTCGCTGGTAGGTGACTATAAATAGGTAACTGTGCCATTGCTTGGCCATGTCTCCCATTAATTCCTCATTCAGAATAAATAGTGCGCAATAAAATGCTCCCTGGGTTTGTATGGTATTGTTTCTCTGAGGAAGAGGATGAGTTGCTTGCCTCAACATACTCATTTGCCAGAGAGCTTGGTGCTGAATCACCAAAAGGAATTGGTTTGTGGTTCATAACTGTCTGCCACGCAATTTTCTCAGTCAGACCAGCAGGAGTTTCTCACCTGGAGGCCACAAAACCAGCATGAAAGTCCACATCAGTATCAGCCTTCAGCTGGCATGGTGAAGGCTTCACGTTTTTTCCAGTTCCCATCTCTTTGGCCAATAGAAAGGAGATTTCTGCAGAAATTAAACTGTCAAAGGGGGGTTAATGCTTTAGCTTCATAAATGCCCCCAGGACTGCTACAGGTAGGAAATGGATGTGCCTCCTTGGGAGCCAAGGAACAAAAGCCGTGCTCTCAATTCATCCTTGTATGCAAAAATAGGATGAAGAAACCAAGGCCCATTGCTTTGCTTAAACCCCAGCAATAAACAAGGGGCGGCGAGATTGAGGTAACGGATTTTATGTGCCTCAGTCTGTTTCTGGTGATGCTTTTCTTGTGCCAGAGATGGCTCCAGCTCAGCAGAAGCAGGCAGGAGAGGAGCTGCCATGTGAACAGACAACTCCAGCACAGAGCCAGGGGAGCCTCTAAGATCTCTGGTCCATACCAAGCCGATGATACGTTTCCCGTACTTGGGAGCAAGAACAGAGGCAGAAACCGACAAGAGGCAGCTCAGGCGTGACCTGACAAGCCCAGAAATTGGCCTGTGGGAAGCGTCGGAGGAATGAAAACTGCTGTGCTCTGGTCACCCTCCACTAGCCCTTGGGTGGGCCAGTGATGCTGCAGGTAGAAGGGGACTGAGATCTCTGGGGCTGCAGATGTGGGGCGAGTGGGGGCAGGAGGGCACCTGCTGCAACAAAAATGGCTAGGACACCCCTGTGGTGGAGAACCAGGGCTTCACTCTAAGCGCATGTGTCCCTGCAGGCATTTGCGTGTTTGTCCCTCCCAGGAGAAACGCAGCTTTGGTGTTCTGGAGATGCACAAATTTAATGAGTCTTGAAACAATAGGGGATGCAGAAGATGTAATGGAAACATGGAATATATAATAGAAAGACTTAATTTCTTTATTAAAAAAAAAAGATGATGCTTAGAGATCAAATGCACAAAAGATACAGAAAGCGAGAGTGAGGGAAAGGGAGAAAGAAAGAATAAACGGAAGAAAGAAAGAAAGGAAAACGAGAGGTACATGATAAAGAAGACAAAGATAGAGAGCAAGAGGAAAGAAAAAGAAAAAAATGGAAAAAGAAAAGGAAAAGAGAGGAAGGTCTGCATGCGTCAGGGGAAAGGTGGTCTGAAAATGACATGAACATTTTAGGTGTTGTACAAATCAGGATGTTACTTTGATGGAAAAAACCCCAACCTTCCTCAAAATGGTTTTGTGAAAAATGTCTCTGCAGCTCAAGTGACTGACAGCACCCCTGAAGAGTGAGCATTTCCCCTGCCGTTCAGGGCTGGAGGATGCTGAGGGAAGGCGCGTGTCACCCTGCATCACCCTCAGCCCCAGCAGGAGGGGAGCTGGGCATGGGTGCAGGGAGGAGATCCACCCAGTGCCTTGGAGGAGAAAATACCATCTCACTGCGAAATCTTCCTTAGCTTTATATTCCCCTCACTTATCAGCTTTGAACTCCGATCAGGAGGGCAAACACCCAACGGGAAGATGCAGCAATAATAAAATCAGGTCTCTTTTTGTACCCTGTCGCTGATGCTCAGGTCCTGAATGTGCCTGCTCACCCTCACACAGCACCATGGGGCAAAGCACCGTGGGGAGGACCAGGCCACCAACCCGTGGATGTGTTAAGTCTTGTAATGTCACTCACAGCCCTGAAACCATGCGCCTCGCCTGATGCTGTGGGTGACCTGGTGGTTTGCAAGGAGACGATGGGCTTGAAACCTTCTGGGTCAATGCAGGTTGCCTCACACCCTATGGACAAGCTGTCCCCCTGCTCCATCTGCACGCAGGTGAACCCATTGCATGAAACCTTGCTTCATGCCTGTTGCTCAACAAAAATTAAAAATAAACAGACCCTTTCCATAAACAACAAGCTGTCCTTAGGCCTTCAGCTGCAGCTTCATTTATATTTCGCGTAATAATTCCTTAGGACAGTTGGCTTTTACTGACACAGCGTAACTCAGCCACTGCTGCACTCCGCACTCATACCCTGATTTCCCAAAATTTAGCAACAATGGCGTGGAAGGCGGGACATGGGCTGGGACCAGGATGGTCACGCAGTAAGGAGCTGAAGAGTAACTGGCGGGTGATTTGCCCAAAGTTGTCTCCAAAATGGTTTTGGCATTGCCATATCTACGAGCAAAAGCTGTAATAAACAGTCGTGAAATATCTGCTAGGATTTAAAAGTAGAAAAAAATGGCCTTAGCTCATAACAAGAAGATTGACTTCAATGTTAGCCAAAAGACTCATAACAGCACTGAATTATGTGTCACAGGAGCACGGAATCATTAACACGTCCCTGAGGATTTTTTTTGAGAAAGTAACATAGAAGAGCCAGCCCCAAACTGCTCCCCAGTCCTGCAAACCATGCCAGCAGGGCTCAGCGGCGTGAGCACAGGGACGGCTCTCAGCTGCCCTGCCTCTGCCTGGAATTCGGTTCCCTGAAGCATCCCGCAGGCCAGGCAGGACACAGGCAGCTGGTACCTGCGGTTTGGGTTCCAGCATCCCGATGTTCATCCCTGGTCAAACACCTCCCTTCCCAGCGTTTGCTTCTTTGGACAATTTTATTTGGTTATTCAACCACAGCCATCACCCGAATTTCTGAACCACACAAAGCGGCCACTAAACGCGGTTTTGCTCTAGTTTAATCTTTATTTTGGAAAAAATAAATAAAAGACACTCCACACCTTCATCAGCTGTGCTAATGACTTCCCATGTGAGCTCATACTGAACCTTGCATGAAAAAAAGAATGTTGGAAACCTTTAAAACATAATAATGCATAAAATCTTATATTAATAATATTAATTTCATCTAACCAAAATAATTATTCTATTAAGATTATCAATACCCTTACATTAATAGAGCATCACCCAGAAGTATATCAAGAGAGAGGTTAGAAAAAGATAATCAAGAAGTAAAACACATCTCCCGTCATCACTTTTCTTTGATTGCCTAAAATAACTGCAGCAAACCTGGCTTTATAGGTCAGGTTTTCTTTGAAGCGCACCAGCTGTTCAACCTCAGTGCAACGATTTTGTATCAGCCGAAAATGGTTTTGTAATGCAGTATTTGGGTAAGTTTCCAGCATAGAGGGCCAAAAGCCCATGAATCTGGCTACTCAGAAGCTGATGCTCAGGCACACGTTTTCCATCCTGGTCTTCAGAGGCCACTTTAAAGATAAATTCTTTTTCCTTGCACAACCTTTGCTCGCTTCTTCCAAACACCCTGCATTAAAAAAAGAGAGAAACCCAACAACAAAAAAAAACCAAACAAAAAAACTACTGGAGGAGGAACTTGCAGAGCTCCTCCGCTGCTTCCCAGAGACATGAAGGGGCTGCCTGCAGAGCAAGGGCACTTCTCCAGCAGAGGCAACCAGGCGGCAAGAAGCCTTATCAGCTAAAAGGCCAACAATTCTTCCTAGTTACAGGATAAGGTCATGATTTAAGATTACTGCAAGGTCTGAGGCAGAAGTCACTTTATATTTTGCATGTCCAAAGTCAATCACTTCTTTCTCCAGGTGCTCTTGGCTCGTTTCTTGACGTCAATGTAGTATCACTCTGAGCTGGCGAAGTGACAGCTTATGCTCTGCGTGAGGAAACTGGACATCACTCACTACCACATTGATTACTGACGTAAAAAATTATTGGGCACCACTCACTACCAGATCGATTACTGTTTTCCATCAGCTGGTGGAAAAAAGCTCGTGCATCCCAGATCATGGACACACACGACCTAAAACAATACTTCACCTCCTTGAGCTCAGCTCACAAGCAATCAGGGTGGTAAGGAGAGAAGTCAGGGTCAGAGCAGACTGTGTGTGCAGTCAGGGTTCTTACTCTGCACCCAGACAGTCACAAATCTAGAGAACAAATCTTAGAATAGCCAGAACAAGCATCTGAGGGAGCTGAGGTTGTTCAGCCTGGAGAAAAGGAGGCTGAGGGGAGACCTTATTGCTCTCTACAACTCCCTGAAAGGAGGGTGTAGTGAGGTGGGGTTCAGTCTCTTCTCCCAAGTAACAGGTGATAGGACAAGAGGAAACTGCCTCAAGTTGCACCAGGGGAGGTTTAGGAGGGATATTAGGACAAATTTCTTCACTGAAAGTGTTATCAAACATTGGAACAGGCTGCCCAGGGAAGTGGTGGAGTCACCATCTCTGGAGGTATTTAAAAGATGGGTAGAGGTAGTGCTGAGGGACATGGTTAGTGATGGTTTTTGTCAGTGTTAGGTTGATGGTTGGTTGTTAGGGTGTCCCAGAAGTGGGGGACAACAGACAAGTGCACCAAGAGCTGGACTCCATTTGAACATTTTCCTCCCAGGCTTTACAACAGCTCTTCCTCTCACTGGTTTCACTCTTGCCACCTTGCAACACTCAAAGGACAAGTTTGAGTTGCTTGGACAACTAAAAACAAGAGACACACAGGCTGGGAAGGAGATGCCACCTCCAGCAGACCATTTTGGTGGTGACACAGAGTCTTTAAACATTTCCCTTCACGCACCCCCTGGTGGAAATAACGTATTCACAGGCATATTAGTATATTAGTCAACTGCACAGGCAATATAATACTTGTGCAGAAGCAAGCAAACGCTTTTGGAGACACTGGCACAGAAAAGTTCAAGATTCAACTAACTCAGTTTGTTGTTCACAGGATGCTGGGGAACATTGTCATATTTTAAAAAAATTAAAAAATCGTTTGTTCTAACAAACCATTTTCAGTTTTCAAAATCCATCTCTCTCCCTCTGGTTCCTGCACCCTTCCGGAGAAATTCCTTCAACACAAACCTGTAAAGGAGCCAGGAAATCCAGAGTTCTCCATACAACCTCCTCACCCCAGCCATCCAAGAAAAAGAAAGACATCAACCTGGGAAAGTCAAACACAAATAATGCGGGAAGTAAGCTGCCTTGTGCACTTGCAGTTTGAGGCAAAACACCAAGTTCAAAGTCCTTTTCCTCCTGGCTCAGTTCAGGGCTGCAGACGAATTCACAGGTGTAAGAGCAAAGCTCCTGCAAAGGCAACTGTGGATGTGGCTTTTTCTCCATTGACACCTTTCAGATGGTGAGAAAGGAGGCTGGGGGTGCTAAGTTCAGCACTCTTTGCTTTCTTACATCAAACATCCAAGAAACATCTCCAGGATCCTCTCTGCCCCATTTCAGGTTCTGGAAGAAGACCATGGCTTGCTCTATCTAGGGCACGACACGGCTGATGTGGAGACCACTGTTGCTTTCTACTCACCCCCCTCCTCCCTTTCCACCCCAGCCCCAGACCAGAAAGGATGCAGGAGCAGGGGCTGCACCCACACGTGGGGATAAGTGCCGCAGGACAGCGTCCAGCCAAGTGGTTGGGTTTGGCTTTTCCATGATGACTTTGACGATGAGGAGATGTAACCAAGAGCCCAGCTCACCCCCCAGCACTTACAAGGTCTGAACAGCACTCGGGGTGGAGCTCAACTGCACCACGGGCAGCATGGAGGTGACAGTCCCTGGGTGCTGTTTGCTCCTCTCCACCTCCCCTGCGCATTGCTGGCGCCTGTGCATGCCCTGGAGCCTCTCAAGTAGCTGTGAGTCTCACCACCCTGGTTGGGCGAAGGGCAAGAGTGAAGGAACGGGAAGGTTTAGGAACAGGAGTGGCTTGTTGCTAGAGGCTGGGAAGTAGGTGGGGAAAGATGAAGCATGCTTCTACATGCTCCCTTTCCTGTACTCTGCTCGTTCGCAGCTGCCGCCAGCTGCCGTGAGGGCTGCGAGGACACAGCCAACGAGCGTGCAGAACCCAGCCCTGGCCTGCTCAGTCACGCACCGCATCTGTGCTGGCACGGGAGGTTTGCTAAGTTAAACAGAGAGATGGCTCCTGTCCTCCCTGCCCTGTTGGGAAAGAAAAAGCCTGGAGAGGAAATCCTGGAGAGAAGGGAAAGTGAAGCTAGCGTAAAAATGGGGAGCTGCAAACAGAGGTTGCAAAGGCCTTGTGTTCCTCTCATATTAGAGGAACTTAGAAATTATATATTCAATGTACACTGTCCTTATCAGCAAAAGACCTCCACATTTATACTCAGGGCCACAACAGCAAAATCCTTCCCGTAAAAGTCAGTATGTATTACCTCCTCTGAATCTCTTCAGATCGCTTCTTTCTGGCCTCCAGCAGTTTTTGTTTCTGTTGCTTGAGCAGTGCTGAAGCAGAGACAGACTGGAAATTGGCCCCTTGCTTCTTTTCAGCATCTGCGAAAAACCAAACCAAACCAAACCAAAATAAAAAGCCACCAATGTTTGCTCAGGAGGAGATGGAGCGTTTTCAGGAGTGGGTTTTCCTTCAGGCAAAAGGACAATACCTGCTTTGGTCCAGTGTTTGCAGAGGTTTCTTGCTCCAAAGGTTGGCTGTGCCAGCAGTTCCTTGAATTCCTCAGAACATTGCATGGGTCTCTTTGCTGCACCTGGGGTGGAAGAGGTAGAAATCCAAGAGATTTGGAGCCAGGGAGGGAAGCAAGTCTGGCTTTAGAGATGTAGAGTAGTCTAGGTTGGAAGAAACCCCTGTGAGTCAGCTGAGTGAGCATTCCCTCCCCCCGCAAAGCAAGGCCAACTTCTACGTTGCATTTGGTTGACATTTCTACCCCTTCGGCTTTCAATTTTGTCAGTCAGTCAGTTCCCCATCATTCTTTTCCTACAATCTCTACACTGTGAGACAGGCATTGATGAAAGGTGGGGTTTGTCCTGCTGGAATTTGTTGTCCCTTCATCTTTACCCCTCTCCCCGGGCCAGCTTAACACCCTGCAGGTCAAGGCACTTGCTGCAGGAGGGAAGGTGGACGTACAGCTCTGGCTGCAAGGACCAGGAGTGGGCTGAACGCAGCTTGTCCTCATTAGGAACTGGGCTCAGCTTTCAGGGCCACAAAGATGCTCAGAGGGCTGGGGCACCTCTGCTGTGAGGGCAGGCTGAGAGAGTTGGGGATGTTCAGCCTGGAGAAGAGAAGGCTGAGGGGAGACCTTAGAGCCCCTTCCAGTACCTAAAGGGGGCCTACAGGAAGGATGGGGAGGGACTCTTTATCAGGGAGTGGAGCGATAGGACGAGGGATAACAGTTTTAAACTGAAAGAGGGGAGATTTAGATGAGATATCAGGAAGAAATTCTTTACTGTGAGGGTGGTGAGACACTGGAACAGGTTGCCCTGAGAAGCTGTGGCTGCCCCATCCCTGGAGGTGTTCAAGGCCAGGCTGGATGGGGCTTTGAGCAACCTGGTCTAGTGGGAGGTGTCCCTGCCCATGGCAGGGGGTTGGAACTAGGTGATCTTGAAGGTCCCTTCCAACCCAAACCATCCTATGATTCTATGATTCCTTCAGTCTCTTCTGACTCCAAAAAAGGTGGAAGCCACAGGCTGAACATGGTCCTACTTTTACCAGGGCTCTTCATTTTTTTCACATGAGCTTTTCACAGGATAGCAAAAAAAAAAAAAAATCCCCTTTCTGATGGAAATAGCTTAATACTTTGGGATTGCAAAAATCATTGAGGGATGGGCAGTGTGTTTGGGAACAGCACTTGGGTTCTTGCACTTGCTCTTCATGGGGGCTGCAGCACATTGGGCAGGTTTCCTCCTGGACAAAAAATTAGGCTTGGGGCAGCAGATGACTTGGTTAATTATTGCTTTTCCTCTCCCCCTCCCCTTCCTGCTGCCGCGGTGGTAATTCAAAGAAGAGGGAGTTTGGACCTGAAAGCTGGTAAGACCTTGCAGCTGCCCTGTGGCTGCAGCTCCTTCTGGAGTCACCCTCCTGACATGGCCCCATCAGCTGCACTGACGTCTCAGGAAACCAAACCCTACGAGATACATGGTTGTGGTTTTGTTTTTAACCCAGAAATTGAAGTGATGGAGACTGAGATGAATTTCTAGCCATGAATTTCCCCTGGTGGGACATGTGCTTTGGAAACCCATGATTACAGAGTCTCTGCTGGTTGGGATGGCTGGGAACAGCAACAAGAAAGCATTTACCAGGTAGAACCCTCGCACAGAAGCTCACATTTACATGAGGCGTCCTTTGGACTCCAGCCCCTGCTAAAATATCCTGTGAGGAAGTGCTTGTAGTGTTTACCCTCCCAGGATAATGGTCCTGCACCCACGAGCTTTGCCGAGAAGGAGCCTAGAAGCCCCACGGGATCTGGCTGTGCCCACGGATCAGACTCCTTGGCATTGCTAGGATGCAGCTGAGCTGGCCTGGCACGCAGTTGAGGGGAGCTTGCCTAAGCTTAGTCCTCCCCAGGCTCTGGAGTATCCTCCAGTATCCTCCAAATACTCCAGAGGTCTTTGATGGGTTTGTTTTTCTGAAAGACAAATTTAAGCCAAAATCTGTAGGCAGAGATGCGCGAATTTTTCGAAAACAAAGCTGAAGTTCTTCCTTTCCTTCTCTCTTCCAACTGTAGCGAGAGAAATTCAGAGTCTGGGAATTCTGGGAACCTGATGGACATCTGTAGCTCTTCTCTGTGGTCACAGCTCCCTCTGCAGTCAACTCAGCTGCACCAATAACACCAGACAGGGAAGTCTCTCCACAAATCCTGTGTTGTGAACCAGACAGGATACAGGATTAAGTCCTCACAAAAACCCCAAGGAGAACACCAGCTAGGCTGTGAGCTCAGCAAAGTCAACAGAGGAGCCTTCAACTCACTGGAAATCATTCATTTGGGCCCATGAATCAAGCAAGGGCCAGGCTGAGAAGGTCCAAGTCTGGAGAAGCATCATGGAACATCTCCCCAAGAGCGTGATCAGTGCCAGGGTTATATAGAGGACATTGGAAGAGATACACGAACCAGGATACTCAAGATCACCCACCAAGCAGGGCTGTGGGTCTGTCCTAGTCTCCCCCTCATCAGACCTCTTCGTGTTGTGGTCACACCAGAGGCTATCGAGAGGATACATCTGTCTCCAGGTAGAAACCACAGCCCAGACTCCTCACCCCACCACCAAGGGTTTAGGACCAACGAAATCACTGTGCTCAAACCTCACCTTGTTTAAAAAGCGTACAAACAAACAAGAAAACCTATAGACGCTGCAGGAAGAGGAAGAAGTGGAAAACCCTCCTCTGCATTCTGTTGCCATGCATGAAATGACTGCAACAGCTCTGACCTGCAGCCGCTTGTCTAGGCAGTCCCTGGGGAGAAGATTTTGAGCCTTGTGGGTCGAGGACAGGACTGCACCTGATCTCCTGTGACCTCCCGAGCTGCAGGATAACAGAGCAGAAGGAGCCAGGAATGCTCATCAGTGCAGCCTTTGGTGCTGTTTTGGCACCTTCTTCGGGTGAAAGGGGGGAATGGAAAAGAGCTGAGGATGGATGTTCTGCTCTGGAGTATTCAGTGACGCACCCACCACCAGCATTTCTGAGCGGCAGAAATAATACAACACAGCCCTCAAATGCACTTTTGCTCTGATTAAATCTGTATTTCGAAAAATAGATTCTGAAAACAAAGGAATCTTTCAGAAAGCAAGGAAAGACATTGTGAAAGGCGAGAGGGCCATTTCAGTGCACGTCGCTGCACCCTGCCACCAGCGCATCCTGGGGAGCATCCAACCACCTCCCTGCCCTGGCACCTTTTCCCAGGACCACCGAACTTGAAGGAGGACTTCCCTCATTTCACATAGCCTTGGATCGGTTGTGCAAGGCTAACGGGAGGCTGGTGTGCCGGCCCAGTAGCTCCCAACCCTGTCAGCCACATATTTCCCTTGTGCCAGCACTGCTCATAAGATATAATGCCACAGCAGGTCATATTTGAGGAACTTCTACTAGCGATCATGTTCCAGCCCATCAATCCCATTTTTCTATGTGAGCAGCTACTGCTTCCCCTTTATTCAGTTCTTCACACTGTTCATTCTGCTGGTACCAATACCCTCATCTTCATCAGCTGTACTAATAACTTCCCATGTGAGGGCTTGCGTGAAACTCCGATTCATTCTATTTCTTTTACGTAGAAAAGTTTGAAGTTGGAAATGTTAAAAAACATACCCTTGCATAAATTCTTGCATAAAATCTTATGTTAGTATAGCATCATTCCAAAGGTACGTCATGTCAGAAACTTTTAAAAAACAAGAGTGAAAACATCAAGAAAATCAAGGTGTTCTTCCAAGACCTTAATTCTTCAATTGTCTAAGATAACCACAGTAAATCTCGCTTTTCCTAGGCTAGGTTTTCTTTGACGTACATCAGCTGTTCAACCTCAGTGCAATTATTTTGTATTAGCATAAAATGATTTTGGGATGCAGCATTTGTCTAAGTTACCAATACAGAGGTCAACAAAACACACATAATTCTGGCTGCCGAGGCAGGGTCTGCACTCTCCGGTCAGAGAAGCACATTCTCAGGCACGTGCATTCCATCCTGTTCTTCAAAGGTTATTCTACAGGTTAATTCTTTCCCCTTGCACAAGCCGTGCTCGAAAGTTCCAAATATCCTTCAAAACAAAAAGGAGACAAAGGAAAAGCCTTAAGAGCCAGCAAAAACAGTGACCAGGACTCCGCTTTATGGAGGTGGAAATAGACCAAGCATTCTCAGCTTAGCTACCTACCCATAAAAACATACCAAAACACTTAATGAATATCATTTCAAACCCTAAATATCAAGAACAAAAGACACAGCCCAGACCGAAGAAGAGGTGCAGCCTCTACCCCCAGGAGACAGGTTGTTTACAGGTTGTTACAAGATGCCCATAGTTCAATTCTGGAAGGCAGCAGAATAGGAAACAAGCAGCACAGAGAATACTACCCTTGCAGAAGTCACCCTCCTCGCCGGCTTGAGCACACAATGCCTCCCGTGTACACCTTTGGGTGATCAGAGCAGCTCACCAACTGACTGAATTTATTGAGCCTTCTTATGCTCACGAATTCAGGGCAATTCACCTCCTCCTATTTACATCGTGCAGTCCAAATGTAACTGCAAAGAGCTCTGGTTTGGACACACTCCTCGCAAAGAAACATTGAACCAGGAAATGCAGTGAAGGGCAAAGCTTGCATAGACTTCAGACTATTCTCGCCTGGCCACATTAGCCCTCCCCACTGCTCCCCAGTGGGGTGAAGTCTAGACCCCCTCGAATGGTGCAAGAAGTGCATGTGAGCAGCCCCAGAGCCAAGCCATCAGGACAGCAGAGTCCATCGCTCCTCCTCACTTATGCTACAGCATCAGTCGCAGTCGCGTAACGCAGGGCTGATCCAATCTGCACCAGCTCAGCCGGCACTGCGAGGGATCAAGGTGTGCTCACAAAACCCCATTTTGACCAGCAAAACTGGAGGAGGAACTTCTAGAGCTCAAGGGATGCAAAGGGGCTGCCCAGAGAGCAAGGCCACTTCTCCAGCGTAGCAAGAGGCAGCTTTATGAGCAAAAAGGCCCCAAAAAAGCCCACCGGTTATCCTCTGAACATCAGGTCTTTTATTCTGCCAAGGACCTCTGCTTGGCACAACTTGATCTGCCAAACTGGGCATAGCAAAAAGCACAAATCTGTCACACGAGAGAGACTTAGGAAGAGGAACTGACCTGGATTGTAACAAAGGGCTTACAGCCAACTCTTACCCTGAGTTCCACAGAAGTCGCGTTGTATTTCTTGCGAACCATTTCTACCAGTTCTTTCTCCAGGTGCTCTTGGCTCGTGTTCTTGACGTCAATGTAGTAGCACTCTGAGCTGGCGAAGTGACAGCTTATGCTCTGCGTGAGGAAATTGGGCATTGCTCGCTACCACATCGATTACAAATGGCCGGTGGAAAAAAATCCTGTGCATCCCGGATCGTGGACACCCCACCCCTTCCTTACAGACCACGTCAGCAAATTCCTTCCTCCCTTCAGAGCACTCCTGCTCTCCTGAGTGTCCCCTTGGAGAAATACCCTTGCTGGAGAAATACTCTTGCTTGCTGACGTGCTCTTCTTCCTTCCCTCCTCTCCCAAACACTCCCCCCGGCAGCATGAACTGTGCTACTTGATCTCAGAATATCAGCAACAGGAGTGGGAATAGGGAAAGTCGGGGCTGGAGCAGACCTGTGTGTTCAGTAAAGGTTCTTACTCTCTGCACCCAGACAGTCGCAGCAACCCACCTGGTTTGTAATTAGTTGTTGCTTAAGCAGAGTCTAGAGGAAATAAATAGAAATGCCCCACTGGAAAAAGCTTTCTCTCATTGCACGAGCTATGCCAGCTGCAAGCAAGATTGTGCCAGATCTCAGAGGGTGCCGGACCATAACCTGGCTTGGAGAGCTCCAGGATGCTCACTGATTTACCCCAAAGTGTTGGGATTTGGCACAGTATGAGGAAGATCTTGTGTTTCTCTGGGATACTAAACCAGACTATTGCTCCATCAGCCAGGAAAGAGCCAGCAGATGAGACTCTCGGTACCTGACGTCCTCTCTTCTTTCAGGATTGCAGGAGGAAGGAATTCCACACCAGTAAACTGCTACTGGGGCTGAAAGGATGGGCCATATAGTAGCTGATGCAGGCAAAATAAAATAAAAATAGAGCAGGGTGTGTTGCAGTGCATGAGGAGAAATATCTGCTTTGCTACTAGTGGCTACCGTTCCCTTATGTGCCTGGATGAATCCACTTCTGAGAAAGGATCAGGCTTCCAAAGGACGGCACTTTTGCCTGTTTCAGCTAAATAATCATCATGCAAATCAAACAGATGATGCGTAATCAAATCTTTAATAGAAAAATGGGTCATGTTAGCATATAAATAAATATTACTTATTGGATGATAGAGGCTCCTGCTGTCTGGACAATGAGACACCAAGGCAGCAGGGGGAAGAAAGTTAGAGAAGCTCCCAATATTTGGGACAGATGAAAGGGAACTATTGGCAAAGCAAGTACAGCCAGCCAGCCTTCAAACATAGATTCAGCGTCTAATTTCTACCCCTGCTCACTTTTTCTCAAGCAGACCCGCAGCTTGCTCTTCACCCAAAGGGCAGAGATGTTTAAAAATAAAAAGTAAAAAAGAGACTGTAGAAGTATATTAGGAAGCTAAAAACTCATTAAAAAGTTCATCCACATATTCATGAGCTTGGAATACAGGGTGGGTGGGGGTTAGTTCGAGCGGTTTTAAAAAAATCAAAAATGTCAAAAGCTGTATCAAGAGATGGTTTCCTACCTTTCGGAACCCTGATGTCTTGTTTATCCCAGAGCCATGAATGAGCAGGGGATGGAAGAACACCGTGTCCCCCTTCTCCATGACAAGGTGAACCTTGGGAAGCTTCTCATCCTCATCAAGCAGGCCATGGAAAAGTTTGTTGGTTTTACCCTAGGAAAAAAGGCTGAGTTGAAATCACTTGTTCAAAAGTAGAACAAGTGCCGATTCTCAGTGTGAGGGACAACAAGGACAACTACTGATCTGCTGTCCTCTGGGCAGCGTATTGGGTATGCCCAACTAAGAGCCTGTGCACTTGCCTACAAGTCTTCATACTTCAAACTTTTTCTGTTTTCTGGAGCTGGATTCAGGCAATTAAGAGCATTTCTCGGCTGGAGGGAACAGAGAAGAACACCAGGGAATCCCACAAGTGTGGCCTGATGACACCATTGGGGTCCAGCCTTCTGCTCCCAGTATAACCATCACCAACGCCAGGCCAGGTCAGGAAATACCCGTTCTTAAGAGGAAGATACTGCTTGATATTTAATTGCATCCAGTTGTTTACTACTCAAATTCTCCTCTTTGGGGCAGTACACATGGTCACCAGGCAGGAACAAATTCCCAGGAGGAGAGTCCTCTGACTTGGCAAGGGCAGTGGACAATGGTTGCGTGTTTATGCTGTTATGCCAGGATGTGCTGGACAATTTCTAGGTGAAGGTGGGAACAGAGGCAAATCTACCCAGGTTACATGGAGCGAGGCCAACCAAGCAACGAGTCAGTGTTTGCTTAAACAGAAAAAACATTGCTGAAAATCTCAGTTTTGGCCATGGTGAGCTCTCCCCAGCCAAAATGTGGTCCCCTCATGCATGCCCTCCCCAGCCCCCCCGTGACACTCTACCTCCCACTCTGGGTAGCCGTGAGGCTTCAGGGGCTGCTTGTGTGTCCCTGGCTGCACGACCAGACACCCGTTGTCCTGGTCGGCTCTCTCCATGGCGGTCCAGGAGCAGACAATGCGGGACGCAGGCCGGAAGGGGAAATAATGCAAGTCCTGATGCATGGGGTGGAGAAAAGTCTGCGTATCTGCAACACAGGTTCAAAACCTTCAACCTCATCAAACGTGACACAGCCTTTTCCTTCCCGTTAAACCACTGCACTTGTTCTAACATGTCCTAAGGAGCTGCTGCTTGTTGCTGGAGACACTTCATGGACTCAGTGTCTGCTCCAGCCCATCACTGACTTGGAAACCAAATGGGTTCCTTCCACCCCTTCCCAAGATGGTCCAAGAGCTCAGTGGTGGCTCTTGGGTCAGCAGTGGCACTCGGGTCAGTGAATTCCAGGAGGCTGCCTGGCTGTGTGTCCCTCAGAAGGCTCCTTTTGCTGGCCTTCGCCACCAACAACCCCCTGCCAAGTTTTCACCATTCACTGGGGCCGCTCTCCAGTTCTGTGAACTTTAACCAGCACAGTGTTGCACAAACCTTTGCTAGTACAAAGACTTCAAACAGCCATGCTGTCTGTAGTCACTTGATCTATCGCTGTGTTGCAAGCGGAATCAACCTTGTCTGTGCTGCACCCAACACATGCTTATTTAGCCTTCTTTAAAAAAAAAAATTAAAAACTCTATTTATGGATGGCAGCCTCCCCAGACAGTCTACCCAGCACTCTATTAGCCTTCACCCTGGAGGCTTCTTTTCATGAAATCTAAACAAAAATAAATATTTCTGAAGTTTGTTACTTCATTTCCCACTGTGGAAACTGAAACATATCATCCACACCAAAACAGCCTTTTATATAGTATTTATATATTTATTTTGCCATTGAGTTTCCTCCTCAAATAGATATAGTTAGGATGCTTCCACTTGTGTCACTTGCCACATATTATTTAGACTTTGGGCATCCTCAAAAACTCTCCTGAGATCTGCACCTCTCCTAAAGCGCTCCTCAAAGATATTGAGTGGAGACCTTGCAAATATGGAGCAGCTTCCCACTTCTTGCCCGTTATTGTTTTGTTTCTATTTTAAAAATGCATGGGCTCTTGTTGAATTTCCAAACCAAAATGACACAGCTTTCTGTGGAGTATTTAAGATCACAAGTGGAGACTTCTTGAACAAACTCAATATTTTAATAACTCAATGTATGTATCTGCTCAGAAGCTGCACACCTGAGAAAAACATGGCTCAGGCCTCAACTTCGCTGAACCGAAACAGCTTATGCAGAGTCAAAGCTGCTTTGGAAAACTGTAATATGGTTAATTCTCTTCTTTTCCTCTCGCCCTGCCCATCACCCTTGTATAAATTATGATCTCAATTTCCAGCAGCAGCCAAAGCCAGTTGCAAAATCCATCTTTTGGCACCTATTCAAGTATCTTCATATCAAAGCGCTGAGCGCGCAACAGCTGTCACTGAGGTCAGGAGTATATAAACTCCGAGCAGAGGACGATCTCTGTATTTATTGCCTTTTACCAAGGTCCACAGAAGCACTTGTTTTCAACACGTTTGAGAAGTCGAGCTTAAAAAGCACGTCGTGTTTTAAACGCTGGGCCTTTATGCAAGTGCAGCTGGCTGAATAGGGAGCTCACTTGCCCACTTTGAACATGTGAGTGGTGCAGCCAAGACAGTCACCGGCTTTAGCAAACAAACGCCCAAACGTTGAAAGACAAGAAATGTTATCTCAGTAAGCCGAAGTTAAAAAAAAAAAAAAATTATTTAAAAACAAAGGCCACTATTACCAAAGTGGCCTTGTACATTTTCAAAATTATTTGGTTTTAATTTGTCTCACTTTATTCAAATAGCTTTTCTAAAACACTAAGCTCAGTTTTGGCCAGATAGCCAGCATACACACAATTTTTCTCAATTTTTCTCTTATCCAAGTTTTCCTTACCAGAATCTGGAAGTTTATTTATCAGCATGGTGTGCATTGCCATGATGTTTGGCCCTGTGAAGCACTCAACGTATCTGAGGACCTACAGGGCAGAAAACATTAGAAAAAAATATTAGAAACATGAAAGACAAGAGGAAAGATTGCTGAGGAAGCACCGGGACCTGGGTGTTTGGCTGAGGACTGGGGTACAGGAGGAGGAGGTTGGGATGGAGGGACGCAGGACAGGAGGCAGGATCTGGCCTGGCACACAAATGGGCATGGTGGTAGGAGGCCAAGACAGAAGACGGTGCAGTGGGCTGCTGGGCGGAGTTGAAAAGATGGGGAGGGTCATAGTTCCACAAAGCTAAGGCTTTCCACCACAACATGAATATTGGCTACAATGCTGGGCCTGCCCAGAGAGCAGATGCTTTGCCTGGATAAAAGACATTCAGAAAACGTTGCTGATCTGTCCTACTAGCTTGACACAGTTTGGGCTGGTCGCGTTCCTGACTGGCTCCTCACCACAGGAGCAGAGGACTACTGTGGTCCTCTGGGGACTTCTTCTTCTCCTCAGTCCTCAGAAGAGGACTACTTCTGCCCACCATCCACCCTGTGTTCATGCAGAACACTCTTAAAAGCTGGCTTGATATTCCTTCCTCATATATACTTATGGGAGTGACATAGAGGGACTCTTAGCATAAAGGATATAGCTTTATCGGAACCAAAAATCTTCACACAGGCATTAAAACATAGATACATTCATATAGGCTCTTCCACCACCCTTTTTGCTGTTTTTTTAATTTTAATTATTTTACCTCTGGTAGAGTACAGTATCTGAACAACTCTTTGTCTTCCTGGAAGTCCTGCACTTTATTAACTACTTTTTCAGACTGACCATACTGGGGTCTCAGGGACTCGTTTTTCATAATCATAGCTCCTGGTGGATTCACCTCTCTTTTACAGATCCTCACAAACTCCTTCCTGCAAAGCAAAGAGAATGTCCATGTTGGGAGAATCCCGCTTCACCCAGCTTCCCAGAGTTCCCTCGGGATGCTGCTGCACACAGGACCCCCCAGCACCTCAGGCAAGTGCCCCGTACCTGAAGCGCTCAATGTCTTCGTCAGAAACAAGCTTCTTAATGAGCAGATACCCATTGTCTTCGTAGAACTGCCTTTGCTCTGTGGTGAGGACATCGTTGTCCAGGGTGTAGCTGAGACACAGAGGAGAAACATGTTAGTAGGGTCGGGCAGAGCAATGAGGGCAGCGTTGGTAAAACCTGGTAGGAAGATGGTGACACGTGGGGTATTGGTGGCTGCTGAGAATTGGTGAGAAAACATCCCCACTTGCATGTCCACCTCGGCTCTGCAGGCATGCAGCGTTTCCCATGCCCACAGTGTGCCCACGGCTGTGCAGCAGCTCTGCCCACAGCCACCCACTGCTTCTGCAGCAGAATTCAAAGCATCCCCCTCGTGCCCTCCCAAAGTGGAGAAGCGAGCAGGAAAGCTGGGATCGGTCCTCAGCAGCTTTACTCTCACCAGAGATACTGAAGCACATGAGAATAGTCTCTGCAGTCAGATACCCACTCAGACGTTTTCAAGATGCAGAGTTAAGCTTTTTTATTAAACTACAGCTAAACAAAGGAGAATATATGCTTGCAAAATGAAAGGCTACACAATCTGGTGATCAACACGCGTGCTAGGGTGGAAAAAGAATGAAGTTCTTGCAGGCTACTTTTTTTTTATCTCTAGAAAGGAAGATGCAGCTTACCAAAACCTCCCTGGTTGAGGAACAGCACTAACTTGGGCTGAAGTAGGAACACTCATCTGGGATGGAGATTAAGAAATACACACTCAAGAGCAATAGAGCAGAAGAACATCTATACACATGTGTCCTGAATCCTGCAATGTGGTTCATCTTGAAGCTAAGTGCCATGCTGGACATTCAACTCATGTTCTTGTTTATTTTGCTTCTAAAAAAGTGTTTGCCACCTTTGGAGTAGCACGTCTGGCAGAGAAGTATGAAATAACAGCATAGTACAGCTTTGTCCAAGCTTATAGAAAAGTCAGTTCAAAATGCCTGAGACGCTGGAGTAGTCCACTGGCCTTGATTCATCTCCCAGAACATCAAGACACTCAATGAGTTGCTTAGTGGAGTTGTTTACTTGCCCAATTTCCCTCCCTTCTCTCCAGAGAGCAGCAAGACCTACCCAAAACCTGCATTGCCTCCTGGAGGTGCTTCTCCATCTCTCCCCTCCTAACATGGGTGCGCCAAATTCAGAGCGAGAAGTCATACGGGGGGAACCTGGGACTTCACTTTCCCATGGGGTGGTGTAAACCCTCACCTTCTCTCCAGTTACTGCAGAGATTAGGTCCCTCCCAAACTTGACAGCCAGAGCACGAAGAGAGGACAGCTATGGGCTTGTCCTCCACCTCAACTCATTTCAACAGGTTTAAATAAACACAGTTGTGTTCTCCTATGCAGAGAGGCATGCTCATCCACAGAGCGATTAAACCCCACTTGCTAATGAAACCTCACAAGAACTTTGTGCATGGAATCGAAGCATCACCCAGGGGCAGGGATAAAAAAAGAATATCTTCATGCAGATCTCTGGGTCTGCACACGCATGTTTGGAGATCCCTGTGCTTCGGGGTTTTATGTAAACAAAAGGCTTTCCTCTGCTGCTCACCACCATCTTTTAAATGTGCCATGAAAGCGTGCATGTTTCTGGAATAAGAAATAGGTTTCATCACAACAGTTACGTTACGGTCCCTACTCCAGGAAGCTTAAAAATTAGCTGGTCAAGAGTCACATACAGTGGGAGAAGAAACACGACACACACAAAAACATGTACCAAAAATGATGAGCCAGAGGGAGGAAAAGGCGCTGAGAACTGGATGGAAGAGAGAGGGAAGGAAGAGGACATGGGGAGACCAGGTGGAATCCACCACAGCAGGTCCCAGAGCAAGGGATCCCCCAGCTGAGGGCATTACTGCTCCACACATCACATTTCAAGTCCAGTTCCAGTGAAAAGAGGACTCCTGGCCATCCAGGCTCCTAAATGTCCACAGACAGCTGATGGAGACACAGCCCCTGGTGGAACCCCAGCTGTGGTGCCCTCCTCAGCACACCTCCACCTCCCAGAAGGGAGGGACAGCAGACAAGTGCACCAAGAGCTGGACTCCATTTGAACATTTTCCTCCCAGGCTTTACAACAGCTCTTCCTCTCACTGGTTTCACTCTTGCCACCTTGCAACACTCAAAGGACAAGTTTGAGTTGCTTGGACAACTAAAAACAAGAGACACACAGGCTGGGAAGGAGATGCCACCTCCAGCAGACCATTTTGGTGGTGACACAGAGTCTTTAAACATTTCTCTTCCCCTCGCACACACCCTTTTGGGAATAATGTTAGCCAACCGAGCAGGCAACATAATACTTTTGGACAGACTGAAGCACAGCGAGGTTCAAGATCCCCAGAAGCTTTTCCAAAGCATCTCCTTGCAGAGTCTCAAGGGATGGTGCAAACTCCTGCGTATCCAAGACGAGCACAATAAACTTGTGTACTTGTCTCAGAAACCACCTCACGGACACCTGGTGAGATGGTCCTGGCCTGACAGCAACCGCTCTGCCACCACCATCGGCGTTCGACCGGAATCACCCAAACACCCAAATCACTCAAGTGGAGCAGTTGCTTTGTACACCTCCCCTCTTTGCCTGCATTTTGAGGAAACCTTCACTTCTACAGCCGGCGTGCTAGCTTTTCTCCACCGTGTCCCAAGCCAGGCAGCACCCAAGGTGAATTCAAATCTGTAGGAGTGGAGGTCTTCTACAGGCACTTGTGAATGGGGCTTTTTCTCAGCTGCCTTCCCGTAAGGAGGCAAATGCTGGTGTTACTGATGCAGCACTTCCCTCTGGCTCCTACACCAAGCTCCCAAGAAAAACCTGTCACATTTCACCTTTTGCTGCTTCCTCTCCTTCCTGAAGCCACACAGGAGGACTTTGTGAAGGCAGAGTTCTTCCACTGTTGTGTAGAAATAACTCCTCTTCCAACAAGTACAACCAACACACGCCGATCTCTAATATACCAACCCCTAAAAGCAGCTACAGGAGAAAACTAGGTATGTATGAGATTGTATTAAACTCTCTATTATGCAGGTTTAATCTTAAATAAAAGGAGAGGATGAAGATGCCACCTTCTCCAGGCTGGGAAGGTCAGAGGCTGGGGTGAGCCGGTAGAAGGCAGCTGGCCCCATTGCAGGGCTCATGAAGCAGCGAGAAGTAGGTGCTCTTTGGGGGGTTTTCACTGAATCACAGACTGGTTTGGGTTGGAAGGGAGCTTCAAGATCACCTAGTTCCAACCCCCTGCCATGGGCAGGGACACCTCCCGCTAGACCAGGTTGCTCAAAGCCCCATCCAGCCTGGCCTTGAACACCTCCAGGGATGGGGCAGCGACAGCTTCTCAGGGCAACCTGTTCCAGTGTCTCACCACCCTCACAGTAAAGGATTTCTTCCTACTATCTCATCTAAATCTCCCCTCTTTCAGTTTAAAACCATTACCCCTCATCCTACTGCTCCACTCCCTGATAAAGAGTCCCTCCCCATCTCTCCTGTAGGCCCCCTTTAGGTACTGGCAGGCTGCTTTAAGGTCTCCTCGGAGCCTTCTCTTCTCCAGCTTTTCACAGTTTACGTCTCCATCAAGACATTTCTATTAAGACATTTCTCCCTTCGAAGAAGAGGCAGGTTCTGGATGGAAAACTGTCCTACCCAATGCACCAAGCCAGAGATTGCAACAAAACCACTGCACTAAGGTAACGTATATCAAATACATCTATTCTTACTAGATTCTGTCATTTATTTTATGCACACACCTTTCTTATTCCAGCTCAATTAAGTCATATTTTTGTCCAAAGCTCTTTACAGCAGGGCTGCTGTAGCTGGATTTAAAAACAAAACAGCTTGTGCAGCGCCTCTCCTTACTCACCGTCTCCCTCTGTACAACCAGGGTGCTTTCCCTAGCATTTATTTCCAATTTTGTGTTCCTACTTGCACCTTTATATTATGGCAGTCTGAGTCAACTACTATCCATCTATCCTCATATTTTTAATTTATTTGAAGACTCCTACATGCTGTTTGATCACATCCTCTTCACCAATTTATTATAATTCAGAGGTAACTTGTCAGCATTCAGCTCTCACTGAGAATCAGCAATATTTAATTTTTTTTTTATTTTTTTTTTTAAAGCAAAATTTATGGCAGCAGCTTTAAAGATACTATCAGCAAGCAGTCTTCATTTGACTTTTGGAAACACAGGACAGACCAACGTGGAAACTTCCTTCTGCCCTGTTTTCCTTTCTCTGATCTATTATAAAGCTGGCCGCCTCCAACATTTCCACCTCGTTTCCCACTCACAAACCAAACCTCGATGTTTTTCCTGCTGCTGCTTTACCAGCCAAGCCTGTACCTCGCAACAAAGTCTGAGACTGTGCAATTGCTGAGCCTTGCAGAGTTTATCTCCCTCCAAACCCACGAATCTCGAGGAGGAAAATTCGCCGCAGGTCTCCCCCAGCACTGAGCAGGGGGGTTATGTGCCATGGGGGGGTGACGAGAGGTGGGTGGCTCATCAGATGCACATCCCAGGTCTCGGGGCTGAAGCTCAGGGAGGAAGCACAGGGGCAGCAAGAGGCTTCTGGGGTGGGATGGGTGCTGACCCCAAAACACCAGTGGGGGCTGCCAGAGGAAGCGCTGCCCTGGTGCATCCCCGCTCGCCGAGGGGCTGCACGGGGCACGGCCCCCTGCACGTCACCACCCCATAACCAGGGCACAGGGACATTGCCCGGGTGTCCTTCCCGGGCTGGGTGTCCTTGTAGGGCAAACCACCGCCGAACCCCTCCTCGGTGCCCACGCACAAAGCACGCAGGGCGCAGGGAGCCATGGGCAAAGCTCAAAACAGAGCCCTGACCCTGACGGGGGCCAAAGTCCCGCTCCCTGCCCTCTCTTCCCACCCCACATCAGAAAGGATACAGGAGCAGGGGCTGCTCCCAGCCGCGGGGAGAGGTGCCGGAGGATGGCGTCCAGCCGAGCCGCCGGCCCCGACCGCTTCCCGAGCTGCTCCATGGTAGCCGGGGAAGCCCGAGCACTCGGTCCCCAGCCTGACCTTACGAACGCAGCTGCGGAGGAGCAGGGCCCCGCTGGCGTCTGCAGCCGTTGCCTCAGCCGCACATGCGCCAGCGGCCGTGCATGCTCAGAAAGGCCCCAGAAAGGCTGCCCGCAGCCAAGGGCTGGCAGGGTTTGCAGATGGGAGGGCCGGCCGACACCTGGGACATTGGCGGCGAAAGCTCAGCGCGTGCTTTTGCACATTCCGCCTGCCTCCCTTCCTGTATTTTTCCCCTTCTCTGCCAGCAGTTACTGAGCTGCAAGGGTTTCATCAGCCCTGCACGGAGAGAAACGCTTGGCGCACTCAGGCACAGACCACAGCCGAGGACGGCACAGATATTCTCTTCTCTCCTGTCTCTAAGGAGACTGCCAGAGCTTGCCTCATCCCTCCATGAATGAGTCTGGATAGATTTTTATGGCCCCACTGCCACCCCGGCGTGGTGGCGGAGCATGTTTCCCAAGTGCCTCCTTTGCACTGATAGGTATCTGGGATGTCTGCAGAACGCAGGCAATCCGCACCAAGACGGGGTGTTGCGCTGGGTGGCCTTTCTATCCCACCTTCTGGGACAGCTCGGGTGCTTTTGAGTAAGAAAAGAGGGGAAGAGCAAAAGGAGTCACAGTGCAGCACCTGAGGAGGTGGGAGGGGAGGAAAAAACCACCTGGAGGGGAAACCTGGGGTAGGGAGAGGGGGAAGAAAGGTAAAAAATGGGCAGCTGCAAAAAATAAGCTATAGAGGCTTGGCATTCCTCTGAAGCTGGGATGCACTTAAAAGTGGCATATTCAATATTCACTGTCCTTAGCACACTCTCATCTGCCTTAATTAACACCGTGAGTGCATCAACTGACACATTCGAGGAGAAGAATATTAAGGGACTGAAAACAGCCCCATCACTAAGACCTGCAGCACAGTTCAGAAGGTGATTCTCATCATCTTTGCGCATGTCCCTGTTGCCACCGCGCCGTGGAGCCTCACCACTTCTGCAAAGTGGACTTCAGGCCCCCCGTGTCACGGTTCAGACTAGCTCGTGCCATTGGTGTGACAGTCAGTTCATCCTTCAAGCCCTACGGTGGGGTGTCTCCTGCTGGAATTTGCTGTCCGTCATCTTTCCCCTTTCCCTGGAGGAACTCGGCTCTGACCAGGACAGAGCAGGGAGGTGGGGACAGAAGGAAGAGCTCTGAGGAGGATGAAGGTGGGAGGGCCCTGCTCCAGCTCCAGCCTTGCAGGCTGCTCTCCCACCTGCTCTCCCAGGAGATGGAGAAGGATCCCAGGATCCGGATACGAGAGAGCCGGGAGAGCACAGAGGAGTGGTAAACTGAGGGCAGCAAACCCAGTAACAAATACACTCTAAAAGCTGGATAGCAGCATCAGGACTGGAAGGAAATTATGCTAAGAATTTGCATTATTTTCCCAACCTAACATATGCAAATAGATCTTCACACCTGCCAGGTTGTTCATAAACCCTTTGCTCATGAGCAATCCAGCCAGGCCCTGCTCCCAAAGATGCACCATCAAGAGTAAGTCCCCTGTTGCTCCAGGCGGTCTCATGATGATGGGGTGTGCACCACAACCCTCCATCACAGCTCCTTTAGGAAGCTTAACTCCATTTTGCATCAGGTTTTGCTGTGATCCGAGGTGACACATTGGTGGATCAGAAACTCAGCTGTCAATATACTACACTTCATGTTAGTGCTACAGATAAAGAGAAGCCAAGGCACGGATAGGAAGTGCTTCCGAACTTAACCTCTACCCTAAAAGCTGATTCCCTTTAAAACTCAGTGGCAAAACTCTCAATGATTTAAGTACCAGAGCAGGTTTGCGTACTCCACGTGTGGCAGCTGCCTGGACCGGAGCGCATTCCTGTTTGTGGTTCTCACAGTCAGTGACTCCACGTACGCTCGGTGTAGTTAGTCACTCCCTTCGGGGCTACAACAAAACATAGGCTGTTCACAAAAAAGGAACACAAAAACCCATCTCATACGACTAAACTATTTTGTGTAGTCAGAGGCAAGCATACGGGCACCATGAAGGGACAACTAGCAGCAGCAGTGACGGCACCCAGTCCTTCGCTGCCAACAAAATCAGACCTTCGACTCCTGAGGTATAGGAAAACCCTTAGTCATAGGTAAACAGAAAGTTAATAAGAGTTCCTCAAATCAAATTCAAGTGAGGGGGAAGAGAAAGAAAGGAAGAAAAAAAAAAAGTCAACTAGAGTAGCAGTTTTATTATTGAAGTGCTAATTATAACTGCACTGAAAGGTCTATTTATATCTCAGATACATGCTGCAATGGCCTTCACAGCCCAAACTGAAACAGGAACCCCAATAAATCTTCATCTGTTTCAAACTTCAGGTAAGAATCCCATTGAAAAGATAAAGCAGAACAATACTCAATAACACACATGTCAATCTGACACCGACCTGTTTGCAATGTAGGTATTTCTTCCACTGTATGTGTTTGACAGCATCTTATGCAAAGGCGTCTTTCATACCTGGAAAAAAAAAAACAAAACCAAAAAGAATATGTAGTTAATGATTTTGCTGTCCTGATATTTAGGAGTTTGAGAACTAAAATGCTTTTATACACACATAATACACGCTTACATACATATATATATATGCATGTTTAGAGAAGAGCCGCCTCAAAAACTAACCTCTCTGTGCATTGAATACAATTATTCCTTTTTACTCAGTGCTTCTCTGTTAATCTTGATAATACTACTGGTAATACTGGCCTGTGCAGTAACTCCCGTGTCGCTGGGCCACCCTGTTACATCTCACCCCAGAGTGATTCAGGATGCCTCATCCTCCTGGGCACGGAGGGGTGGGTGGCAGAGATGACTGCCCTTCAGTTGTACCCTCACAGAATCACAGAATGGTGGGGTTGGAAGGGACCTCTGGAGATCATCCAGTCCAACCCCCTGCCAGAGCAGGGTCACCTGGAGCAGGTTGCACAGGAACACGTCCAGGCGGGGTTCGAATGTCTCCAGAGGTGTGGAGACTCCACCACCTCTCTGGGCAGCCTGTGTCAGTGCTCTGCCACCCTCAAAGGAGAGAAGTTCCTCCTCATGTTTAGGTGGAACTTCCTATGCTCAAGTTTGTGCCCGTTACCTCTTGTCCTGTCGCTGGGCACCACTGAAAAGAGCCTGGCCCTGTCCTCCTGACACCCACCCTTTAAGTATTTATAAGCGTTGATAAGATGACTAACACACACTAACACAGTCCACGATCGATCTTGAGTTCAACAAAAGATTGACCTCAGGCGTTGCTGGCACCTTTCCGGGCTGCAGCGCTGAGAACCACATGGTGACATCAATGGCGCGACTGCTGGTTGTGGTGTAGCCATGCTCTCCAGAAACAGGAGAAGTGTGTGGACACATGTGAAAAACCCTGTCCTTCGCACCTTACTCTGATTTTTATCAAAAAAAAAAAAAAAGCAGACAAGCTCATGAACCTAGGGAAAGAAACGAAGGAGAGATTTTTTTTCCATTAAGAAAACTGATGGTGGCATTCATCTTTTTATTAAAATTAATGGCATTTAAGAGGGGCTATGTCTTTGCAAAGTATTTTTACAGCTACATCTGTCATTTTCCCAAACATTATAGAACATTTTTATACAGCTGTTTTGCATTCGGCTTTTAGTTTTAATGTTTTCTGTTCATTAAATCACAAAACTAATAAAAACTAAATGATCGAGATTTCTCCAGCAGTACAGAAACAGTCCTAATGCACAGTGTTATAATTTAATAAGCACCTCAATTGACTATTAAAATCCACATTATGAGCAGAACTGTAATTCCAAAGATGAGGTCTTCTGAACGCTTAATTTACTGTGGTGGGAAGTGGCAGCTGTTCCAACTCAGCAAAATTAGCTTTTTTAACTTAGATGCCAGGGAAAACAGATGTAGATGACACAGTAACAAGAACAACAACAAAATCCACCACCAACAACCAGGCTCATTTCTCACCACCAGAAGATTCAAGAAGGGCTTCTACAGATATCTTAGCAGCAAAAGGGAAGCAAAGGAAAAGGTGGATGCAATGGAGAGCAAAGTAGGGGGACCTAGTGACAAAGGACATGGGAAAGGTCAAGGGACTTGATGTCTTCTCTGCCTTGGGCTTTGCTGGCACAGTCTGTTCTCGACTTCCCTGTGTGGAGCAGCGGGGTCTGGGGCCACAGAGCATCACCCACACTGCAGAAGACTGAACTGGAGACCATTGAAGCAAACTGGGCATTTTCAACTCCATGGGACCATGTGGGATTGATCTGTGGGAGCCAATGTGACTGCAAAGCTGCTCTTCTCCTGTGCCAGGAGAGACGTAAATGTCATACCCGTTTTCACATAGGGCAAGAAAAAGGATCTGGGGACCTCAGTCTCCAAAAAGATGATGGAGTAAACTCTCCTGGATTTGCTGCGCCCACATATGCCAGGGACAAGATGATTTGGAACAGCCAGCACAGATTTCCCAAAGGCAAAATGAGCCTGGCCAACATCTTCATCTTCTGCAATGGAAGAGCTCTGCAGACTAGGGTAAGGCAACAGGCAACGTGCATCCTGACCTTGCCTTCTTGGGACAGGCAGATTGTGATGTGGGCGGAAAATGTGCTGAACCGACGGGCTCAAGGGGCTGCGATGAGCAGTACGAAGTCTGGTTGGTTACTGGTGGCATCCCTCGACATTCAATAGCAGAATCAATGCTGGTTTATCTCTGCGTTACTGACGTGGATAAGAATGAATCCCCAGGAAGCTGGCTGATGACACCAAGCTGGGGAAGCAGCAGGACCTCAGCAGGTTGGCAGGAACCCCTGGAAGTTCAGCAAAGGCAGAGTGCCATACCCAGCATGGAGTAACCCCATGCTGCAGGACGAGCTGGGTCCTGCCTGCCTGAAAAGCAGCTTTGCAGGAAAGGACTTTACGGATGAGTTGAATGTGAGCCTGCAATGAAAAGGGGTGACTGCATGGTGGGGCTGCATGGGCAAGAGTGTGGCCAGAGAGTGAAGGGAATTCGTTCTTCCCCTCTGTGAGACAGTTTTTGAGATTACATCTGGACACTGTGTCTAGTTTTGGGCTCCCTCGCACAGACACTGACATCCTGGAGCGAGTTCGGTGGAGAGCCACCAAAATGAGGAGGCTGAAGCACAGGATGCACAAGGAAAGCCTGAGAAAATAGCTCAGCTTGAAGAAGAGAAAGCTCAAGGGAGATCCTACAGCTGTCTGTGAGTACCTAATGGGGGGAGATAGAGAAGACAGCCAAATTCTTCTTGAAAGTTTACAGCAAAATTAAGAGACAACAGGCACAAACCACAGCAAGAAAAAAATTCTGGTAGATGTAAAGAGAAAATTCTGCAGAATGGGGATGGCCAAACACTGGAACGGACACAGAGAGACTGTGAAATTTCTGTCCTTGGAGATATTCAAAACATGACTGCACACAGGCCTGAGCAACCTAATGTGACCTTGAGGTTGTCCCTGCTTTGGACCAGGAGACTGCAAGACATCTGTTCCAAACCAGATTATTCTCAGTTCAGGTATGGAGGCAGGAGCATCACCTAACTGACCTACTACAATAATGAATATACATCTGCACACAAATCTATTTTTACCTTAGAAATATCAGGACCGCTTTTCTGTTGTCACTATTTCCCCATCTCTGAAGGTTGGAGATGTGGGGCAACAGTTTTTTCATGCCTTGAAAAATTACATCAGAAAATATGTTAACATTGCAAGCAAAAGCACAAAACAGCACCAGCTGGAATATCAGCATTAGCTTAAATACGTCTTGGGTGACAGAAGGAAAGACATAGTGTCATGGTCTGGAGATGGGGCAAGCAATGAGGTACGTACCTGGAATCAGAGTCTGGAGCAGCAAAGCCTGTGCTGAAGCGCTGAAGCCTAAACTGCTGCTGCTGGAAGCAGAGCAAGTCAGATTAAAGCTGGTTTAGACACACGTGCAGGGAATCCTCCACGTGGAGGGACAGATGGTTGTAGTGCGATTCTAGTTTGTTGAGAGACAGGCTGCCACCAAGTTGAACAGTGTTGCCTTCTACAAAAGCAAAGTCCTGTCTCTAGCGCCTGGCCTCTGCTGAATGTCAAGCTTTGGGCAACCCCTAGCCACCTACCGAGGCACTGCAGGCTGGCTTCTCTCTCCGGTGTGAGAAACAGGGACTCGGGACTACAGCTGTCCCCAGCTTGTGAGCTGTGGGTGCCCACCCACTCAAGACACAGATGCCTACAGAAGTACCAGAGACAGCTGGATCCATCACAGCCAGCTCTGAGCACTAAGAACTTAAAAAACCCAAAGCTCTTCCTTCATGCTTGGCTCTTGCCATGCCAGCTGACCTCAGCAGTTAGCGAGCTGATAAGCAGAAGTCTCCTTCACAGAGATGTTACTCCTCTTGAGGTCCTACAGCTCCACAAAGGGATCCCCTTCTCCCTCATGACCACCCAGCCTGGGAAAAATGCCTACCTATAGGCTAAACAAGGGGAGATTTAGTTACCTTCTCCCTCTTCAAGCACCAGCCACAGAGGTTACCACCACATCTTGTGGCCAGAATGCAGATGTACACCCAGAAGCTGATTTCCTAACTGTCTGCCAGGCGTTCAGTGAAAAAAAAAATAAATCAGTAAAAGAGTAAGCACTGGCCATCGTGCCCATCCGTTCCCCCCCACAGTCCCTCAGGTTTGCTGCCCTCTCACTGCAGCATTCACGCCAATTTTCCTGTCTCCTAAGTAGAAAAGGGTCAGCCCTGAATTTCTAGCAAAACATGAAATCAAAATAATACCTAAAAAAAAAAAAAAGGACAAAAGTCTTCTGACTTTATACACTCCCACAGTTTTAAGAGTGTTGTTTTTCCCTGATGCAGGGGGAAAAGGAAAAGGCTGAGGAAATTTAAATATTAAAGCAAGAACAGATCCTAGCTTTCCAAGAACACGTTACTTATCAAATGTATTGCTCAGGCTAGCGAATATTCCAATTCTTAAATTCTTCCTTCTCAATCTCCACTCTTCTCACAACTTCGATGGGAGTTTTACCAGTAGCCTTCTCAGAGTGACCGAGGGGTGGGAGTGGGTGCATGCAGAGGTACCTGTGTATGCAAACGAAAGTACATTACATTTGTAGAAATGACTGGCAACAGCCAATAAAAACAACTGCTGTTGCATTCTCAGAGTTCTTTGGATGCCAGCATCTCAAAAAACTTCATTTAAAGATCTTCAAGCATCTTACTTAAAAGCTGCTTGTTTTTGGACAAGATAGCCCAGTACAACATACCCTCCTACAGCTTATGCTTGAGCTGCAACCTCTCATTTAGCGAAACAAGTCATAAAACGTCTTTAACAAATCCCCACGCTCCTTAACTGATTAGGTGCTGCTAACAGAGGACTTCCCAACTCAATAATCACCCACTCAGCGGCACATTTCAGCCGGCCAAGCCAGGAAGCACTTTGGGATGTAAATCCCAGCCATCAGGAAACATCAGGAGAGGCTTCGACCGTCCTTCACCGGAAAGGGCTTTTGCTTGTAGCTGCCTTCAGCAGCTGCAAAGGGAAGTTTTCCCCTGGAAGTCCAGACTTTCCACGAAAAGTTGGCTCGATGGTTGTGAATTTTCACTCACCTGGCTGGCTAGGGAACCTTCCTCTGCACACCCTTCCCCTTGAAGATGAACCTTCTACCATTCAAGGCATGTCTAGGTCTACAGTCGGAGAAGTGTTGGTTTCACACCTGTCTGATGGACTAATCAACATAACAAGTGACAAAAAAAACCCCCAATATACCTCAGTATCTACCAACTAGTAGTTTTTCTGCTCAGGGTGAGTTTACACACATCTAGCACCAGTTAAAAACACAACAGATAACAAGTATTTTCACACGAAGTATTCAACTGCTTCGCACGCATTTGATCCCGTTAGGGATTTTTTAATCTAATAAAATAACCTATGTAGTGACAGTCTTGTCCACGACCATAAAGAGAACGAACAGAAGCCAGCTCCACAGTTTTGTATCGGGATACAGAAGAAACTTCACTAAATGGCAGGGGAAAAAAAGGATTGAAATCAGCATTTTTTGCCCAGACAACTGTTTTTTGATGCTTTATTTTCAGAACTGCTGTGAAAAACCTAACAATTGACTATTATTTTTCCAAAGCAAAGTCAAGAACGCAGTTACGGCTTTGAGGTTTTGTGGTAAACATGCAACTTGCAGACTTCTCCAGGAAAAGGAGCATGAGGTTCTGTGTGGTTTAGGCTACTCACAAGGGAGAAAAAAAGGAAAAAAAAATTCTAGCTTTGCAAAAACCGTCTGTTGAGAACACTACTGAGTGGAAAAAAGAAGAGCCAAGTTTTGCCAGAGTCTTCACTAGGAGCAAGACTGGAAATTTAAACCTTGCATGATGCAGAAGATGGGTTCATCTCTAGCAACTCATTTCTCATAGACAGAAGCCCTTGTAATTCGTGCTGCCAGCAATAACAATTATCTGAGATTTTCTTCTTCCTGGTCCGAATATCAAGGAGCAAATTCCACAATCTGGGAAGAGCTTAACAAGACTGAAGCACACTCCGTCCCGTTCAGCAGAAGAACCGCATGGTGTGTCCCAGCGGAACAGAGCGAGGCAGAGTTAGCAGTGAGCCAGCTTACCCTGCCGGTGGGGAGAAGATGGGTTTCAGCATCCGTTCCACTGACAGGGTTGCTCAGGAATCCCCATCTAGCTTACAGCAGGCACAGCCAGGAGGACTTGCAGAGGAAACAATTCAAAACCGTTGCATACTTTGTGCTGATAAGTAAAATAAACAAAATACAGTGGATAATATACTTGGAGATAACCTACTTGCCCCCAACGTGGGTGTGCAGGCAGAGATATTCTAGATTACCACTGGACATCACAGCTTGCAGAACTGATCAAAGGAGTAGTAACAACTATCAATATAATTACACTTGCAATAAAATAAAAAAACTGAAGGTTTCTCCTCTTTGCAGTTTGTAATTCATTCAGCTAGGAATCAAAAGTTCATGCACTTATACAAGAGCAATAAAAAAAATTAAATATTTATTTTGAATAACAAGCTTCAGTTCAAGCTGCAATGTTGGCAATGTAGATTTTAAACACAGATCACAAAAGCGTGCACAAAAATGTATTTGAGCAAAGAACAAAATAATACTAAGAATTATACTAAACAGCTGCTGATTTTAAAGAAACAAAAAAGGCTTGTAATCACTATACAAAATATAAAATGTATTAAACACTACCATCCACAGAACAGAGGTTTATTTTAGTTTGATTATATTTAAAAATTATTTGTGTAGTTATTTATATAGTGAATTGTAAATGAATATTATACAGTAACCTCCTTTTGGTCTGCAAAACCTTTGTTGCACTATAGCACATCCAATCACGTTGCAAAAAAAGAATTATTTTTCCTTACTATTAATAAAGAAAACAATCATTGATAATACAGTAAATATTGTCAGGTCTACAAATAATGAAATTAAAAATGACTCCTTCGACTCTGAAGCGCTTTCCATGCAAAGTCAGCACTTGCTCGTTTAAACAGAGTGCACTACCAAGCAATGTCCAGGGTCGTAGATGCTCTTGGCAAGACTAAACCTTACCGTAAAATTAAAATAATAAAAAAAAATAATCAAAGATTGAATGTAATCATGCAACCCTCTTACTACTGGGTATACCCACTGTGTCGCTTATCGATTTATTGCCTTTCTGGAATATCACTCAAGGCATCAAAATTAGACTTATGATAAATATACATATAATGAAAGGACACAAACTGCTATTCGACACTACTACTGGTAATGTCTGTGCTACGTGAAAGCACCTTTAAAAAGAGCCTATGCGGCAAGAGATAAGTGTCTAAAGATTCAAAATGAATCAACAGTATTGGATAACAATATAATTCTCAACTCAGAAGCTGCCTCAAGATTAGGTGCATCTTCAGTTAATGTAACAGGAAAAAAAGGCAATGGATTTTATTTTATTAATTGTATCCACTCATAAACTGACCTAAGGCCACCAGATGTGCAGACACAACAAGTTTTCTTTTCTTTTTACAGTTCTTTTAAATTGTAGGATGATAAAGGAATAGATCTATTTAAAAACAAACAGCTATTTCATCTATATTAAGAGGTGGCACCGGGCGTCGGGTTCACGTTCTGAGTGGCCACCTGTGGTGCAACTTCAATGATTCGTGGTTTGTCTATAATTCTGGCTGTGCGGTTGCCCTTCTCTACGATGCCGATAATCCATGCTTGGTGACCTTCACCGTATTTTGGAGACTTGATCTCGGCACAAAAACGTGCTGCCTGTTCTCGTGGTAAACAAATGAGGAGGCCTCCTGCAAAGAAAAAAAGCAGAGCATTCAAACAGCTGACTGCAAAGCATTCCAACCTTGATCTGCCAAATCCTTATTTAGACAAGCACTGGGTGACTTCAGTGGATTCTGTCGAACTCCAAGAGGAGACAAGGTGGAAGTCTGAGCTTTTGCTTTACAGAAAGAAATTTGTGCCTAAATTCAGTGTTTAGAGGGTATGTAAATCAAGCCAAATACACACAAAAGATGTTGGCAAAAGGACATCGTACTGATGCCAACAAATGACATACTGAAACAACACCAGCATTGTAAACTTCCAACAGAGGACTGCGAAGTGCCTCTACACAGAAATGTTTTGGAAAAAGGTCATATTCAGGTACCTACAACCGCATATTGGTAGCAGCTGATTCTGCAAGTAATGCCATTTCCTGCAATGACGTCATTCATCAAAGTAGGGACTGTTACCAGAGAAAGCAACAGGCAGAAAATTAAACTTAGGCTTGATCCAGTGCTCCCTGCAACAATCCTTTTGACCCCTTTTTAGGGAATTTTCTAACCTCTTTTAGCCTTTCCCGTAAGATATTTTTCTCAGAGACAACTGAAAAATATGCACTAATTAATGCTTTTCAGAAGCAGCATAGTAACAAACTAGCAAGCTTGCTGCGCTGCAACACAGAGTAGCAAACTCATCTGCAGATGCCTAATTAAACCTCAAAGCACTGCACGCTACATGCAGTTTGCGCAGCTCATGTCTGTACGCTGTGCTGTGTTCTGACACAGCAGCCTCTTCTAAGGGATGTTAAAATATCATCTCCATTGGAAAATGTTTGGAGAAGACAGGGAAGAGAGTATATTCATGCAAACAGGATTTTGGGCACCTGCTTAGGTTTGCTTACTCCTAAAGAGTTATTTGACTCAAAGTCTTCTCATCTGGGCAACGGGCATAAGCCAGCACCACCAGCTCTGAGCCAACCCTGGGGGTGAAGGGCCACCTGCTGAGCCAGCCACCCTGGCCCACCTCCTCCTCCATGGCCCTTGGGCAGCTTTTTAGCACCTTGGGAACCTTTATGTTTGCTTTTCCAAGCAAAGAGTTCTCTCAGTAGTAACTAAAGACACTTACTTTAGGCCATGAGGAAGAAGCAGCTACTGAACATGAGGAATTATTTATAAGGATACATGGATGTGTGAAAGTTATTTTTTAGGTTCTATATGAAGCAAATGAGCATGCCATCCAGAAAAACACCTACCTCCCTCAAACATTTCAAAAAAAACCCCAACACAACTCAAAAAGCTTGAAAGACAGTGTTTAAACTACTCCAGGTGTAACAGACACATCAACGGCACAGGGATTATGTGTCATTCCCATGGAAGGCTCTAAATCAAATTGAAGAGAAACTTACGTCATGACGCAAGTGAGTCAGGGAAGAGGTCTATAAGCGCAGAGAACACGCTAACTAGCCAGAAGGGAGAAGTAAAAGTATGGTGAAAAAGGAAACAAGAAAGAGCACAAGAATAATCTTCACTCAATTCTCTTTTCCCTACACACACTCTTTCTGCAATTTTGTATCACTTGTACGCATATCCTGTTAATGTTCTTTGGCAAGATCAGAAAAAGTGGATGAAATCCCAGTTTCCAATCAAAAAATAACCTCCCACCTGCTGGCTGCATCCCACAGTTTGATCAATAAGCCTTAATAGAGGCTATATCTTGATCAGTAGTAGGATTCTTATCTGCAGGGATTATAATTATTTCTATAGTAGATTGACCAGTGTCTTTAACCCTTTGGGTAAGTCCTTAAGGTCTTCCACTATTAATTCTATTCTATTTTGTTATTGGTCTTCCCAGCTGCTGTTTTTTGTCCCATAGACAAGATGCCTTCATCTGTGCAAGGTCACGGCCACCACGAGTTTAAGTTGTTGCAACACGCCTGTGGAAAATGAAGCAGCAGTGCTATTCTGCACTGAAACAAGCAGCATTTCATGGTGTACTAAGTCTGAGGTCTGTGTCAGCCACCACTGAAGATGTAGGCACTTGGTGTCTGTCCTGGCTTACCTTTTTAAAAATGTAAGGTTTTTTTTTTTTGGTAAGAGGTTTTGAACACTGTTGGTTTTAACTGTTCTAGTGCAAGCAGGGAACTGGACAGAAAACTTCAAAAGCACACTAGACAAAGTTTTGCAATTAAGAGCAGAGATACAAACAGTTTGTGAATTGAAACCCGAGCATCCCTGCTCCTGCTAATGGTTTTCTACCACAATGACTCACAAAAGGATGAGATCGTTAGCCATGCCTCTTGTCAGGCACTAACACAGCCCTAGTTTTCTACCCATCTGCCTATTTCTACAAAATCTGCACCAACACCCTGTTGTTGACATACCCCTACTACACTAGAAAAGCTGGCTGATACCAGTCAAGAGTTTATTACACGAGGACTGGCAAAAATACACCCATGCATTAATAGCCCACAAGGAGTAATTTTGTAACTCATTTCTGCAAACAGCCAGTCTAATAAACAGAATTAAGTTTTTTGAAACTAACTGCCCGACTGCACCTTTAACCAAAGAGTTACGTAAAAGAGAGCCCAAAATCATGTAAAACTGCAATTTTAAGAAAATACACCATAAGCAAGAGTGCCTGTGTAGGATGGAACAGATGACATACTAGATCTTTCCAACACTGACTTTTGTCAACAGGTGCCCAGCAAATGTGCACTGGAAAAAAAACAACAGTCTTAAAATCCATTAAAATCGTTTCCCAGTAAATTTCTCATTGCCTGCCCACTCTGCTGTAAACATCTGTTCACAAAGGAAGAAGCTACAGACAGAGCATTTCTGGAAGTTTAAGACAACAGAGAAAGAGCATCTCTGCATTACGGTATGAACAGCCCTGAGCAGCCCGACCAAAGGCATCCTCACAACTGGATACAGAGGCGCAGCAAGGCAGACACTCGTCTTCATATAAATCAACACCGGGACATGGAAGCGGGCAAGCAGCCTGGGTCTGAATGCTACGGAGCCATCCCAGCACACACACCATGCCCAAGCTAATCCACACTGCTGTGATGTGTCAGGCTATCCAGTGTAAGCCTAAAGCCTACGGGACTGCAGTTATATAGCTTTCAGCTCAGAGCTAAAGCCACACGGCTACGGATCTTTCCAATATTTGGCAGACACTGCCCTGTAACAAATCCCTATAGCCACCTCTAACGCAAGAAATGCAACGCTGTGATGAAATCAAATATGTGTGTTTTGAGGCACCCAAAGTTCACAAATAACCAGTTACGTCTTGCTGTTTTTTCCATCATCATCTATCTGTGTTAAAACGTAAGCCGTTCAGCATTTCAGACACTTCTTGCTCAGTCCCAAAAGAGATTCTGAAGTCAACTGTTTTCTGCCTCCAAGTACTCTCACAACAGTGCACACATCCGCACAGTTTTACATGCCTTCCGTGAAAAGGCAGAATTGGGTATCTCCAGGGTGCAGGATGGGCAGCTCGTAACTGAAGACTCAAGCCCTCTGTTTGCAGCTAAACCATTCCCGTGCCAACTGCTCTACAAACCTCTGCCACAGCCACCCACCTGAAAGTGCATCCTGCAATTCCAGCTCTGTGTCCACGCTATTTTTTTGGACTCTTTCCAATCAGTAACAAATGCTACTAGCACTCTGGTTATGTGGACTCCTGGGTAATAAGAATCTGTCTGGTGCTACCAATCACAATGACAGAGTTTGCCAAACTGCCACCAGATATTTCTGGTCTCTGCTGACTGATGCTGGATTTGAACTCTTGAAAGGGTTCACGTCCCATATCCTATTACACATCATCTGAGCCGTACAGCCTCTGTAGGACAGAGCATCTGCTTAAACACAGATGGCTAAGGAACAATTCAGCAGATCACGGTAAGCTGTATATTCACAAGGGGAAAAGTTTATGGCTCTCACTGTGATGCTTCTTTCCAGATCTTTGGACTGTTTTGCTTCAAGGGGCCCCCTCTGTTGTGAATTGCAGAGAACTTGGATTATACTTTTGGAGAGCAGGAAAGAGGGTGGGGAAATGAGATAAGAGAAAAGGCAGATTTGTAGCTATATCTTCTCCGCTTCCCAAAGAGAAAGAAAAGTCAGATTAAAGAAGAAAACCAAAATGGAACAGGACAGAAGATTCAAGGGGAATATGAAGTAGAGAGACTTCCAGCAGAAGACAGTGATCATGTTAGCCAGCAAAGTGGCCTACGCTTAACAATAAGGCAACTTTCAAACCTCAGAAGTTCTTATCACCTGATGATTGTTTAAATGCTTATCTGAAATGGAACTTGGTGTCCATAGCATTCTCAGAAGACGTCTGTTGTATTCATTGCCACTGCAACTGGCATCTTTATTAAATACAGAATTCAAGTAATGAATGGGTTGGAAATAATTTTTTTTTTTTTTGGCTGCTAGTCACAGTCCCTGAAAGTCAGATTTCATAAATATAAGGGAAAAAAAAATAAAATCTACATCCTTGGATGTCTGTGTGCTGTGGATAGAGAAGGCCTCAGTCACCGAGACTGGCCCATTCAGCGCTAAACTTCACACATATTCATAATTAGAAACAAAACACCACGCATTTGACTGGCAAACCTACTGCAGGTGGCTTTACCTTTGAGAAAACTGTGTCAGCTGTGCTGGGATTTTCAGATAGTCACTGTTCTGGAGTTAATAGCTAAGAGAAAAATAGGTTTCAAAAGAATTTAGAGTCATCACTAACTTTTAACTGCAAAACGTTCTAGGTACAGCAAGGGTTTCTATGAGAGTGTTTCATAAGGGAGTAGAAGGCATTCAGGATGGGATGGTGGTTTGGAAGTTAGGCTGAAAATGTTAATTGTGAACAGTTGTGTGGCTAATGCTCATTAGCTTGGCTACACGCCAAACCAACTGTGATTTTGAATGCACATGATTCGTACATTTGAAATGTTATTAAATTCTAACGCGGAGGTGTAGGGAAGGAACAGGGTGGCACAACTGTCACCTACCTGAAGTCTCCGGACAAGTCCCATGCATGAGGCCAAACATATTGCCACAAGCCTTACTGACAGCTGCCATCTTAGCAAGAACAGGAAGGTTATGAATAACAAAGGACACCTCATTTCGCTGCTGCTTCGCAAGGTTTTGTGCATGCCCCAGGATTCCAAATCCTGTGATGTCTGTAGCTGCATGTGCATTGAAAGTGTGCATGAGTCCAGCAGCTACAAGAGAGGGAGCGGGGAGGAGGGGGGGGGAAATCAGGGAAAAAATTATTCAACAATATTGTGCACAGTTTGAATGAGGTTGCATACCTTTAATTGGAGTCAGGTCGGTTTACTGCTTAAATTAATAATAAAAAAAAAATCACGCTTGAAGGGAACCGGAATTCACCAATACTGCATGTAACCCTTAAAAAATTCAACTGGTATTTAAGGTATTAAATCATGCTGAAAAACCAGCACCGAATTTATATTTATGAGCATGCTCTATTAGACATGTGCTACTAATTTATATTAGCACTCTAAGAAACAGGGGTTTGCTCCAGATTCAAACTTCCCAAAGTTGAGGGCCAGAGAGGTTCTGAGCTCAGCTTTGCTCCATTAAGGGCAAGGACCAGACTCATCCTGCATTAGGCTTCTCACCTCTCCTTCCCTGCCCCTCGATAAAACATCACATCAGATAAAACGATCACATCAGAACTTAAGTTCTGGACACTTAAAGCTGAAGAGCTTAAGAACAAAGTCTGCAGGTTGTGGGGGAAGGGCCCCAGCCTCCCCACCTATGCATTCATGAAATTCTTGGGCACTTGCAACTACAGAGCCCTGGGTGGGAGAAGGGCACCTCTGCATGCAGGACAATAGCTCCAATTAAGAATATTTAAGTGTATATAAAGGTGCCTGACAAGAGTGAATGGAGAAAAACAAAACCAAGAATGCTTTGCCCTTCTTTGGTGCTTCCCAGTGGAAGAGCAGGACCCATGTCTCTTCTGTAAGACAATCCTGGTCATTTATTTTTCGTGGAAGACCTTGTGAAATTCATAACAAAAAAACAGTGGCATGACATAACAAATACCAAATGAAAACTGAATAAATGGGAGACGAGATAATTAACTATTCCTCTCCCTTCAACTGAGAAGTAAGGAAACACCTAATTCAATTCTCTGCTCCTCCAAAGATAATCTGAACAAAGAATGGAAATCCTGGATCAAAATTTCTAGGGTAAAAGCAGAACCTTTCCCCTATCAAAATTAAAAGGAAAAAAAAACCCACCACCAAAACAGGGGGAAAAAAAAAAAAAACAGAAAAGAAAACACATGCTACATCTTCCATACTTTGGGAAGCACATAAAATAAAAAAAAAATTAAAAATAAAAATTTAAATTGAAGCATACGAAAGTGAAGAGCTTTTCCTTTTTTATTATATGTCTAATTTTTTAGCCTTTTTACAGTCAGGCCCTCACGAGTTCTCTAGCCACAGAAGATATGGAACATATCCAATATATTTCCCTTTAAAACATCCTCTAACTCACTGGGATGTTACTCGCAGCACTCACACGAGTCATAATCATCTCCAGCAGCATTTGTGTTTTTGCTGTATAATTAAAAGAGGGCGTTTGATTTTATTTTGCTTGCTTCATAAGCACTGCACAGCAGAAAGATGGGGCAGAAGGAAGGGATAAAGCATCTGTGTCACATTTCCCCACAGCAGTGAAATGAAATTAAGTAGGGAGTTAGAAAAACCTACAACCTCCCCACCAACACACACATCTCTTCTTACCTGTTCTGTTCAGTCGTGCCATATTCATCATTGCTTCCTGGTATGCTAGTTCTACATCTTCTTGCGTTACCACTAGTTTGATTTTATTCCATTTTTCTGGCTAATGGATGAAATAAAGATGACTCTTTTAGATTTTCAGCTATGTATTTTTAAAGCACACTCACACCACTTCAAAAAATCCTTCATTCAAAATGCACTTATACTTTTTCTTTTTTTTTTTTTAAACCCAGTTAAAGAGGGGGGGGAAAGGTTCAACAGTCAGAGGTGTGTGCCTTACTCTGCTGTACCTAACTGAAGTTCATTTAAAGATCTATTAGGCACTAAGCACCTCAAATCTTGGCTTCAGCAGCAGAGTGGAGTGGAATAACCTATCCTAGGGCAAAGAACTCTTTCAAAGAAACTCTCTGGCTCGAACTCCACAGTCAAATTAAATTTGTTGCTGGACATTGAGATTAGTAATCTCTGGCTTCTTGGTTTTCTTTAGGAGATAATTCTTGATTTCACATCTGGGCACTTTGATCAAGAAAGGCCACTGATATCCACAAGTCCAGGTCTGAGGAACGTATGCTAAGGCAGGATGTAGTCACTCTAGTGAGTTAGGATTAAGGCAGTTTCATAAGCTTCCTTTACAGTTTAATATCAGCATCTCCTTCCACCCCTTCTCCAGTGTCTTGTATGGGCTCATGCCTCCATCACATGCTAAGCAAGGCTTTTTATCCCAAAATGGTCTCGGAACAATTTAGGAAATGGTACCTTTATAAAGGGCAATTGTTTCATTCAAAACTGAAGTAATTCCAGATCCAGAATGAAACAAAGCAACTATTTAGCTGTTAGGAGCAACACTACAGACTGGTTTAATTTTCTTCTTTTTTGCAATGGAAATATAATTACAGAGAAATGAAAGTAAACAAAAATAGGATTTTTTTAAGCCACAGTGCCTACACTGCCATTCCACAGAATAAATGCATAGCACAAACTTATTACTAAATCAAAGGTGCAAAAAGTACTAAGAATTGGTACATGATGCCGCACTGTGGAAGGATCTTGTCGAAGAGGCTCTTTTCCTTCACAAATGAGTGTTGACTTCGAGAGGTGTAAAAGAGAACCCAGAAGCGGCAGGAAAAAGAGACTGGTCAGCCAAAACAAATCACTTGTTAAAGAGCAAGGAAGTATAGCAGTAAGATCAGAGCTTCTGAAAGTAGGCTGAACTGAGTCTGACCAATTAAGTAAGAGAGAGAGCAAGTAAAAAAAAAATAAATGAGGCTATTAGAGAGGGGACACAATAGTCATTATTCTTACTGCGGGTATGACTGAAAAACCTGAGCAGTCATTCTGCCTTAGTTTCCAAAAACATGGTTCTGAGGCTGATCATGGGATGGAAACCAGTCAGATGATGGGAACGGAAATCAAAAATGAGGTGGAAGCAGAACTCAAGGCTGAGGCTAGAAGAGCCACAAACACAGGTAGGATATAAATTAGACGCAAATTCCTCTCCACTATAGCAATTAGATTAGTAGAGAGGAAACAAAGGCAGAAAAGCTCACAAAAATCCCCAAACAACTTCTAAAAGCAAGCCTACATTTCCAAATGTGAAAGGTCTAGTAGACAACAGCAAGACCTAGACAACCCCTTCTGAAGGGGGACATCACAGCAACCCCTTTCATGCTTTTCAGCTGAAAGAGGAAAAGGCAAAGGGATGCCAGATCCCAGCTGTGGACCAGCCTAATCAGTCCACATCATCAGCCTGGCAGCCAAAGCCACAGCAAACAGCTTCATCACCCCTAACACATCCCTGACCTGCTCCCCTGGGGCCCCAGCTCCCCCCAGACTCTTTGCAGTCTCCTCCCTTGCACCCCATGGCAGCTGCTGCCAACAACACAGCTGGGGCTTGGCTGCAACAATGCTGGCAGCAAACAAGCAAGGAGGACAAATTTTGCCTCCATTTGGATTTTCCTTTCACTCGTCACCAGGAACTCATTCACTACTGCTCTGTTTAAATACCTCAGCTGTTAGGTTGTTGGTTTTTGTTTGGTTGGTTTTTTTTCTCTTTACGTTTGTTTTGCAGCCACATACCTCGACACTCATTTTCCTTTTTTTGCCTATGCATAAACCTGCTGTACTATGTACCTTCTCTCACATACTTTTTAACACAAATTCCCTACGAAAACTTGATTTATGGGTGGATTTGTGATAGGTAATTCTAGTTTCACTTTCCCTACTCTTTCACAAAACAAAGCTAGAGAAAAGGCAGCACAGCTACTCAGAAATTTTCCTACCATAAGCAAAGATATATTCTGTTTACACATAACAGGAGGATTGATTTCCTTGCTGTCCTCATTTTTCAGACCAGAAAGTGTTTCTGGTTGACAGTCAAGGAAATTAGAAGGACTTGAAATATGTGGAAATATCCTTAATTTGCAAGTCTGTTTGTCAGTACAATAATAGATATATTAAGAAGTAAGATTATGGCCAAAAAACATACTATAAAATTGGTGTCTTGTTGTTTCACTTCATTTTCATATCAAGACTATCTAAGGCCCTGATCCTTATATCTGATTGGAAAACACAGGATTCTGCAGAGGTCAAAATTGCTAGGCCAGACCCTATGAAGGAGAAAAATATTTTTTTCCTTGTTGCTCACGATTCAGCTCCAATGAAGGTTTAAGCTGGTTCTCTCCCACTTTTGCAAACACAGGCTTTGTAATTAGAATTCATCTGACAATGTAGCGGCCAACAGCCAAGATGAAGTAGATTCCAGCTCACTCCTCTGCCAGTCTATTGGCTCAGTAGTCCCAAAAGTAGAAAAGATGCATCTTTTTAAAGTGTAAACTGAGCAGTTATAATCTGAAGACACGTACTGGGAGCCAGACAACATAAGCAGATGCCAATTTTGCAGTCACTTTTCAGTTCAGTAGTTACATTTTTGCCTGAAGTAACAGATGGAAGTACGTCTACATACATAATGCTGCTAGAAATATTATTGAATGCACAGGGTAATACATGTGAAGCGTAGATATATTTCCATGTACAAAAGCAGAAAGACCAAGAACACAGACAGCAATCTTGGCCTAATTGCCATCAATAAGCTTTTGCCAATTACTTTGGCAGGTGGAGTAGGGCATAATTTTACCCAGGGTGCTAGTCTGTTGTTCTGTTAGTAAACAATTTTGTTCATTACAGCAATGCCTGAGAACTAAGAATTAGATGCAGTTAAGATGGGCTCGCTAAGCAGAAAACAGTAAATTGTCTCGATTCCAGAAGAGTGTTTCACATACACAGGTAAGGCTGACACACCGAGGAGGAAGGAGGAGAGAGAGGTGGTAGATCATTCCCAACTGAGCCCTCAGTGTACTTAAGCAGAAAGCCCAAGAACACAGACTTCGTCATTTCGAGGTTTTGAAGGAATGAGGAAGGTCACCTTTAAATCATCCCTCTTCCCTATTTCTTTTTTTTGCAGTATACTCACAATATCTAGCCACTGGTGGACAGCTACAGCCACTTGTGTTCCCAAGGGTTTAGTTAATACAAGCACATCTCCTGGCACCGCATTGTCTGGCCTGAAAACAAAGAATTCATATATTAATTACATAGTGAGATTCACACACGTTGTTAGGGATAAGTGCTGATAATTACATTTTCACAGACCCCTGTATCTTGTTGCACAGTTAAAAAACTGACTAATTGCAGAATTACCCTTTGGGATTCATTGCTATGGGACATTATTGAGCAAAAAGCTACAAACTTATTTAAAAATGCTAATCCTTCTTTCTTGAAATGTAACAGTGCTTGCAGTCAGATACACACAAAATGACATCTTTTCTTTCAATTTACTAGAGACGTAAGGTAGGACAGGGAAAAAACCTGACCTTTGTTACTTCAGGGCATAAGATAACCATCACTAGGATCATGAACAAATTCATTTGTATAGTGTAACATGCCACAGCGGGACATTCAAAATCACTTACAGTTAAATGGACGGAATGCGGTAAACACTGCAATTCTGTAGTTCTTTACAGCCATTAATAGGATAATTGGGAGATGGTTTAAAATGTATTTATAAATATGACATAAATTTGTGTCCCAAAACAGTCTTCAATACCTTTAACAGTTAGAAGCTTATCTCTCCTGTCAAAACGAGAATAGGATCAAAAGATACTAAGGGATGGGGAGAAGTAAAAGGACATCCTGTTTAAAAAAAGCAAGTATGTACAAAAGGAATGTGGCATCTGTTGAGTGCTAAGGACAAATGCAAGCAGGAGAAGGTACTGCTTTATTCATCACAAGATCACAATATGGTATTTAAAGGATTTTTACCGTATCCCTTCGCACCAGTACCTTTGATTGTTTAGCGATTTAACTTACATTATAAATTCATTAGGCTGACAGACTGTCGTGGCCACTCCTCCCAAAACAATCCAGGGATTTAACACTGTTTGGCCACCAGTAACAGATGTTCCTGCCTCTTCTGCTGCATCTTTGAAACCCTGGATAATTAGAGGCATCACTTTGTCTCTTTCCTAGAGATCAAAACAGAAGTCAGAGTTCCATACACAGCAGTGCTAGTCATTTCAAGACTAGTCTGGGGCTTTAATCACTCAAGCCAAATGCTCTCATGGCAAACAGTTCATGACACAGAAGCCAGCCTTAGGAAGAGGTTTGCCTCCTGAAAATTGCGTATTAGCCCAGAGAGCTATGGTTTTACAGTTCTATGTAAAAGAGGGGAGGAGACACACTTATGCTGAAGAAATATTCTTCAAAATGTCATATAAAATTAAAGAAATCAAAGTTCTGGAAATTCAGAACAACTACCCTGCTGTTGTAATCAGGTACAGACATAGCAGTGCAGTGCAGTAAGGCAAAGTTAAATCAAGCTGCATTTGGCCTCCAGTAACCTGCAAAGTTTCAACTTACTTCCTTCTAAGGATAAACATCCTTTTTTCACTAGAGCAAAACAAACAAACATGCTGGTCACTTCCACAAAAAAGAAAAAAAAAAGATGAAAAGTAATCTATTTCAGTTTTTTCTGCTTCAGAGAGATGTTACAAAGCTGGCATAAGCAAATCAGAAGTATCTATACAGATTGATACATCAGTTGGTAATCAAATGTTGCCTTGGAGCAATATTGGCCTGAACTGACAGAAGCAGACCTCGTTCTGGTGGGGATGAAGGCATTAGCTGCAGAAGATTACAATGCCACAGAAAACTGAGCTTTTAGGAAGTGATCTCAGAATGTTTACGAGGCAAGAACCATACTATGAGCTGCGACATTCAATAAAACCATCTCTTCTTTAAAAAGGGTTCAAACTTTGAGGAGAGAATACACTGAAGGTAAACACATTTGAAGCATGTTTAGCTGTTCGGGTCTTCCTTCAAAAGCAAGTACCAAAAATCTTACCCTATCTGTCATTTTATTGCTGATTCCAAGAAGCATCAACATGTTGTCGCATTCTGTGACCCCCATGGCATAAAGGTCACTTAGGACATTGGCACACGCTATCCGTCCCTGAAAAAGAAAGACAGACAAATAAAATCTGCAGGACTGATCATGAATATTCAGACAAACACCTGCCATGAACAAAACTTCCAGTATGAGTTTACGCTCTGGGACAGCTGTTCATTCCACAGTCTCCTGCATTAAGAAGCCCATCCAAACATGTGGTATGGTCCACTTCATGCAACCTGCCCATCTAGAAGAGGGAAGGTAAGAATTCCACCACAGGTAAGGTGTGATTTCATCCCAGCTGTCTTGGTCAACCTACTCTCTCACTGTCTACACAGGAATCCCACACTGAATTTAGACTGGATACCTAAACTTAGAGGTTGAAGTTAAGCTCAACAAAGTCCAGCTTTGGTAACAAACTAGATTACTTAATCCAATACGTTCCTATTAACTTTATTCCAGCACAAAACTGTACGCGCTGACAAAGACGACTGTCGGTGGTATGTAATTCACAACTGCAATGAAGCTAATCAAAAAGCGTATATTGCTGTACCTCTTCTGCATCAGAATATGTAGGAGACAGGGACCTTGAGAAACCTGTTTGTTCCTCTGCACTATCCTGGAGACCATGTCTACACTCCCAAGTTTTTCAGAGAGTCCTCGTGTTCCCAGAAGATACAGTTGTGCCAGCACAAAGCCACACCGGGGTGCTGCTTCTGTCAGGATGTCAATAAGAAGCTGTCTGCAGAAGACAGCATGTGCCGGGGATTAAGGAGCTTAGGGTTCCCAGAAGCTGGCCTTGTCACCGCTTAGGAGCACGCACAGCTACTGAGGAGAGATGTCTGTCCCCCACCACTTGTACATTGTGGGAGATGTGTCTACTCTGCCACTCGTTCAAGTGACAAGGTAAGGCTACAGCGCATACATTTTAATTGACTTTTGTGTGTCTGAGCACCTCTAACAAAAATTTGTCCAAGAGACCTGGTCGTCTGCTGAAGATTCCTCTAAGAAGTCAGAAAGCTGACAGGACTGAGAAGGGACCACTTGCATCACATGAGCTTAGCTACTCTAATTTTATTAAACTAATGGATCAGAGTCAGGGTTTGTTGGGGTGTCACCCAGCACAGGTGAGACATCAAGTTCCCTGATGAAGATGCAGAAGATTCAGGATGTGCCCTAACGGATGGCAAGATAACTTTAAAATACAGGACAAATGCTGTTGTGTTAGTCTGGAAAACTCCACGCATTTTATTAAAATTGTTTCAGGTTTGCAGCTGCAGAACTGTAACCAACATCTGGTTTTATGATTTTAAAACTGTGCTTTTCATAAAGTTCAGAGGCAACACCACCATGATAAAAACAACAACATGCTTATTTGACACAGCTGGACCACAGAAAGACACTTTAGCTGGAAGACAAGTTGGAGGGGAGGAAAGGAATTTAAATCACCATCTCTAAAACTTTAGCCTAATCACACATTCAGGATTTTTGCAAAAATTGTATTATCAGGCAGTTACTTTACCTACTGATGACATGAAATAACACCTCCAAATCACAATTAAATATAATCCAGTTTTTCATAAATTCAAGAGCCTCCAGTGGCACCAGGGGAATCCCTTATATTTGGAACTGCAATAGGTTTTAACTATTTAAATCTTAAAACTATTAAAAGAAGAGTGAGCTGTGTGCTCTATGTTTTGCTGAATATTGGCTGTTAATTTCCAGATGTTTAAGAACACTAAAGCCTGCCATTTTCCTTTTCTGGAAGGGGACTATCAAACCATTCTCTACTATCTTCACTATTTACCCAGCAAACTGATGGTTTCTGCCCTCTTAGGAATGACAGATAGGTTTTTAAAACCACACTGACAACAGCTCTCTATTCTAATAGTCAGAGGTCAGCCTAACACTGCTTTTGCCAACTGGCAAAACCACTACAGAAACAAATTCAGGGAGCGTAAGTCTGAAGTAGCAGAGGGAAAAATACATGGCTTGCAAATACTGATAAACACGACAGGATTCACAGAGGCCAGCCTAGCTGGGTCCCACATGCTACGTGACTATATACTTAGTCTCACTGAAACACAAGAATCCATGTGCAATCCTAGGAACTATTTATAAGGGTAAAGGATGAAGTATCAGACCCCCATCTCCAGTCTTTAGTGAAGGTTCTTAAAAGAGCACCAGAAAGGTTCCTGGAACAGAGCAGGAAGGAAGTCCATTCTCAAACCAGCCAGTTTCCAGCTCCTGTACTCAAGAAGGCATCTCCAAAATGCGACAAGGAAGGCCAGTACCAGTCCCTTGATACTGATTATGAAACTTATTTTCAATTGCTTGTAACTTTTCCAATATCAAACCATTGAAGCAGAAAAGTCCTACGCTGGATAGAGATTTCACAGATGTACTTCCTAGGGGTACTTCAGACAACATGGATTGAGTGTTTACAAGAACAAAGTCAAAGAGGAGGGGAAAGGGGAAAAGATGGAAGAGTTCTTTTGCATGTAACTGCAGAACTTCATTTTAAAATAGGCAGTGACAAAGTGAGAGAAAGCAGAAATCTGAAGTTCAGCTGAGTCCACGTGCAGTTTTGCCTTCCTCAGCCATTTTCTAATCCCTTCTGTCACCACACCCAACTTGGAGTCCCTTTGCACTTCTGGCTTTCACTCCTTACTTCCACTCCCCTCAACTAAGAAGAAAGATCAGATAAGGAGCTGCAGGTAGACACTGCCTACAGAGAAAGGAACAGACTCTAAATTCGGGAACATTTGCCCAAAACCAGACTAGAATTGACTAGGTAAGAAGACAAGAGCAGAAGATCACGATGCAGTGTGGACCGCATGTGAGTGATAACAAGAACAGGGAGTGGTAACAAACAGGCATGGGTCAGGGGGTATCTAGACTAAAAATAAGGAAAGAAGCAGTTGGAGAAGCAAAGCAGCAGCAGTCTGCCTTGAACAGTGTCCAGAGCACACTCCTTTGGGCAGCCTGGACACCAACTCAAAATTCCTGAGTCTCACCATTCCTCTGCTCTTACTAACCCTCCATAAACCGCCGGGCAAATTGTATTTGTCTGTCCTCCAGCTGATGTTGGTCCACACAAGAACATGGCAATCTCTATTGCCCCCAGGTACTCTAGTCCCCAAGAGAGAGAGGTCCAAGTAGAAGATCCAGCAGCTCTAGCCCTGCTGCATCATCGCTGCAGGTACCAGCAAGAAGGCTTGTGACAGAAGCCCTGTTCTCAGTTAGCTTTTAAGAAGAAATACACACCTGCAAATAGATTAGGAAGTGGCATTCACTAGGAATGAAAAGCGAAGGACTTCAGAGTTGGAAAATGCCAAGGTTACAGTTGCTGGTGCATGTGGATCACAGTATAGACTGTAACTATGATGCAACCACTGAAGTTGGACTAAGTCCAAATTTACATTCCAGTCCTACCACACTGGCCTAAACATCATCTGGGCACAGACTCATCTATCCACTCCTGCGGCATCTCAAACCCTTTCTATCTCCAAACAAAACAAGTCTCCTCCTTCACCACAGCCTTCTCACGCTGACCTTCATAAGTTTTTGTCACAAGGTGAGAAAAGAGTTTCTTGGCTGAAGTTGAATACATAGGGGTTTTATTTATTTATTTATTTATTTTTTATATCCCGGTCCCTGACGAGTTCCCACACTATGTTAAAGCAAGCCACTCCAACAAAATTTCTCAGGAGACCTGAACAACACTATACTCCAGAGGCCAGCCTGAGATCTTGGCTGCTCAGTTTGCATAAAGAGAGCTGTTCTGGAACAGAAATCAAAGGAGCTATGCTTGCATATGTGCACGACACCTGGTCAAGTATGCTAAAAAAGAATGAGTCTGTCCCAATCTCAAACTGCGTGTCCAAAACCTACCTGACAGGACTCACAGAACAAACAACTGTTGTGGTTTCAGTTGCGATAGAGTTCACTTTCTTACTAGCAGTTGGTGTAGTGCTATGTCTTGGCTTTGGGATGAGAAATACTTTTGACGGGGCACTGGTGGTTTTGGTTGTTGCTAGGCAGTCAAGGCCTCTTCTGCTCCTCATATCGCCCCACCAGCGAGTAGGCTGGGAGTGCACAAGAAGTTGGGAGGAGACACAGCCAGGACAGGTGACCTCAACTGACTAAAGGGATATTCCATACCATGTCATGTGCTGCTCAGCATATAAAGCTGGGGGAAGGAGGAGGAAGGGGAGGACGTTTGGAGTGATGGCATTTGTCTTCCCAAGTAACTGTTACGCATGATGGAGCTCTGCTTTCCTGAAGACGGATGAACACCTGCCTACCAATGGGAAGCAGTGAATGAATTCCTTGGTTTGCTTTGCTTGTGCACATGGCTTTTTCTTTATCTATTAAACTGTCTTTATCTCAACCCACGAGTTTTCTCACTTTTACTCTTCTGATTCTCTCCCCCATCCAAACTGGGGGGAGTGAGCAAGCAGCTGCGTGGTCCTAGCTGCCAGCTGGGGTTAAACCACGACAGCAGCATGCAATCATATAAACACCAGTAAAAGCAAGCCTTAAAGCAAAGAAGTCACATTCAAATCACAGGAAACATGAATTTTAGTATTTCTTCACTTTCATTTAATTAACACCTTCTGTAGAAGTCTTTAAAGCTTTACTAAGTCTTTCCCCATGACTTTCTGTTCAAGTCAATACTGATCACTGCCACATATAACACCAGAGGAATCTCTAGCGAGACGGACTAAATGAAATAAGGACAAAGAAGGAACTGAAGTCCAAGCACACGCAACCCCCAATAAGTCATTTCAACTTATCCATCTGCAAGTGGAGGTAGTACAATGGGAAAACTGCTGTTCACAAAGCACTTTGAAGTTGCCAGGTGCTATTGCCAACTACTGTCATTTAGGCATTTCCAGTTCTAACATGTTACCCAGTTATTTCGGAACCCCAAAAAAGGCCAATTACAACGCAGTTCTGCTTGTAAGTGGAGTTTACTGTCTGCTGCTTCACATAGCTCTTTTACCCCCCTTTTGGGCTTTTCAAGTCAAATCCCACAGAACAACAGATGGAGGGAAAATTGAGTTAAAGGTGGCAGTTCTCCCAACTTTCACCTATAGAAAGCAGCACTGCAGCATTCTTGGCCAACATGGAAAAGAGTACAGGATGAAGCTATGCCTTTCCCTCTTGATGTGTATTTAGGAAAGACTCTCAATGCAGTTAATCAAACAATTAGCACTGCACATCTAGAAGAAGTGGTCAAAACTGCCATCACATTGGTAAGTGAGAAGCACAAATCAAATCAGCAATATAGCTAACAACTAGGTTTAGCCAACTTACCATCATATAAGGATCATCCACAATAGGATAAATATAATCTGTCGTCTGGACCAACGACAAACCTCCATGTCTCAATGGAATAACACAAGTGTCCATCCCAATTCCTGCAAAGAACGAAATCCATCAGTGACATAAGTAACTTTGCCCTTAATTACCTGTTGCTCTTAACAAAAGAATTTATAAAACGTTTGTGAAATACAACTCGCAATACTGCCTAAACAGACATAGCAAATTCCTTCCTTAGAGAAAGCATGTAGCACAAATAAGAGGAAAACCAAACAAAGAATGAGAACTCCTGACAAACAGCACAGAAGGGTAAATGGCTGAAAGCAAAAACTAAACTACAATGTTCTACAGTTTGTTGCAGCATAATAATAGCGCATTGCTTTTAAGAACATCTGGGCTTGTATGTATATACATTTAAAGTTAAGAGGAACTACGTGAATTAATATTGTTGAAAGCAAATAGGTTTTCCTGCCACTCCCAACTCAGCAAAAACATAGTGACAGTTTTAAAAGGACACAGCCTCTCATAAAGGGCATTTCCTCACTTTAGGAGAAACAAAAAGAACGCCGCAAGTCACAGCCTAGGCCCTTGGTGAAAGATAATTCACCCACTTGGAGCTTCTGCAACTGTGTTAACCTGACCTTACTTCCGTGAGGCTGAAAGGTGGCAAGATGGTCTGCTAGACAGGGAAACTCCTTTGAGAAAACCACAACATCCAGTATAGCCTCTTCCCTGATGGTGGGTATTTCAAACAGAGCATGTGATATTAAAACCTCTGGGCTTTTGCTGCGATGCCTGCACAAAAGCAGCAGGTGACAAATCACAATGTTCTAGCTGAGCTGTGCTCCCTGTCGATAACCTCGTGCCTTGTGGCAGCGGCAGGTAGTTTACCTCCTTCCTGGGCTGGCAACAAGCTGCCTAGAACTACTCTGCGTAACTCACAGGGCCAGTCTTCAAACAACCAGCTTTCAGGGAGGAGACGCCACACAGTAACTCTTCCCCATGTATTAATGAAACACACTACCTAGCAAGAGCTACAAGCCAGTATTTGGCAGTGTCCTGTACAGGAATGGAGCGAGCTGCTCTCATCTGAGGTCCTACTGAAGACACAGAGCACTTCTGCCAGGCAGTAGGTATATAGGTAGAGAGGATCTTGTTTCTCCTGCCTACAAAGGCAGATCTTGTCTCGGAAGAGAAAGGATACTGACAGAAGATCATGAGCAGTAATTTAGGGTCACTTATCCTCCGCAGAAGCTACCAAGCTACTGTGCATGATGTCCAGTGTCTCCAGGGATGTGCATATAAGCAGTTACAGAGAAGTGACTCATGTACAGGAGCTGTTTTGACCTCAGTTCACCTATTCATGCCATAATCCTGCAAGACTGATTTCACTTACGCAGTTTTCCACAACTTCAGTGGAACGCCTGATTAGCAGACAGGCCAAGGGGCCACCATGGTCTTTCTGAGGTTTGGTTCCACCAAAAAACAACTAAATAAGTGAATCTGTTCAGTGAAGTGACTGAAAACTGTGACTTCAAGGTCCCGAACAGCTCTGAGAATTAATAACAAACTTGCAGTTTCTTACTCACAGGTATACTCACATTTATATATTCATATTTAAGATTGCTCTGGGTGACACCATTTGCAGAACTAAAAAGGAGTGAGGCTGGGTCTGCTATTGGCAACTTCCCTCTTGACCGCATCCCAAAAGCATGGTGCGTATGCACAGGCTGTAAAGTTACCCGTCTATCCCTTTTGAGCATAAGGTATCAGAGGCAAATATCCTAAACTTATCCAAAGACATATTTGTTAACGGGATACTCACCACAAAAGCATATTTTTAAGAGACCTGAACTGTCCACCTTCTATTACTAACAGATTTCCTGTTACATAACACCACACCTACATATTGATGGCATTAGTCTACTTTTTTACCTTTTCATATAGCTGGAGAAGAAAAATCTATTAGCAGTTCCATTAGTGTTTAGAGCCTGTAAGTTTGTAAGGGAAAAAAAAAAACAAACAAAAAACCAAAACCAGCTAGATAATTAAATCTAAACCAAACTATTACTGATTTTAGAAATTTGCCTCATTGAAATGCTGTTGCGAATAACTTATTTAATTCAGAAAAAAACCCACATAAATAGCAATTTGGGGATAAAAAAAGCTGGAAGTGTCCTTCATTAGGGAATATTAAATTATAGTGCCACCCCAACTCCACACACAATTGCTGCTTAGATATTTCATATAAAGATCGTCATTGTTTAAGCAAGAACATGGGCTCCTTAATCTCTCACTGAATTCAATCTCTACCAGAATAATGGGCTGCAACCTGTTTGCGTGCTAACAGACAATTAGCAATGTTAAAATAATTCTAAACAAGGTTATTGGACACTAAATTGATAATTAAATAACTTCAGAATAAACGCTACACTGATATTCCTAAATTAAGGAAAAAAAATTAATTCTGTGCTGCAAAGTAGAGATTGAATATGCAGGGCTGAGTAAACAGACAAAGAGAATTAAAAGTGTCATTAAACACATTATCTACATTAATTTATCTATATCAACATTAGGTACAGTAGCTGGTATCAAAATACCTACGTTTGCCCTGTTCCCCATGTAGGTGGCTTGTGCAGGTAGTTTTCCCTTACTGCTTGCATCTTTGTACAAATATCAAAGAGAAAGTGAAGCTGGCAAAAACACAGAGGTCTTGGAAAGACAGCCTTTCCCAGGCAGCTTCTACAGGTGAGCAAAAAAGTTAGAGTGGGGAACAACAAAAGGACTTAAAGGAAAAATTACAATTGTGAAGAAGTCCGCTGCCAGCATCAGCTGAAGCGAGAAGTTTTCTTTTGCTCACTATCTCTGACACAGTAACAGGGGGGAGAGGAGGGAGAGGGAAGTCAGGGCGAGTCACCTGTGAGTCATCTAATGGCATAAAATTAATTGCATTCACTGCAAAAGGTAATGCATTAGTATAAAAACCCCAGAAATTAATTGATACAACTTCAGTTTGCAAAGCATCTACTGGGGAAAGGGAGGAGGAGACTAACACCTAAGCATGTGTCTATCACGATTGCCATTCCTGACTGTTTTTACTTTGTAGTTGTTGGCACTGCAGGATATTAAATAATTAAAATAATATTCTTCTATCCCAGATGCCAACAATGACAACATGAGATTCATACTTCAGATTTCTGGATGCTGTGCATGCATTACACAACATACCATTTTCAAACTGATTAAACAAACCACAAATGAGATCGCGTCACTAAGCAGACCAAACAGAAGGATCACACGTTTAGGTCTAGAGGAGCAACCACTTACCCAACCTGGGCATAACTGCCCCCAGGAATTGTTCATCTTCCTGAAAATGGTTTTCTTGTAGAGATTCGAGCAGTTTCTGTAAGACATCCTGAGGCACTTTGCAGCCTGTGCCTTTCAGTTCAGTGAATCGGGTCAGACGGAAGCTCTCATCCAGTTCGTAACTTTCTGGGTTAAATGACTCCCGAACAGACATGGTTCTCTCGCACAGACTGCTGGCCTTTCCCACCCCAGAGCAACGGTATCACAGTCTCTGCTTATCAGTCTAATTAAAAAAAAAAAAAAAAACAACAAAACAAAAAACCAAACAAACAAAAAAACAAAACAAAAACAAACCAAATTAAAAAATTGCGAACATTAGAAATACTTAGGACCTAAAAGACAACAGGCTTTCCACATAGAGCGAGTGAAAAAGAAAGAGAAAAGCACTCAACATCATTCACTTGTTAAGACAGGTGGGCATATCTCACACAACTCATTTCTCTAAGAATACAAAGGAATGACTTCTCTTCCTATCTTCCAACATTCAAAACTATAACTATGCCCGGCAAATCAGAGAATGATTTTCTTTTACAGATATGCTGCATAAGTTTTTCATTAAAAAAAGAATCTAACACACTTACTGACCCCATTTAACAGAGAGGTAATGAAAGAAATAATAGTTCCCAGAGCACTGAGGCTGATTTCCAAAAAGCAACCTGGGCCCTGATCCTGCAACATGCTCAGCAGAGACATCTGTTTGTACTCAGATCAGTGCGGAGTCGTGATTTTAGCCATTAACATATTAATCTCAAAAATAAGATGTTTTTCAAATAATGCCTCTGCTTCAGTTCTGATGTAAGAAGCTGAAACTCCATAATACACCTGTTCTCCTTGGGGTAAAACGCAAGCCCGGTGTTCTGTTAGTACAGGTAACAGAAGAACAAAGAGGCCCTATTTTGAATCAGACTGGTTTACCTACAAACATGCCGGTTTACCTTTTAGTACATTTGCAGACATAAAAATGTGGAAGTTTCTTGCCTCTCAAGCCCTTTTTTAGTCAACTAACGATACTGAGAATACAGAGAATTGCCCATTAAAATGGTAATGTAAAAAGACACTGATGCAACTCATTTAATAAAATTCTTAACAATGCACGTCTAATTTTAGAACGTTTTTCCACTCTGACTCACATACACCACACTCCAAAACTAATAAGAGGCCTAACCGAGACACTGACTTCTAAACAGGAATGGCTGTGATAAAACGCAATTCATCTTTCTCAGAGAAGAAGTTTTCAGGAATTACTAAAAACAACCTGTCTGTGGTAGTTTCTTAGAAATCAACGATCCTGCCTAACAACAAGAAGAACAGAGTTCAGCAGCATCGCTGACAAAATCTGATTCTGATGGTCACGTCGTTAGGAGGTTAAGCTGAAAAGAAAAAACCGAATAGAAGTGACTGGTATTCACTCAGTTCGACAGTACGAAATGTAAGAAAAATCTACAGACTATGCAACCGATTTCCCCTATACAGGGCTTATTAACAAGTACATCTGTTCCATGAACAGTTAAGTCTACTAATTTATTGACTATACTTTGTAGGAATTGAAGTTTTAAGCTCCCTGAGAACTCCTGATGTGGAGTCCAACTCCCCTTTGCGGTGTTTTCCCTCCTTCTCTGGGAGGCGTGGCACTTATTTAAAACAAATCTTCCAAAGCCAAGGCTCGGGCAGTAATCCAAACTCTAGTTGCAAGAACGTGTCTTGGATGAGCAATGAATTCAGTTCGTAGCTGTTGTCTTCTAATGCACGGCACTAAGCACTTGCAATCAAAAAAAAAAGAAAATAAAGATAGTGTCTGGAAAACAACCTGTCAACAGAAATGGGAGACAAAAGCTTTTCGAGGAAGGGGATTACTTTTTTTTTTCTTCATTCTTTTTTAACACTTCATCCTAATTAATTCCAGAAATTTATAAAAAGCAGCTTGTCCCACAAGGGAAACGTTTTCCTTCATCAAACTAGTAATTGCAATATGCTTAGCACCCCCTACCTACTTATATAGGGAAGGATTCAGAGGCCACAGCCTACCACGAACTTTTTGCAGCCTTGAGGACTGCAAAGACACAGTAAATTACATTCCCCGGCTTGAAAACAAATATTGAAACCAACAAGACTTTATTTAATGGAAAACATCCGCAGTGCAAGAACACAGTAACTTTTTAATGAAGATCTCAACAAAGCTACGCTCAACCATACATTTTGCAGACTACCAGGGGAACAACCTTCCTTGCAAGACCAAGTTTTGTGTGACTGCTGGCTGCCTGTGCAGGCGTGAAGTTTGAGCCTGGAGCATCCCTCCCCAGCAGCAGAAAGCACCTTCTTACTTTAAAACTAACGGCATAATAAATATTAAAAACCTGAAGTTTAACCCTTGCCTGCCTCAAAAGCA
>VWZL01002069.1:130091-148184 GCA_013396915.1 Stercorarius parasiticus
TTTGGTCCGTGTTGCACCCAAAAGCAGGGCAAGAAAGAACACTGAGGAGGTCAGGTGTGCATAACGAGGTCCAAAATTGGACTTGACAATGGGCAAAATTCGGCCAACGTGAGTATTTTTCTGGATGCAGAGCCAAGACTGTGGCCCCCTGGGGCCGGAGGAGCCCTCAGGTGTCATCTCCAAGGGTCTCTGTCGGTGTGTGGCCCATGGAGGGCTGCAGTTCCCGGCAGCAGGAGTGCCGCAACCTGGCTGGGTGCGTCAGCTGGTGGCTTTTTTACCCAAAAATATGGATTAGAGCACCCTTCAGAAAAAAATGTAATCTTGTTTTGAAGCAGGTGGTGATGAGTTCAGCGCTGCCCCGGAAAGCTGTGCTGTGTTTAAGTACCTGTACAGCCAGGACATTGCTCCTTAGAACCATAGAATTGTAGAATGGTTTGGGTTGGAAGGTACCTTAAAGTTCACCTAGGTCCATCCCCCTGCCATGGGCAGGGACACCTCCCACTAGACCAGGTTGCTCAAAGCCCCGTCCAGCCTGGCCTTGAACACCTCCAGGGATGGGGTATCCACAGCTTCTCTGGGCAACCTGTGCCAGTGCCTCACCACCCTCACAGTAAAGGATTTCTTCCTGATATCCAATCTAAATCTCCCCTCTTTCAGTTTGAAGCCATTACCCCTCGTCCTATCACTACGTGCCCTTGTAAAAAGTCCCTCCAGCTTTCCTGCAGGCCCCCTTCAAATACTGGAAAGCTGCTATAAGGTCTCCCCGGAGCCTTCTCTTCTCCAGGCTGAACAACCCCAACTCTCTCAGCCTGTCCTTATAGCAGAGGTGCTCCAGCCCTCTGGTCATCCTTGTAACCCTCCTCTGGACCCGCTCCAAGAGATCCATGTCCTTCCTGTGCTGAGGGCTACAGAGCTGGAGGCAGCACTGCAGGTGGGGTCTCATCAGAGCGGAGCAGAGGGGCAGAATTGCCTCCGTCGCCCTGCTGGCCACGCTGCTGGGGATGCAGCCCAGGATGCGGGTGGCTTTCTGGGCTGTGAGCGCCCATTGCTGGTGAGTGTTGAGCTTCTCATCCACCAACACCCCTAGTATCCATTAAACACACCTCAATTGTTGGCTGATGAAGCAGAGCTGAATAGCTGCTGGCCACGCTGCTGGGGATGCAGCCCAGGATGCGGTTGCCTTTCTGGGCTGCAAGCACCCAGACAAATACTCTTGTCTGAAAGTATTTGTCTGAGTCAGCCCTTTCCATCGCTGATTTGCAAAGCATCCCTTTTTTTCTTATGCATTTAATATATAAATCACTGGAATCTGACATATCTTTAACAAGTCTGATTTCCAGCGTCTTCTCAGTTTGCTTTTTTACCTCGAAGTGGCTTGTGTGCTTCTAAATCCCCTTTTCCCAGCCGATTAAAGCCAAAAGTCAAATGATTCTGACTTAAAACTTGTCTTGGTTTATATGTGAGTCAGGTTTTCCCCAGAAAGGAGGGGATTTAGGTGTTACGGATAGCGTAGGGCCCAGTTTTGCTTTGACAAATAGATAAAAAAGGCACTTCAGTTCTTGTAATTTGCGATTAAATACCTAAGTAATTGCCTGTTAATTTGAGGACTGCCTTTTGTGCAACCGTCTTTGAAAAAGTCCTGCCTAAAAACAAGCAGAAAGAGAAGAAATTAAAATGTTGCTTTTCTTGCTGGATTTTAATTACTCTTTATTTCTGAGCAAACGTAGCGCCTTTTGACCGTAGTGCAGAGGACCAGAGGTGCACAGGAGCTCTCCATCCTAAAGCCATCTTTAGGAAGTTACTAATATTATTTGTATAATTAGTTGATTTTCAGGCTCCTCCATGTTGCTCTCCTAACGCATTACAAGCTTGACACACAGAAGTTGTTTCTCCGTCAGCAGCCGTGGCGCTTTTGATCGGTGGTTTTGACAGTAGAGATGAATCGAGGACGCGGCACCCGCAGTCCTGACCTGGAGTTTGAACTCGTTTTCCTCCCTCCTCTTGGAAGGAGAGGGGGCGGAAGATCTCAAGATCTTCTGATTGCCATTGATCCGAGCTGATTTGCTGAGCATTGGCTTTGTATCATGTCTATGTGCTCCTTGATAGATTATTTCAATCTGGAAAAAAATCCATTTAAGTATCTTGAGAAGTGGTAATCAGATGGTCAGATCTAACACTTCCAGCTTTTAGCCGTCTCCTCTATTACCAGCACCTTGTTAAAAAAAAAAATTAAAAAATCATGAAACATAAGGAGAACCATAAGGTAAAAGAAAAAATGAGTGCTGCTGATTTTTAGGTCCTGACTTAGTTTTTTTACCTTTCCCATTTCTTTGGATGAGTGGGGGAATTTAATCACATTTTCGTCCTTTTTCCTCACACCCGTGAGAGCTAGACAGTTACTTTTTTAATACGGGGGGGGGGGGGGNGGGGGGGGAAATAAATTGAGATTTCCAAGTGGTTGCACGACCAAAAGAAAACCTAAACAGATGGAAATTCATGCCAAGGTGGCGAGGTCTTGTGACTCTGACCCATGCCCTGCGTTATGTGGAGGAGTGGGATGGAGGTACCTGCCTCATGGGTGCTGTGCCAGGGCTGCCCATCTCCCTTCCCATGATTTCTGGGGGTGGGATGATTCCATCTGAAGACAGAGATTTGGGAAAGGGTCTCCAGCAAGGAAAACACATGCAGGGGTATCCATGCAGCCCATTAGTACCACTATGTATGTGACTCTCTAGAGCTGAAACTAAACAGGAACAGGGTATGGAGGTGGGCACTGTGCATAATTGCCTGTATTTATTAATTAAAAGCACGCCTCTTGGCATGGGGGATGTCAGAGCATCCTCAGGTGGATATGCACGTGTCCCAGTGGACATGTGTGCCGGTCCCTCCTGCCTGCGCTGGGGTCAATCTTTGCGTGGGCAAGCAGCGGGCAGGAAAGCAGCTTTGCCAGCAGAACAAGCCAAGAGGAAGCAGCAAGCCACAGCTCCACTGCAGCTTCAGGTCGCCCAGCACACACGTACCTCATGCTTCTGCTGGGACCCCACGGTTGAAAGAGCTGCTGGAGGATGAGTGGGATCAGAAAGGGGATCCCATGCATCCAGGGGTATGTCCTTTTGGTGCAGGATCGCAAGCAATACCCTAAAAGACAAGTGATGGATCCAGCAGCCCTGGGGAGAGCCCACACTGCTGGAACCGCCTGCTTCATTTAATATTTTCCTAGAGTTAAATAATGGTTTTCTAGAGTTAAAAATGATCAAATGGGTTTGTGTGTTGGTTTTTTTTTCCCCAAAGGCTTTTTCACCATCTGCGTGCAAAATCTCCAGCAGAAGTTCCATGATCCGGAGCGATTTGGTCCGATGCCATGAGAATGGTCTGCTCTACACACCTTAGGAAGTGCAAAAACGAAAAAGAAAAGAAGGTAGAGCCTGCCGTGCTGCGGCCTCTGGCTGCTGCCCGATCACTCAGTCACGTTAAAGCCAGCTGCCTCCTGTGCCGACACGAGGACGTGACAGATGTCCTTAACCTTTACAGGTGCAGATCCTGCGTTTCCTCAGTCTTTTTAACTTGGATGACTCAGGGCATGGTTTATTAGCAGCTCATATTTCTTTGGCCAAAGTGCTTTGTTGCATATATATCCAGGTTAAATTTAAGAAATATTTCTGGTCCACGTAGGCTTCTGACTTGGTTCTGCATCTTTGGCGTTTACAAAATGATCAGTGTTTGAACTCTCCCTGTTCTGTTTCTTAAATGTCAGCAGAAACTTTTTTTAAAATAAAACAATGCAGCCTCCCCCTGCCGCCCCACAAGAAACTGTGGCATCACAAGAGCATGAGAAAATATTGTTGATTAAAACCAGGGTAAGAAATGACAGCGAAAGTGATTTATTTATTTTTTTTCTTTCTTATTGCAGAATTCCCAGTGAAGTCGCTGGTAAAATGGGACCAGCCAGTTCAGCCCCACTTGTTCTGATTACTAGGTTTAATGCACTGAAGCATGTGGGGCTGGTCATATGCTTAAACATATGCATTTACTTAACATCTACAGACTTAGGGCCTTATGCGTTAAACAATCTCCTAGTCTGAAATGCAATTGCTGTGGGGTTTTTGATATGAAAACTTGAGCTTTGGTGTGATAATTTAATTTCTCGTGTTGTAAAACACATCTCATAGCATAGCTTTTCCCCGCTTCTCTGTTTTGACAAAGCAAAGTAAGTTTGTGCTATCGTTGGCTTTCCTTGCCTCGTTTTTGTCTTCTTCCTGTGTCTCATTAATACACAAGCAGTATTAAATAATAATGATGCCAGTAGTGGCCTCTACTGTGCCTCGGTGTTTGCTCCTTTTTGCTTCGAGGAGCAGATGTTCCCCGTCTTTGTTTTCTGTTGCCAAATGGGGACTTTGCCCCTTTAACCTTTGATAAGGTGCTTTAATAGTCTCTGACGTGAGATTTTATCAAAAGCCAAATAAATAGTACCTGCCTAGCACCTTCTATTAAATGTTTCCATCGTATTTTACAGCAGTTTAAGGAAGTGCAGTTTCCTCTGTGTTTTTGCAGGCTGTGTTTATCCAGTGCTCCCTTTCCCTATCTGCCCTCTCCCCAGCCCTGGTGGGCTCAGGCTGGGCTAAGCCCCCCTGCACCCAGGTGAGCATCCGCCGTGGAGGGAGCACCCATGGGCAGGGGTCCTGAATAGGGCTCTGGAGACCTGGGTGATGCCCCAGCACTGTGTACTGGTCAAACAGGGTGATGCTGCCTATGAATGGTCAGTGGGGTCCGACTGGTCTCACTTGGACCCCGTTTTCTAACAAAAGCCTTGAGGGAAAGTTCATCTCCCCATTTCTACCTATTTATTTGCCTGGGCGTCTACATAGCTTGTAGTAACAGCCATCAGCCCTGGGCTGGGGTGGTGAGGGCTCTCCCCAGGGCAAGCAGGCTGAGTTGCAATTCAGGTGGAAGTGTGCCTGGTTCTGGTAAGCCTTGTGGGCAACTTGGGAAGGTGGCACTTTGTGTCTGAGACGTGCCTGTCTGCTCTCCCATGGCCTCATTCAAGAGCTGCTTGCAGCGTTAGGGGTGACTTCTGCAGAATCCCCCTTGGCTTTACCCCCATGTCTCCAAAATTGCATTAGACTTGGTGTTCCCACTCCTGCCTTTGCTGTCTTGATCTGTTTGACATCCTCACCTTGTCACACCTGGGGAACATTTCATCGCCCCCCCCTGCTTCTGCCAGCCTGGGGGAGCTGACACTGCAGAGCTGCTCCTCATTAGTGGCCATTTGGTCACCACATGGAAAATTAAACAAGCGCACGGGACTGGGGGATGCTGCTGCCTCTGCCCTCCCTGCAGCACTGCTGCCCAGCCTATGTGCAAGCCACCTCCTTCCCCGGCCCCCGAAAGTTCACATGTGCCGACAGCATCTGCTTTGGTGGGCAAGCCTCGTGCTTGCATTGCCTACCTGCACAGTCCTTGTGTCCTTCACTCTTCGTAGGTCTTCATTTCCCCAAGCCACGTCCCACCATGCTGAACCTGGGCATCCCCCAAAATTTGCTATTCCCCCTTGCCAAAAAAGCTTTGGCAGGGACATTCCCTGGGGAGTGCCGCTCCTGCAATGTGGATGGCACTGGCACAACCCTGTTATCACCATTACGGGGCTACTTCGGCCCCATGCACAGCCCACACACCCTGTGCTTTTCTGCGCCGAGATCCTTTCCAAGGCTTGAGCCTATAAATAATCCAGGAGCTTCGCCTCTCGCCCAGCTTCACATGCTGCTACCCTGCTTTGTTTCAGAAAGGGCTGTGCCATTCTGCCAGCCAGACCTGCAGCCACCCGATACAGGCTCCCTTGGGATGAGCCTCCAACACAGACTTCCAGAATTACTCTCTGGAGCGACGGGTGCAGCCAAGCTGAGCCAGCAATCCTATTCCAGCTGCTGGCACTTGCCAAAACATCTGCCTCGACTGCGTCGTGCTTGTTGATGGAGCTGTGAGCAGTTCCCAGCACGTCGTTTGGGAATATAAATTGAGTTCCTCCGAGCTGGAACCACCTGCTTCAGATAATTTCTTTGGCAAGGAGTTGTCTTTCTAACTCTTCATCCAGGATTTTTCTGCCTCCCACTGCTGCCAGCCCTAGCCAGTAGCTCGGGGGGGTTGGTACTGATGGGTGGGAGTTTAGGTGGACCCATGGGGGAAATGCCGTCCTGCAGCCAGAGCACAGCATAAGGCAAACGTGCTGTTTAAACCACATAATCATAGAATCACAGGCTGCTTTGTTTTGGGAGGGACCTTTAAAATTCATCTAGTCCAATCCCCCTGCCATGGGCAGGGACACCTCCCACTAGACCAGGTTGCTCAAAGCCCCGTCCAGCCTGGCCTTGAACACCTCCAGGGATGGGGCAGCCACAATGTCTCTGGGCAACCTGTGCCAGTGCCTCACCAACCTCACAGAAAAGAATTTCTTCCTAATACCTAATCTAAACCTACCCTCTTCCAGTTTGAAGCCATTACCCCTCGTCCTATCACTAAGTGCCCTTGTAAAAAGTCCCTCCAGCTTTCCTGCAGGCCCCCTTCAAATACTGGAAAGCTGCTATAAGGTCTCCCCGGAGCCTTCTCTTCTCCAGGCTGAACAACCCCAACTCTCTCAGCCTGTCCTCATAGCAGAGGTGCTCCAGCCCTCTGATCATCCTTGTAGCCCTCCTCTGGACCCGCTCCAACAGGTCCATGTCCTTCTTATGTTGGTGGCCCCAGAGCTGGAGGCAGCACTGCAGGTGGGGTCTCATCAGAGCGGAGCAGAGGGGCAGAATTGCCTCCGTCGCCCTGCTGGCCACGCTGCTGGGGATGCAGCCCAGGATGCGGGTGGCTTTCTGGGCTGTGAGCGCCCATTGCTGGTGAGTGTTGAGCTTCTCATCCACCAACACCCCTAGTATCCATTAAACACACCTCAATTGTTGGCTGATGAAGCAGAGCTGAATACCACCCTGGGATCATGCCAATGGGGCACCCAAAACTTGAGCAAATGGAGAAAAGCAGTTTATGCACCCAATTGCTCTGTTGGGAAATAGATGTAACGTCAGCGAAGTGCTCTTGGGTCTGCAGGTGAGGTGCCCTGGAAGAGGCCATGTGTGTTCGATGCAACCGCTCGTCTCCACAGGGATCACCACTGTGCAATGGTGTATTTTTCCCTTTGGAAAAGCAAAAATAAACCAAACTCAAACCCCTCAGCAGCAGTTCGGTGGTTTGCTCTCCTTGAGGGGCTCAACATGTGTTGCCATAACAGTCTCACAGCAGAGGAGGAACCTAAACATCTCTCTTGCATTCAGCCCAGCCAGCTGGGGGGAAGCGAGGTTGTCTGAGCCGAGCCCGCAGGTGGTGACTCCCCAGAGAAACTCCTGGAAAGCACCTGATTTACATGCAGGGAAAAATTTGTTTCATGGGGACGATTGGTGGAGCTGCCAGGAGGTGAGACCCCTCTGGTGGGGATGGACCTCCCACCGTGCTGGGATGTGTGGGGGTGGATGGAGGTATTGGGGCTCCCTGAAGCCTCTGCACCCGCAAATGCAGCCCTGTAGTGGTGGGAAGTGCTGTAATGTGGTGCTATGCATCCTCCTGAAGGGCTTTTTTCCCAGCATTTAAAAGAAAAAAAAGTGCCAAAACACACAGGGAGAGCAGCGATCATGCCATTCAGTCTTCACATTTCTCCATTTCTTTCCCATCCCCTGCATCCCACTGCCCTCCCCCTGCTGCAGCCAATTCCCAGTGTATTTTCCCAGGATTTGTGCCTGGGATTGACATTAAGTGAACTCTCCATGGCAGCATCCGCCTTTGCAGGACCTCACGCTCGGGTGGTGGGATAAGCCCATGGAAAGGGGCGAAAGCTGGGGGCAGCTTGGGGGTCCCTGGGGAGAGATGTCCCTCCGGGTGAAGTGTTTTCTCGTGCAGATGGGAAAGCAAAGCCCACGTACTGGCAGGCGGCGGGCGTGGATGGGCAGCGCTTGGGGGGAAAGCAGCAAAGCAAAAACCAGCCATCAACCCCAGCAACGGCTGCTTTGATTTCCAGAAATGCAATTAACACCCGCCCCAATGCAACTCCCTGACGGAGAGCGACCCAGCAGGGAAGAGCAGCTCTTCCCAAATGCAAAGTGTGTCCCTGAGCTCTGTCTGCCGCTTGCTTGAGTGATGCCTGCAGAGTCCTGGGAGTCACTGCAGAGCCAAGTCTGACTGTTGTTTTTAACTCAGTTATTTGATTTAATCCAAGCTGTAGAGCCAAACCTTGCTATGACTAATATTCTTATCACTATCCATATGCCTGCGGTGTAACTAATGGGTCAGGGAATGGATGTGGGCTCCAAAAAAATGTTGTTTGGTTTTTTTTTTGGTAGGTTTAGTCCAGGTGGCTCTGCAAAAGTGGGTGTGAACATCAGAGGGTGAGGAGTGGACGTGGGATGGATGGACTGGAGCAGAGAAATGCGGGGGGACACTGGTAGGTCTGCTTGTGCCTCTTACACTACGACCAAACATCAGCCTCATGTGCACCTCCTGACACTCAGCAGTTACCCCCAGGGACAGAGCAATGAACCCAACCCAGTCTTCCCAGTCTGGGCAAAGGCCACAGGCACTGGAACGGCTCTTGCTCATAGAATCATAGAATCACAGAAGAGTTTGGATTGGAAGGGACCTTTAAAGATCATCTAGCTCCAACCCCCCTACAATGAACAGGGACATCTTCAACTAGATCAAGTTTCTCAAAGCCCCATCCAACCTGACCTTGAATGTTTCCAGAGATGGGGCATCTACAACCTCTCTGGGCAACGTGTTCCTGTGTCCCACCACCCTCATTGTAAAAAATTTCTTCCTTGTATCTTGGCTATCATGCCCAAGGTGATCTTGGTGGTGCATAGCACAGGCAGGTCAGGGTGGTCCTACACAGCTGGTGGTGCCATCTTGTGTTGCACCTCCAGCATCCCACCCAGGGGGACCACTGGCATGACTGGGATGGGCAGGGTTTGCTCCGATGGACTCCCCAATGCCAGGAGACCCCTGCAATGCTCACAACATAGAGTCTAAATATCCTTGTTGAGCGAGTTGACTGCTATTAGAAGCAAAGATAATATTTTAGAGGTGATCTCCTTGAACAGGTGAGGATATTCCAGCAAGTTATAGACTGAGGAGGCAGAGTTTGGGGTAGAAAATTGCTTTTAAGCTCAGCCATTTAAGATATCAGCGTTAGTTTTGCTTCTGAAACTTCCCGAGTGTGAGCAAGAATCACCTCGCCCACCCACACTCACTAAATATTTAGTCATTTTTAACAAGTTAAACAAAGCCCTTTGATTGGATTTATGCTAATGGCTCCTCTGTAGGCATTTCTGATTCATTTACATTTCATTTTAAAATTGCCTGTGTACATTGCTGATTCTCACCAACACCATTAGCAGATAAAAGGAACAAGTAACGGGTCACAGGCGCCACAAGATGGCAATAGTTGAAGAGCAATTTGTTTCTGGAGGAAGAGATCTGGGGTTCGCCAGCAAACCATCCCTGGAAGGGCACTGCGCTGCCGGTGCATTAACCTTCGCACTTGCAGAGAGGTTTGCGTCAGATGAAAGCAAAGTAGTTTGTGCGCGGGGCGGATGGGTTCATCCTCCTGCCTGCGGAGACAGGGATGGAGGAGGATGGAGAAGATGTGAGAGATGTTCAAGATCGGCCCAGCAGTGTCGTGCCTCCCGGTTTTGCAGAGCATAACTTACGGTGTGGAACATGGGGTGGTTTGCGTGCCTGGAGATGGAGCTTCTGAGTCCTTGCTATGGGTGCAAAGGTTGGGTTTTCCTGGATCTGAGCCTCTTGGGCGGGGGGCAGCTGGGTGCGTTGCTGCATCGACCTCCTGCACACCTCTGCCGACACCTGATTTGTGGGTTCAGGAGAAGAGGTCTCAGCCCCACAGCACCCCCAGACCCAACAGGGAGGGTTTTGCAGTGGATAGGAGCATCGCTGACTCTGCCACAGGGCTAAGACCCTGGGCAAGACAGGCTGCTACATGATTGCTCTTCAGTGTTAGATCCTGTATGACCTACAAACTGCAGTGGTAGGGTTCATGACTTCTGGAAGACCTTTGATACGGTACCCCCCCAATACTCCTGCCTCTAAATTGGAAAGATATGGGTTTGATGGTTGGACTGTTAGACGGATAAGAAATTGTCTGAGTGTCTGCGTCCAAAGAGTTGCAGTCAAGATTTCAATGTCCAAGCGGAAACCAGCAATGAGTGGTGTCCCTCAGGGGTTCATAGTTGGACCAGTACTATTTAATATCTTCATCAGTGCCATAGATAGTGGTGTCTAGAACATCCTCAGCAAGTTTGCAGGTGACACCAAGCTGAGTGGTGCAGTTGATTTACTAGAAGGACAGGATGCCATGCAGAGGGATCTGGACAGGCTTGAGGGGTAGACCCATGTGAACCCCACGAAGCTCAACAAGGCCAAGTACAAGGTCCTGCACCTGGGTTGGGGCAACCCCCAGTATCATTGCCTGGCTCGTGCCGCGGGGCTGGATGGAGACCCCGGGGAGGCCACACCACTGGGATGGGTGCCAGAAGCCTTCGTGTGCAGGACCTGTGGCCGAGGCAGGAGTCTCTGCTGCTCTAAGGCTTCCCCAAGGGGATGTTAAATGAGAGATGGGGGATGATCCATCACTCTCAGTGAAGGGCAACGAAGGAACCATGCGGGACCTCATTGCTATAATAAATATTAAATGCAAAATCTATGTTAATGCCCTGGGTTTGGCACACTTTATGCTCTCCAGGTGATGAAGCCAGGAAGGCGATGCCCCTATGGGCAGAGGAGCCAGGAAATGGAGAAGGTCTGGCAGCAGCATCCAAAACTCAACCACCATGGGATGCAGCACATCCTGCTGTGTCCTGGCTCCCCTCCCTGGGGATTGACAGCACCTGGGTGTCCAGGTAAATTTTATGCAAGCAAAGGGTGTTTCTAACCCCAATGAAAACCCCATTCCTTGCAGGGCATCCAGCCCAGTCTGCCCCTTGGCTCTCCCCGTGGCATCAGCGTTGTAAGGGCAGGGTGGATGGAGAGGTAGGAAGCAGATACCCCACTGGTGCTGCCAGCATCAGGCAAGGCAACGTGCGCTCCAGGGAGGTGGAGGTCTGCGGGCTTTGGGGATGAAGCCATCGCCAGAACAAAAAAGTCGAGAAAACCCAGGGTAGATGGTATCACCATTCTCACCAGCTGAAAAGCGGGTTGGATGCTGTGGGCAGGATCTACCACCGCTGCGTCACAGCGGCAGGAGGCAGAGATGTGGCAGCGGGGAGAGATGGGGTCTGAGTGCACGTGCGGGAGCTCAGGGGATGGGAAATAAGGGTGCAGAGGTCCAGCTAAGAGCAGAGCAGTTTACACACGTCCCTGTGCCGCGATGAATGGAGACATGAGATACAGTCAGTGAATCCTGAAATCTCTCGGGATTAAATGATTACATTAATCTTTGCTTTCTCTAAGCTGCAGTAACGGCAATAGCCACAAGCTGGTTCCAGTCCAGATCCCTCCATCCTAACTTCACAGCAACTCATCAGGGAGCTGTCACGGGCTCACAGCATCCTGACACGCGAACATCCCCATCGTCCCCCTCCAGCCCACATTCGCTTTTACCTGGTGCCTCCATGGTGGTGTCAGGTGCGGGGTGAAAGCGGAGCTGGGATGCTGTTGGGTGGAAGCGTTGCTGCCAATGAGGTTTTTTGGAAGTCTCCTGGACTGATTTCACTTGCCACAGTGCGGGACCACCTCCCAGTGTGCACGTGCCATCCATGTGATTGTTTCCTGAACCATCCTGGGGCAGGGAAGGTCCTCGAAGCCACCTGAGTGTCAGTGAATGGCAGAGCTATGTGGTTTTGCCTTTTCCATCCACCCTGACCGGGCACCACCTGAAGACTACATTTCTCCTGGGCACACTGGTGATGGGCACCACCAGGGGACATACCTGGCCATGGTGACAGTTACATCCCCAAGCTGGCCCCACAACCAGGCTCCAGTAGGAGCCACGGGCCACCATAGTCCTCGAACATGTGATGGCTCTTGCTGGGGTCTTCACCCCATGCTGGGTGGTAGGTTTGGGGGCCACCATGGTGGTGTGAACACTTTCATGCAAAGTTACACTGGGATGAGCTGCATGGGAATGCAACCATCAATGGACCATTCATCTCCCCAGACCTTCAGGAAAGATTATGGACCAGTTTGGCACCTTTTGGGCCCACGGTCCAGCTAATGGCCTGCTACGCACCACACCAGTTCATACCCCTTGACAAACCTCCCTCCAAAGGGTCTCACAGAGCAAGGGTGAGACAAAGCAGACCTTGGCCGTGGCCCCACATTTCCAGCGACAGGGCCTTGCAGCTCTACATGAGTGGATTTGCTCTCTGAGCAATGTTATTGCTATTTGGTAGTTACCTTCCTTGCTCTGCTGCGGTGATGTCTTCCAGGGCTGGAGGGCCACAAAGTCATCTCGAGATGGGCTTGGACGTCCTGTGAGGACTCCTCCTCTGAGAGCAATTTTGGAGCAAACCAGTTCATCTGAAGGCAGCTGCTGGAAAGGTCGGAAGGATGCTACGTGGGGTGAGCTTAGTGCGTGCATCTGCCCAAGGGAGCAAAAGGAGCAAAGGGCAGAACGTGGGTCATGAAGCGCAGCCTCTTCTCCTCTTACCACCATCCCTCTGGTCAATGATTACTTGCAATTACAAGCTCGAATTACGTCTTTGTTCCTAATTAGCTCCCTTGCTCATCCTGATTCCTCTATACCTCTGAGGATCTGGGTGGAGGAAGGAGCCAGCACAGAAACACAAGGGGTGTGTCTCCCCGATTTCCAAATTCCCCAAGTATTAGCTATTTTCTGCCCCCGTTAGCAGTTGCGCATAAGACATATGCATGGAGGGGAGGGGAAAAAGCTGATGGAATTATTTCATTTTTTTTTTTAAAGCCCAGAATCAATGTTTACACACCGGAGCTAAATTATTTATACACATAATGTTATAGGTTTCACATCAGTGGCTTTTATTAGCATTCGGCGGATGAGAAATCATACCTGACCTACTTGTACAAACCCCTCTCGGGCCTCTCCACGATGACAGCGTGGCGGGGAAGGGGTGAAGGTGCTCACCCCAGCCTGGCTGTGGGGATGCTTGAGCAGTGGGAGAGCCAGCAGGGGGAGAAGGGATGTCTCGGCGTCTCCTACAAGGCATTTTTCTGCTTTAGATTTGGGGGAGAATGTGCAACAAGGGGTTTATTTTTGCCAAGTCTTGCAAAATCCTGGCTGCATCTGTCTCTCTCTGAGGATGTGGCAGTGGTGGAGGGTGGCTGCTGTTGGCATGTGGGTTTTTCCTGGGAGCGTCCCCTCTCTTCCCCAGCGAGAGAGAGGTGTGCTTCCCAGCAAGGCATCACCATCTCAGCACAGGTAGGTTTTTGGGGGAGAAGGTTTCTCTCCAGGAGGTGTGGCCATGTCAGGACCACCCAGCCCCAAACTGCTCCTGCGTGACGGCACGTTTCCTCCAAAAGACTCAGCCAGCCATTTCTAAACCATGTCACAGGCACTTGAGATGACTTTCTTCTTGTCTCGCAATTAATGCATTTTTTATAAAGCCCAAGCTCCGGTTTCCTTTCATGTTAGCAGGGGGATATCCTTTTTCCTCTTAAGCTTCAGAAGGATTTTTTTTCACCCAAAGTATTAATCTCTAGTGTCCTGTACACAGGACAGAGGGACACACTGGCTGAATGGCCCCGCGAGGATGCTGGAGCTCTGGCTGGAGCCCACGCGCAGATGCTGGCAACAGTGCTTCCTCCATCCCAAAGCTGTTTCAACAGGTGAAACCCCAGCCTTGCAGCAGAACTTACTGGTGACTTTGCAGCACAGATGAGATTTAGCGCCTTGCAAATCCTGGCACGCAGCAATATTTCTCATTCCTAATTGTATCTTAAAGACGGGTATTGCACTTAATGTTAGAAATAAAGGTGTATTGACCTGCCCCCTGTTTAAAAAAACCAATCCAAACAAAGCTACACTTTTGGGGATGACTTGCAGCGCAGAGCACGTGAGTGAAAGTACTTGTTGTTTTTTAGGGAAGGATGGATTTGTTCCATCAAGCTGGAAGATGCCTAATGGTGTGAGTGATGAGTTGCACTCAGATCTGAAGGCATTTTGTGGGCGCGTGGAGGGCGCTGGCAGCTGCTGTTGACCTTGGCAAGCCGGGGGAGTGGGGCCATGTGAATCCCAGGAAGCTCAACAAGGCCAAGTTCAAGGTCCTGCACCTGGGTCGGGGCAACCACCAGTATCAATACAGGTTGGGGGATGAAGGGATTCAGAGCGGTCCTGCTGAGAAAGACTTGGGGGTGCTGGTTGATGAGAAGTTCAATGTGAGCCGGCAATGGGCGCTCACAGCCCAGAAAGCCAACCACATCCTGGGCTGCATCCCCACAGCGTGGCCAGCAGGGCCAGGGAGGGGATTCTGCCCCTCTGCTCCGCTCTGATGAGACCCCACCTGCAGTGCTGCCTCCAGCTCTGGGGCCACCAACATAAGAAGGACATGGACCTGTTGGAGCAAGCCCAGAGGAGGCCACAAAGATGCTCAGAGGGCTGGAGCACCTCTGCTGTGAGGACAGGCTGAGAGAGTTGGGGTTGAAGGCTTTGGGGAGACCTTATAGCCCCTTCCAGTGCCTAAAGGGGTCTTATGAGAAAGATGGAGAGAGACTTTTTACCAGGGCCTGCAGTGACAGGACAAGGGGCAACGGTTTTGAACTGAAAGAGGGGAGATTAGATTGGACATAAGGAAGAAATTTTTCAGTATAAGGGTGGTGAGACACTGGCACAGGTTGCCCAGAGCTGTGGATGCCCCATCCCTGGAGGTGTTCAAGGCCAGGCTGGATGGGGCTTTGAGCAACCTGATCTCATTGAAGATGTCCCTGCCCATGGCAGGGGGGTTGGACTAGGTGGTCTTTAATGGTCCCTTCTCACCCAAACCCTCCTGTGACTCTATGATCTACTGGCTCTTTCAGTGCTCCCCAATGGGGTGGGATGGAGCTGACTCACACCGTGTCACACGGATGGAAGATGTGCACCAGGCTTCAGCTGATCTGTGCAGCCACCGAAGTGTAAGGGAAACTCTCACTAGACTTTTTACCAGTGAATTTACCCCCAGCGCTCCTTATATAAAGCAGAAAAGGTGTGGCGAGCCGCTCTTTCACTTCACTGTCTCCTTGTAATTGACGGAAGATTACCGGGAACATGTTTTTGCAGGAAATATTTTCTAAGGCTAAACAACATTTCATGAGGGTGTGATAATAAATTACCAAGCATATACCTTTGCAGCTCCTCCAAATTATGAGTATTGGTTCGTCCTTCCTATGTGTTGTTTCCATAGAAGCAGAGCTTAACCTTTTAAGTGCAGATTATAAAGGCACCTAATTCAATTAAAATTAGACTTCAAGCATATCAGCACTTAATACTCAAGAGTTATTATGTAATTGGATATAGATGTTGTTGTGACTGGCAGGCAGCAGGGTTTGTTTGAGACAGCTGAAAAAATAGTATTGTGGTGGTGACATTTAAGGTTTTCCATACATTTCCTTATGCAGTCCACTAATTGCTAGGGAATTCCTCTGAAAGGTGGGAATCCAGCACAGAACACAGCAACACACATGCAATTAAAGTTATTTATTGTAGGTTTTCTTTTCTGAACTGACAAAGAGGGTTTCCCAGAGATCGGTAACACGACACAATGTTACACACCATTTCACAACTAGTCCCTTGTCGCTTTATTAAGAACATAGTAATTTAAAAATATCTAAATATTTACATATTAATAAAACATATATACAGAAGATTGAGACATTTTTACCTAAATATGGAATGATTTTTTTTTTCTTCTCTCTAATAAACCCTATAAAAAGATTTCTGAAGAAAGTCTGAACAGTAGTCACAGTAAGTAAACACAAATGCAATCTTCCAAATTTACAAAACGCTGATTCCGTTGCTGAAGGGTTACGATACGGACACGACGGACCAGCGTCCCCCGCGCAATGCGGGCAACTCCAAGCCACGAAGGAAGGAAAGACTCAAATTTTTAAGGTTTGCAGTGCACATTCGATCTACTCCACAGTTTCAGAGAGAACAAGGTCATTCCTAAAAGTCCATGGTAGGTGGGTGGGGAAGGGCTGGGAGCCTGGTTTCTCAGGTGCCGAGAACCAACCGCTCCCGTTGGCTTCGGTGTCATTTGTTAGGCGTTCATCTGAGAAACAGGCTTTAGGATTGTTAAAAAAAACAAAAAAAAGAGACATTAAATATTTTTTTGAAAACCATCCCACTCCGTAATAGCACTTCTGTTGAGACACTCAAAGGCCAAATAGTTTCCAAAGAAAAAAAGATGCACCTAAAACGTACACAGGGAAAGGACACACAATGGTGAAGGCTCTAGCAAGCTCTCCCTCCAATTGCAGGAAACACGCTCAAACCGCCTGGTGATCGATAGATGTTGCAGATAAGACCTTCTAGACTTTTTCCCCAACATTTTTAAAGTGAATTTAGTGCTGATGAAAGGTGCAGAAGTGAAGGTTTGCGTGGAGGGCCACGTACGATTTTACCTTAGCCCTGACCTGAAAGGAACCGACCCTTTCAACGTCTAAGAGGGTAGTGCAATTTCTTGATCGATTCACTCATCTTAACTGCTGAAATATCAATAGAGTGCCAGTCAAAAGGTGACCTCTATTTTTTTTTTTTTTTTAAATAGGTGAATATTGTCGCCAAGGCTAGTGGTTGAAAAATCACAGTGTGCAGCCCCTCTTCCTGGAAATCGGCAAACTAATACGTTTTGAGATTGAGGTGGTAGGGCAAGCTGGGGGGGGCAAAGCAACGGGAGAACCTCCCCTTGCACCTCCAGCAATCTGCACTACAAAGATGCTCGGGAGCCACCCCACTAGGACCATGTAGGGGAAATTGTTTGAGGAATAGCTTCTCCTTGCTATAACTAGGAAACCGGGCACTGCTGGGAGGAATCCTGCTTTATTTCCTGCTAAATCCAGCGAGGACTTTTTAATCGCAGCTGCATATGGCTGTTACCGGTACCACAGCAGCCAGGAAAGGAAAAGTGGGTCTGCAGAAGCAAAGACCTTCGTAAAGTCAAATGCTCATGGAGCCCCCGGGGTTGGTGATGTTGAGAGATGCCACCCTGGTCCCCGGGGATGGGAAGAGTCACCCGGCTGCGTATTCACCTCTGCGTGGCTTAAGACAAAACACTGCTGGCAAGCATACAATCACATGGAAAAATACAATCATGGAGGAAAAACAAAGGCAAGAGAATGTCTTCAGAGTGGATACCCCGCTAATTAAATAATGCATTGGATACGGCGGGAAATCATCTTTAATTAAGATGAAGAACAGTGAAGCAATCTGGCGGTTTTGTTATTTGAGGTTACATGGAAAATGCATGACACAACACAAACTGGAAGGGAAAACGGTGTGGACGTCCACGCCTTGCGGTAGGCTGACGCTCTCGCGCCGGTCCTGTGGGAACATCAGTCAAAGGAGAGGATGTTTCTATCCGCTCATGCGGGGGTGATGCAGGGTGTGAAATTCAAGCCGAAAAATCTGGGTTTGCGTCTATCAGATGATCTGTTGTGGTGTCGAAAAGGCTACCTGAAGGAAGAAAGAGTTTGAAGAAATCAGTTTAAAAATACAAAACTTTAAGTAATCAGTAATTAAAAAAAAAAAAATTAAAATGATGGACATTACATATTTGAGTTCTAACTTTAATTTGTGATGGGGCTGAACCGCTGGTGTGTACGCAGGCAGCGGCTGCTGAATTCCTTTTAGAGTAGAGCTCAATTGGCTAAAGAAAAGCAAATGAAATAGATTTTTTTTTTTTTAATACAGAATTTGCCAGCAAAGTTTTTCACCCAACATATAGTGCACCCCACTTCAGATGTAAAGCGCTGCATTAGACTTCGGCACAAACCGCACGGCGATGCTCACCCCTTTGAAGTTACAGTTCTGAAGAAGTGAAAAAAGCATCACTTGAATTTCAAACTTCAAGTACGTACTTTGGGATCTTCTTTGGAAAAAAAAAA